>OY720258.1:42500-642500 GCA_963082625.1 Pasiphila rectangulata
ATAAAATGTAGTTCTTAGGAAATACATATTAATTGAAGATGAGACATAAATAAGTATGGTATACATTTTAATGTAAAGGAATGTAATAATAAGATTACTTACAGGCTGCGATGAACATTCAATAACCAAATTTGGATTTGAAGTTTCACAAACACCTTCTTGCATGTTTTCAGGAACATTTGAACTCTAAGGGAAATAAGTTTACAACATAGACAGTTGTCTAAAATTAAATATTTTTAGTCTTTGAGAAGGTCTCATCTGCATTTAAGTTAACTTCAAGTTGGTCTTCTGTGTCTGTGCATGAAACATGTAAATCCTGTAACAAATAATTAGGTATATCATAATTTGCTTTATTTCTTTTTATCAACATCGTTGCACAAAATTTCAAAATACCTACACATTGGTTTTAGATAAAAAAATAACGCTTTACTAAATAATGCTTTATTAACCCTGGTCAACAGTCGTTTTGGTGCCAAGACACTGTAATGTTGTTTTTTTACTCAGGACATAATAATTAGTACATACATTAATTGCAAAAATACTTATATTATACATTTAGTTTTATACTTTTACATAAACAGCAAAAAATATAGAATAGAATAGAATCATTTATTCATTGAAAAAACAATATTACATTTTGGTTAGAAGTGCCTTAAAGCCTATGTTAGGTTTAACTAGACACAGAGTTCTCACCTGGTTCAATATGAGGTATTATTAGGTAGGTATATAAATCGAAATACATAGGTTAAAACAAAACAACTCAACACTATTTTTAGAATAATTACAATAAAAATTAAGACATTCCGATGAATAACGGATGCCTGTTGAGAAACATAACTTTTAACAATGCTTATCTTAACAAATGCTTAAATACTAGATACAATTTTTTAGTTTTTATATACTCATACAGTCATCTTCATTAACAAAACAATCGTACGCATGATGACGCACACAAGAAACAAGTATTTCGCTACGGTCCGGATGTTGCTTAAAATAAGATTGCCTTCATTCATCGCGAAGTTAGCTGCTTATCGCACGCAACGCAACATAGGCGCAAGGCGTCGTCCGTCGGTAAAGCAGACGCAGCCTGCAATGCAAGTGTGTGCGTGCGTCTACCATACATAGGATGCTTCATTTTAGCGAAATAGTCTTTCCCAGGAAATATTTTATGAGAATGGTTTTTATATTTTTATGGTTTATTTTATTTTTAACTTCTGTAGGTAATTGATTAATGAGATGGGGAATTAGATACTGTGAAGTTCTTTTGCCGTAAAGGTTATTAAATTTGGGTTTTGTTAACATTTTTCTAGTCATGCTTCTAGTTGTAATTGAGTGATTAATTGGAGTTTGGATGTCAGTGTGAAAGTATTGTTCGATTAGTAGGTTAAGCTGGACTTTTTTATGTATAGGTATAATACCACAATAGTCGAAAAGATCCGTAGGGTTGTCTTTATATTTAATTTTGATTTTGGCGGGGACTATCAATTTTAAAATTATGTGTTGTATGTTGTAGATCTGATCTAGGTATGTTTTATAGGTGCGCCCATAGCTGGTTAAACCGTACGACAATATGCTTTCTACTAGGGCTTTATACATCAGCAACAGTATGTGAAAGGGAATTTTACATTTTATTATATAGAATTTTGCCATGACTGCTCTTAACTTACTACAAATTTTTTCTATGTGTTTTGACCAGTTAAATCTGTTGTCAATCAACAAGCCAAGGTAAGTATGCTCGTATACCTGTTCAATACTAGGGCATGTGCTGTTACATTGTACTTTGTGTAAATTATTTAAATCGTTTACATAGGTAAGATAATGCAGTGGACCAAGAACGGATCCTTGGGCTGTACCTTCAGTAATTTTGACACTGTCACTGTACTCATCTCCTACTCTTACTTGGTAGCTGCGGTTCTTCAGATAATCGTCACACCACTTCAACAAATTACCTCGGACTCCACTACTCTCCAACCTTTCCAACAACAAATCGTGACGCAACGTATCAAATGCCTTACCATAGTCAATAAATAGCAAGACAACATGGTATTTGTTGTTAAGATAGTAGTTGACATCATCAGTGAAACGAGATTAAAGCAGTGCGGTACTTTTATTTGGCTGAAATCCGTATTGCTGTGACGCTAAAATATTATTACTAGCGTAAAAGTTCTGAACTTTGCAGCAGATGTACTTTTCTATAATTTTGTCCAAGACTGGCAGTATGGTAATAGGGCGATACTTTCTATAATCCTGTAAGCTACCACCTTTATGAATAGGTCGCACAATTCCTGTTTTTAGCTCTTTGGGGTACCGTCCCGTGGATATGCTAGTATTTATCAGTCGTACTATCACATCGACAATCTTATCAGACAGCCTTACAATATCGATAGCTCTAATGTTATCGACTCCTGGAGCCTTATGAGGGTGAATTTTTTTGATAATTTTTAGAACGTCTGAGCCTGTAGCTTTTGGAAGAAATAGTGACCTGTCTATAGGTCGTTCGTAATCAGATTTACTCAGAAGATTATGTGTGCAGTTCGTTACAATTGATTTGACGTTGTGCTGGAACTGGTTAGCAAAGTTATTGGTAATGTCTTTCACCGAGCAATTTTTACTAAATGCTCTTAAAATTATTGTGTCTATGGAATTAACTATTTTACCGGTAATACTATTAATTATTTGCCACAGTTTTTTTGAATCATTTTTACAGTTTATTATTTCATTTTTATAGTATCTATTTTTATTTTTGTAAATAATTTTATTTGTTTTATTTCTTATTTTATTGTATTGAAGTCTTATTTCCTTGTCACTTGTATCCTTTATCCATTTTAAGTATAATTCGTCTCTTTTTTTAGTTAAATTTACAATCGTTCTATCCACCCATTTATTCATATTACGTTTAGAACTACTAACCTTTTGTGTATATGTAGAATTATTGTAAATATCGTTAAAATTACTGTTTATAAACTGGTAAATAGTGTCAGGGCAATTCATGTTCAAAGTAGGGTTCCAGTCAATATTTTGCAAAAGTCTACAGATTTTTTTGTTGTCTAATTTAGTAACATAAGTAGGATCATCCTGTACTTGTAAGTTACAAGTAAGCGTAGCTGCAGTGAGCCTATGATCCGCCAGTACGGTACAGAGTGCAGCGGTGTAAACGTCTCTCATGCGAGATCGGACAAATATATGGTCAATACAGCTTTTAGTGATTAAATCTTTTAGAGTTTCTATTCTTGTGTAGTCAGTGATACCGCATGAGAGACCGTGGCTGCTCATGACGTCCATATATGACTTTTTTACAGGATTTTCAAGCTTCAAGTTAATGTTAGTGTCTCCTAAAAGTACTAGGTCAGTTTTGCACGAAAGGCGGTCAAGCATTTTGTCCAGTTCTAGGATAAAGTGATATTTGTCGGTTCCAGGTGGCCTATACACAGCACACAGAGCCACCGAGTAAGAAACAGAGGTGATTGTACCCACAAGGCATTCGCAATGACATGCATTGGTTTTATTTTGTGTAAATTTGTATTTATTTTTAATGTAGACAATAATACCGCCACCTCTACGCCCTCTCCGCAGCTCTGAGTACATAGTATAGCCTTCGAGTGTATACAGTGATTTTATATTTTCTGAGATGTTAGCTTCAGTGACTACTAAGCAATCTATTGAAGAGTGTGAGGTAGTTATCAATTGCTCGATCTTAGAAAAATTTTTGATTAATGATCTGACGTTCACATGTAGAAATGTAAGGTTAAGGGGATTATAAGGTATCAAGTTTTTATAATTAAGATAATCTAGGCAGTTACTGAGTTCTATAATATTATTATCTTCTATAACATCCATTCTTGTTACTGTTTAAGTATTAAATGCGAGTTAGGGAAAATGAGATGCTTAAGCAGATATCTTAATTAGAGGTAGACAGAAGGTTTTGAATGTCATTCTTAGACCTTAGTTTGTAGATCTTAGCGTTCTCATTTTTTCTCACTAGCACTTTTCCTTCTTTGATCCAAATGAACTTGAATACACCTTTCATTTCCTGTTTGGCCTGCCACAAAAGGGTTTTGAGATATGGTGTTATAGCTTCTCTTACACGGATCTTCTCTTCTGCTGGTGGTCCTGACAGGTTCGGCATGAGGTCCTTGGCACAGATGGTAGCGTCGCGGGCTGCGGTGATTAATTTCTGGCGGATCGACTCTTGGCGGATTTTGACAAGAACTGGCCCTGACCCAGTTCTGCGGGACGGAAGCCGTTTTACTGAAAATATATCTTCTTTTTCAGCTCCAAGCTTCACCACTACAGTTCCTACAAGGGCAGGCAAGTCTATATCAATTGCATCTGGGATCCCTGATATTTCAACCTGGTCATTCAGTAGTTGTTGTTCCAGTTCCACGTTTCGTTGCTCCATATATTCTATTTTTAGGAGGCAGGACCTGTTTTGGTTATCCATATGACTAATTTTTCTTTCCATGTCCTTAATCTTATTTGTAAGGGCATCCATGGATTCCGCAAATTCATCTACCTTTTCGCTGCAGTATTGTAATGATGTGGTCACTGCCCGAATCTCCTGGGTAACAATACTTCTCACTTCTTTTCTTAGCTCCTGAATAATTAGTTTCATGTCGAAGGGCCCTGATGCTACGGCCTCGTCCTCTTCTTCTTCGTCAAAGTCTTCAACCGTTACCACTGATTTTCTTCGAGAGCAATTCATGTTGCAGTCGCTGCAATTCCATTCAAGGTTTTCGGTGGCTTTGAGGGCAGCTAGCTGTTTGCCGCTGAGACCAGAGCAAACAGTGGTAGCATGGACCACCTTTTGGCACCGGCTACACTCCAAAATTGCCGTTTTCTTGTTTAGAATTTTATTGCAACAGTGACACTTAGCCATGATGAGGGTACTTGTAAAAAACTTTTTGTTAGAAGTCGACGCGTGTTAGCTCTAAGACGCGTTGGCGAGAACTGAAAGTGTAAATATATTTACATCAGAAACAGCATTTATTATACCCTAACAGGGACAGCATTTTGACGCAATCTACACGATCCACTCGGTGTGATGTACATACTTATCTTCGTTATTAAAATGTTTTGAACATATTCGTGTATTTTTGGTTGGCTTCCAATGTACTTCTTCACGACTAATTCTTATATTTTTCACCCATTTGTCAGCAATAACAGGGTCGACAGGAATCCTTTGAACAACAAGTAATACCTGTAATTCGTGATTTAAACTTCGTTTTAGACTTCTCAACTTTCAAGTAACAGAATTTCAAGTATGATATCGTTAAATCACACAAACACCTAGGTAGGTACATTACAGAGCGTGTCACCTAATTAAATATCAGTAGCAAATTAATCAGTCGCAGGCCGGAGCAATTAAGTCAGTTAAAATGGGAAAATATCCATCCACAATCGGGCAACACTGAGCATTGTTGTGACACAATTTAATTGCACAAACCGTCAAAATTATTTTTTTGCGCGAGACACGTTCGGCGTGGTTTGACGTTGAACACTACGGCGTCTCCCTTTATAATTATGTTATTCCATGCTACGGCGCGGCTCGGCGTTTGGATGAGTGCTTCAAAATGGACGCGCGGACTTGGTTTCTGTATTGTTTTTATTCTAAGGCTATAATTTAACTATAATAACAAAGAAAAAAACTGTTAACCACTGAGTGATTCAAATTTTATAACATCACATAAACACCTAGCTTGTGCCTTAAATAATTAGTACCTACTGTACCACTGCCTCACACCGTCGATCCGAAACCAATAAAGCTCATACTTACTCAATACAATACAATACAATTTTTTATTAATAACACCAAGTTACAAGTCACAAAGATAAGGTAAGCAATATAGTTTATAATATCGACCTTAAATTATAGTAAGTATATGTATATAAGTAATATAGGTAATTAGAGTAATATAATTATTCATCTCAATTAATAATTCATGTAATTCATATTTTGATATAATTTAAAATTAATAATAATGTAATTCATATATTTATATATTATTCTAAATCTAATTAAATAATGGGCAATGCGTAGAACTCGTCTACGGAATAAAAAGAACTCTCTAAGAGCCATTTCCTAAGTCTATTTTTAAACATCACTCGTGTCGGATCTTGGATCGGAAACGACACAGGCCTCCCAGATGGACCTCCTGATCATGAGAGGTAATTGCCATACTCACCACGGGGCAACATTCGACTGCCGGCACCCCACGGCAAGGATAAGGTGGGAATCTTACATTTTTCATTAGATAATTATTTACTTAGCAAACAAGCAATAACCTCTCGATACAGCCATCTTTTAAACACATAAACCCAGGTAATCAAAATAAAGTCCAGACAAATGTTGACACAGATAGACACGTTAAACGTTCGTTAGGTACTAAATATTGCATCGTTAAAAATAGTTAGCAAGTCAAGTATGCCGTTGGGTGCCGGCAGAATAATGTTGCCCCTCCTTTATCTCTAACCCGTGGAATGATGCAGTAAGAATCTAATAAGGGATACCTCCGGAAGATGGGCAGCAGCGTCTTTCCGTGTAGGTACCTACCAACATCCCGTACTGCACTCGCCAACCCTCCTGTCGACCGTGGCTAGTTCGGCATCAACCCCCTCATGAGCACTAAGTACACTACGTACACTAAGTACACTAAGTAGGCGAGGAAGACTTTGTTCAGCAGTCGACGTTCTACGTCTGTGATGACAACCCGCGAATAACATCTCAAGTTTATCTTACACACTTGCTCTTAAACACTCAAACGGTTTCGTAATCTGCTCTGTGCTCAAACCACAATCGCAATAGGCAAGATGAACTTATCCGACCTCCTACCTAACTTTTTGTGAGCTAGCTGGCCCCGGCCATCACTTATGGATTTAGGTAACTAATCAAACATTTGTTCTGTGTCGGAAATCGACCCGATACTTACTAATATTTAAAATCTAATGTTCAGAATACACACATTTGTCTTGCGTTGGAAATCTAACCCGCAACTATCCAACAGCGCAGGCGCCGGCGCCACAGAGTTTGTCGCAACAAACGCGCCATTAGATTAGTGCCTGCCTGTGTTTTGATGCAATATCCACGCCTGGCGGCATTAGTCAAAGAAAAATGTAGAAAAATACGAATGCAGACGAAAATAGCTCTAATGAGTATTGTAGTAGAACACAATTTGTGGATAGTTGATAGAGCGGCGCCGCTCGTTTTCCGCATATTTCAAAGGGATCAATTTTACCTAATTCCTCTAATATTTTGATTAATTTTTTAGTCGGTGTTCAATATTTGTTTGTACTGTTCACTTACGCTGTGCATACTAATTTTGCATTCCCTCGCGAAAAAGTTTTTGTTTTGTTTTTAGGGTTCCGGACTAAAATGGTAAAAAGGAACCCTTATTGAATCATTCTGTCTGTCTGTCTGTCTGTCTGTCACAAATGGATATCTCGAGAACTACTGATGCTATCGACTTGAAATTTGAAATGGTAAAAGACAACACTTTTTTACTAATAGCATTATGAAAATGTTAATAAATGTTCTTATTTTGCTTGCAGGGGGGCGGATAGGGGATCTCAAAATTTTTAAGTGAAGTAACTAGGCCGTGTGGTGTATCATCATATGAAAGGTATTTATTTGCACATTAACAAACAGTTTTTAGTTTTCCTTTAAGTCATATCGTTTTTGAGTTATTTACAAAAATGTTGAAAAAAATAGCGTTCCCCCCCCTTATCTCCGAAGTTTGCGGAGAAACACCTCTGAAACTTTTATTGCTATTAGAAGTGTATGTAAAGATTAGATGAAATTTATTACAATCTCTCTACTTAGCATACTTTTTTAGAAATCATCGAAAGTGTAAAAATCTACATAAGTTCCGCTATCAAGGTTCTCCAATAAATATAAAACCGCCTTTGTCATATATTATATTGTATGATGGTACGGAACCCTCGGTGCGCGAGTCCGACTCGCTCTTGCCCGGTTTTATTTCTTTATTATTATGTTTAGAACCGTAGTAATTACGTAAAACTACCTACAGCTGCTGTAATTATGTTTAAAACTGTATCGAACCCAAAGATTGAAATTGTTAGATGTGCCCTGACACAAAAACCTGGGGCATTGTCTTTATTGTGTGCGTTGACAATAATGCCAACGCACGCTGGTCTTGCAAAGATATAAATCGTTAGATACGCCCGCCCTTACCGTAATGAGACCGCACCGTTTTCTATTCACTCAAACTGTATAGCAAAACCTAAAATCTAAATTAAACCATTATTAAATTAATCGTAATATCTTATTAAAATCTTAATTCATTAATAACATACCATTTATGACAAGCATGACAAGCATTAACCTATGTTAAATAATTAGCATATTCATACAACTTGGTTAAAATCTTTGACTCGGGCACCTATCTGAGTCATCATCATCATAGCCGTAGGACATTTTGAAATAACATCCACCTACTCACCTTTTTAGTTTATTACCTCACTGAAATTAAAAAGATTTAAACAGCATATAACTTTATTACACAACTTAAAACAGTCGATAATGTCATTTTTGAAACAAATTACCTTTATCCAAAGATTTAAATCGTTAGATGCGCCCTCACCACAATGATACCGCGCCATTGGTTTCCACACGAAATGAGTGAGTGCACTCATTTGGAATCAGTTTAAAAGTTCTTGCAACATATTGCACAATAAATGGTTACAATAACAGTTCGGTTTATTGACAAAACCAGTGTGCGTGCGTCGGTATTATGGTTATGTATGTAGGTAGGTATGGTTATTAAGACAATGTCACATTTTGGTGTTCTAACGATTACATCTAACGATTTAAATCTTTGCCTTCATCAAAATAAAGTGATTTTAGGCGATTGCCAAGATTCGACAAACAATAAACTTACTAACATCCCTCATTTTTGCGTGGCGAGCATGGCAACAGCCCCCTCATGATCAGTACTACTTGGTGATCCGTGAAGGAAGCAAAGTCCAGCCGTGGACGTTCCAAAGCTGAGATGATGATGATGATGATGATGAGGCAAGTGTAAGTACCTTACTGACCTACCAACCTTGTACTTATCACTTATGAATTTAGACATTTTTTTTCATACATTAATTTTGTCTTGGGACGGGAATCAAACCACTGAAAGAAAATCGTTCTCACAACCCAATAGTTGAGCGCGCAACTGGCTACTTAGCCACAGAGGACGACCCGAGACTAATATCTGAAGTTCATACACACAATGGTTCCGCGTCGGAAATGGAACCCGCAACCATATTACTTAAGTATCTCACCGGCCGCTGCGCCACAGAGATCCGAAAAACAAAGGTTTGGTCGGTAGGTGTCTCGGCATGGCGGCAATTTGTCAAAATGAAGCAAAATAAAATAAATTTAGTAATGAATGAGTGAGCATTGCATTAAACACATAAAGGATAGATGACGGAGCACTGTCGGCGTACTCTGTAATATTTGCGGCATTTGACAAAGAGCTCCGACTTAGGTACCAATTTTTGTAATATTTTGATTTATTTTTTAGTCGGTGTTTAATATTCGTACGAATCACATACGCAGTGCATACAATTGCACCTTTCGCGAAAGTTTTTATTTTGTTCCTTCTTTTCATAATTATTTTTAGTTGGTAAATAATTAGGAACATCTTGGGGCGATTTAGATACTTTGTTCGTGTGTTTTTACTGTGAGTTTTAGTTAATTGAGTGTTAGAGATAAAGTTGTTATGAATAGGCTGATAAGCACCTGGTTACCTCTGTTATGCTGTTGTAGTAAGTACCTACGGATGAATGCTCTTGTGATAATGGTGAAACTAGCAAAGACGGACGCGAGTTAAAAGCCTTTAAAGAGGGGAAACTGAACTCACGCTGAATCATTTTGGTTCGCAGCGGAATTGGGTATAAGGTCCAACCACCCAACTAGTAACAGCCTTAGCGTTCCCCATGCAAACTTCATTCCCGAAGTTTGCAGAGATAAACCCCTGAAACTTTTATTGCTAATAAGAGTGGATATGTGAAGATATGTACCTAAGTAAAGATTACAAGTTATACGAACCCTCTAATTTGCATAGTTTTTTAGACATCATCGAAAGTGTAAAAAATCTACATAAGTTCCGCTATCAGACAAGAGATGGCGCTGTCAAGGTTCTCCAACAAATATAAACCGCCTTTATCATAATTATTATATTGTATGATGGCACGGAACCCTCGGTGCGCGAGTCCGACTCGCTCTTGCCCGGTTGTATTTTGAATGAAATCACCGAATCCTGCAAGGTCGTTGAACTACGACTGAAGTTGTTTCATGGGGTGGTTAGAATCACCCCGTATTGGGTTAGTACACATGTATACAACCTGTATAAGTGGAAGAGTGGAATTATGTACAGAATCCATTTCATCAGTATGTTGGTTGGCATTCACGTTCGCGCGTGTTATGATTACACCATCACAATGCAAACACCTGAGTACAGTCGGTAAAAGGAATTCCGTCACTGCATTTATTCAACATGGTTTTTAAGTAACTACTACAACAAAATAAGGGTAACGATTTAAGCAGTCCGTGTACCTAAATAATAATAATAATAATAAAGATATATTTATTTTCTCTCTTAAAGGTTACAAGCACAGTGAACAGATGCACGTTGATAGTGTAAGAAACTTAATCCTAACCTGTATTATGAGAGACTGGTGCTAGTTATAGGCGCGCAGCCTGTGTTACTAGTCAGCAGGCCCCCATCCCACGGATACAAAGGAAATTCATTTGTTACACAATGGTAAACCTTCTCAGAAGGAGGTGAAGGCAGCTTAAACAATAATTTTATAAGAAACAATAAAAGCTATAGCAAAAAAAAAAACAACAATCTACAACTAGAATAATACAAAAGACAGAAATTTTACACATTAATAACATTCCTATGAATGTTATTAGTATGTAAAATTTCACAGATTTGACAGAAATTTCTGTAAAACAAATTATAAGATAAAAAGAAACAAACAAAACCAAACAACACAACTAAATATGAATTAAAAATAGGTTTACAGGAGGTAGATAGATTAAATAATAATATATAATATTTATTGAGACAAAATGTAAGTCAGACAGCCGGAGAATTGAAGTGAGAGTATTTAGTGTGGAGGGTAAAGTTTTAATTGAGAAAGTGTATATGGGATATATAAAGAGTGAGATAAATAAAGTGGTGTATTTATTTTACGGTTTGGAGTAGGTTTTCTACTTGTTGGTAATCCAAAGATTTTAGCCACACTGAAACAGAAGCTTTTCTTTTTTTGGTGTTCGTCATGGGGTAGATGGTAAGGATGTTAATTACTTTATTGTAGAGGAAGTCACCGAGACAACAGAAGAAATTGTGCAAAAGGCTGGTATGGAAGGTCACAGACTGGCATACAGTAGGTACCCTTTCTACGCTTCCCACTCACTGTCTCTGGCTTATACGCTTTGCTGGGAATGCTTTTTAAGGACGATTTGTACAATAAAAAGTTGCCTAATTGATAGGACATCCCAGTTTGCAAAGAGCTCAGTGGTTGGGAACTGAGCTCTTTGCTGACTTTTTCTTTGCTGACTCTTTGCTATTTGCTTTGTTTATCTGCTGGTACTGGAAAGAGGTTGCCCTCTGTGCCCTTTCCGGTACCAGCAGATTTGTTTTGGCTGCACCACCCCATGACGTGACACAGTAGCAAATTAATGTTTGACAAAGTGCGAGTTATAGTTTTAATAGTTTGTATTTAAATTTACGCAAGTTCCACAAAAATCGGACTAATTTTAAAATGTTTCACGTCAAAATATAGAAAACGAGTCGCTGCGCCGAGCGTACTGCTCGCGCCCCGCAGGCCGCAGATCGCGGACCCCCGACGGTCGAGACGGCTGTAGCGCTCGGAATGCGCCGCCAGATCGCGGACCCCGACGGTCGAGAGACGCGCTGTAGCACTCGGAGATGCGGCACCAACTCCTTCTCTACATCTGCATTATCGGTTAGTAAATAGTTCTCACTTTATGGTAGGTGAAATATTTTGTTTGATGGATTTGTACTAATCCTGTTTTAATTAATCGTAGGAAAACCAACAGCATGTTGTTATCCATTAATCAAGATTATGCTATTATGTTTTTTATGTTTAGAAGCAAAGCTAGAGTGAGGATTGGATATAGCCTTAACGTTGTGAAATGATAATTTGCGAATTAAAAGATTAATATTCAACACAGAAATCATTTGCTTAGTGTGTACCGAGTGTGGCAGAGTGTTGCTCGGTTCAACCGCGGTAAGAAATTGTCATCTTGCAATATCTGAACTATCCAATATTCTTGCGGACATCACATTATTACATTTAAGACAAAAATAACTAGCACGGTCTTGATAATTGGTAAATATGTAGGTATTCATGCTGTAAAGGTGATGTTAATGTAATGTAATGTTTAATAAATAAATGATTTAATTTGTTTAAAAAAAATGTAACAATGAATAGAAGTGAAGGAGTGAGGTTTCATCTTAGCTTCTTTCCCTCACTTGGAAAAAAGTTTTCTGAACCGAAAGTTTGTAATTATGTGCTTTATTCAATTTTAATGTGTCTTATTCCTCTTAAATTGACTTATTCTATGTAGTTTTTTTGCTCTATTGAATAAACACTTATTGACTATGACTGTGATGGTATCCTTATCTTCCGGAGGTAGCTCTTAGCAGGCTCTTACTGCATCCACGGGCTAGATAGGAGTTCATATATTAATTAAATATAAATATTTTTTATTCTACTTACCTCCATGTAATCCTGTTTTAGAAATCTGTAGATAGCTTCGCAACATTCAGGTATTATTTTGGAGATCGTTTGTTGTGGTACTCGAAATAGGTATGAGAGCGATCGATACGAATCTCCTGAAACGAATAGAGTAAAAGGTACCTATGTTATCAATTCGATCTGTACGTTTATAAAAAAAAGTTAAATATTTTTAGAGCGTTAAAATATGATTTACCTGACGCCAAAAATCTTAATGTTATCGCCAAACGTTCTTCCACACTAATAGCTAACCTCATAGTCGTATCGTGCTTCTTAATCGCAGCTGAAATCTTGTTAGATAAATATTGAAAGTCTTTGTGTTTCATCCGAAGAAAGTTTTTGTAACATTCTGGACCGCGACAATCGCAGCAGCAGCACGTCGATTCATGGCGATGGAATGTACCACACTGAATTGCCGTCAATGTGAGATATGTTCCCAGGATTCGTGTAGACGTAGTGGCGTAGCGTAGTGGGGGCGGCAGGGGCGGCCCGCCCTGGGCGACACTTTTGAGGAGCGGCAAAATTTTACAATAAATAATAAAAATATTTGATCAAATTCATATTCTTATCACAACTACAAATTCTTGTAGTTTTAAATAATATTTTTTAGCACCTGCTGGCAACACCGTCTATGTCTATGACTATAACTTATTTTATTTTTATTTTTTTATTTTTAAATTACACGGAAAACAAACAGCTGCTTACAAAGTAACACAACAAATGATGGAAACAAAAAAAGCCTTAAATAGTTTTCACTTATGGATAAGTAACTTATGATAAATAAAAAAAAGAGTGTCGTGCCTACATTATCACAAATAAAATAACAAACAAACATTAGCTATGACAAAATTAAAAGATATAAATGTATATAAAAAAACAACTACATCTAGTTAACTACTATAATAAACCTATGTCACACATAAACCTTATCTACATAGTTACTTTTTCAGTAATTAGACCTATTCAATATAATATAAGATATATGAATATAATAACAACTAAATAGGTACCATAAACCTATTAATAATAGACCTATTTTTATTAGATTGGTATATACATATAAATCAAAAACCATTACATATTTATACATAAATAACATGTTAAATTAATATTAATTATAGTCTAATTGAAAGAAATTATTATTTATAATGATTTTATAAGCATTTTTCCTCATAACAAAGAGATCAACAAAATCAGAATACTGAATGAATAATGAATAATGAATAAACTTGCGGGGATTATCCGTATTTTATTTTGTGCTTGGATTGTTTATGACTAATAATCAGCGAAAATGACTTCTATTACGTGAGGTATTAAGTTCAATATTGTTTATTACGCGTGTTTTGCAAGAACTATAGGTACTATAGGGCACAGTATTATTATCTATACAGTATTCCAACTTCATACAAACGGACGAAGCGCGAGCTATACCTACGCGCCTCGATCTCGGCATGCGCTCGGCATGCAGACAGTCGCGACTGTGCCGCAGTAACGAACGGATGGTGTGTTGTTTTTTTTAACAATAACAGCGCGATTTTTTCACTAAAAATAAATTCAAGTACATTATTTAATATGAGGAGTAGGATATATTAACGCATCCAGAGATAACTTTTTTAGATTACCTGGATACTCTGAAAGGTATGACTATAAAATATTTTTACTTACTAGTAGGTAGGTACATAATGTGAGTCTTTTTATTTATTTATGTACTTATAAAGGAAGGCCCAGAGCTTATACAAAAGAGCACTTACACAAGCTACAGATACTAAACACTAGTTTGACAAAACATTAACTTAATTTAAACAGACAACAGACAAGCCAATAAGTGGCCTTCACGGCTAAAAAACAAATTAGCAGGTTAGATTTGAAATAAACTTTTTTATTTGAAATCTAACCTGCATAATACAAAATAATGATGCATGTTCTTGCTTAAAAGTTCTCTAGAATATGTAATGTAAATTATACATTAAATTGTAATAGGTAAGTACCTAAATAAGAGAGGGCAAAATTGTAGTCCGCCCCGGGCGGCCGATACCCACGCTACGCCACTGTGTAGACGGCAAATACACTTGAACCGGTACACTACACCAATGTCGACACAAAACATTACTTACCGTGTAGACGCAATCGACACTAGTGTCGACATTATCTGTCGAGTGTCAGTGTCTACACCAATATCGACACAAAACATAACTTACCGTGTGGACGCAATCGACACTTGTGTCGACATATCTGTCGAGTGTCAGTGTCTTCGTGTATATTAACCTTTAGTGTTAGAAGTGATATTACTATTAAATTGAATGGTTGTGAAAACTATGGGTTGTTACAGAGTGGGCGACGCGTGGCTGCGGCCAGTTCCAGACATGCCACGCCGACCCCTCGTACGACCCGCAGGAGGGCCGCCTCGAGGACATGCAGTACACGTGGCTCGGCGTCCTGCAGTACATACACGGTACGCAACATTGCACGACCACCCACGCTGTGAGGAAACTCGCAGATTGGTCAGCTTCAGACGTATCGACATATTCTTTCCTCCGAACATAGCAGACTTTGTTGAGGATGGTAAAGGTGCTGGGTAAGGGTTCCACAGTAGGTACAGCAAGAATACCAGTGGCTGATTACCCTTACAGATTCCACAAACTTAGGGAGGTCTCCCTAAGTCGTGTCCTCCAAGAGTCATCCACCAAATCCAGTACTAGTACTATCTATTGACGCCCTGGCACGTACTATAATGTCCTAGGCACTGCAGCGTCACGTACAGCAATAATACCAATTGCTGACACTGTATTTAAATAAATGAAACATACAATGAAGATGCTGGGCCCCATTATGTGTACGTGCACTGAGCAGGCTAACTTGTTGCCTGTTGCTAGTTAAGAACGGCACGCCACACTACTTCCGCGCGCCGCGCGTCGTGCTCGTCGCGCGCCAGTTCGCGCTCGCCGCCGCGCTCGACGCCGCCGTGCTGCCCGCCGCCTACGCGCTGTGAGTCATACCCGCACACACACATCCATAGCACGCCGCACTACTTCCGCGCGCCGCGCGTCGTGCTCGTCGCGCGCCAGTTCGCGCTCGCCGCCGCGCTCGACGCCGCCGTGCTGCCCGCCGCCTACGCGCTGTGAGTCATACCCGCACACACACATCCATAGCACGCCGCACTACTTCCGCGCGCCGCGCGTCGTGCTCGTCGCGCGCCAGTTCGCGCTCGCCGCCGCGCTCGACGCCGCCGTGCTGCCCGCCGCCTACGCGCTGTGAGTCATACCCGCACACACACATCCATAGCACGCGTACCCGCCGCCTACGCGCTGTGAGTCATACCCGCACACACACATCCATAGCACGCCGCACTACTTGCGCGCGCCGCGCGTCGTGCTCGTCGCGCGCCAGTTCGCGCTCGCCGCCGCGCTCGACGCCGCCGTGCTGCCCGCCGCCTACGCGCTGTGAGTCATACCCGCACACACACATCCATAGCACGCCGCACTACTTCCGCGCGCCGCGCGTCGTGCTCGTCGCGCGCCAGTTCGCGCTCGCCGCCGCGCTCGACGCCGCCGTGCTGCCCGCCGCCTACGCGCTGTGAGTCATACCCGCACACACACATCCATAGCACGCCGCACTACTTCCGCGCGCCGCGCGTCGTGCTCGTCGCGCGCCAGTTCGCGCTCGCCGCCGCGCTCGACGCCGCCGTGCTGCCCGCCGCCTACGCGCTGTGAGTCATACCCGCACACACACATCCATAGCACGCGTACCCGCCGCCTACGCGCTGTGAGTCATACCCGCACACACACATCCATAGCACGCCGCACTACTTGCGCGCGCCGCGCGTCGTGCTCGTCGCGCGCCAGTTCGCGCTCGCCGCCGCGCTCGACGCCGCCGTGCTGCCCGCCGCCTACGCGCTGTGAGTCATACCCGCACACACACATCCATAGCACGCCGCACTACTTCCGCGCGCCGCGCGTCGTGCTCGTCGCGCGCCAGTTCGCGCTCGCCGCCGCGCTCGACGCCGCCGTGCTGCCCGCCGCCTACGCGCTGTGAGTCATACCCGCACACACACATCCATAGCACGCCGCACTACTTCCGCGCGCCGCGCGTCGTGCTCGTCGCGCGCCAGTTCGCGCTCGCCGCCGCGCTCGACGCCGCCGTGCTGCCCGCCGCCTACGCGCTGTGAGTCATACCCGCACACACACATCCATAGCACGCGTACCCGCCGCCTACGCGCTGTGAGTCATACCCGCACACACACATCCATAGCACGCCGCACTACTTCCGCGCGCCGCGCGTCGTGCTCGTCGCGCGCCAGTTCGCGCTCGCCGCCGCGCTCGACGCCGCCGTGCTGCCCGCCGCCTACGCGCTGTGAGTCATACCCGCACACACACATCCATAGCACGCCGCACTACTTCCGCGCGCCGCGCGTCGTGCTCGTCGCGCGCCAGTTCGCGCTCGCCGCCGCGCTCGACGCCGCCGTGCTGCCCGCCGCCTACGCGCTGTGAGTCATACCCGCACACACACATCCATAGCACGCCGCACTACTTCCGCGCGCCGCGCGTCGTGCTCGTCGCGCGCCAGTTCGCGCTCGCCGCCGCGCTCGACGCCGCCGTGCTGCCCGCCGCCTACGCGCTGTGAGTCATACCCGCACACACACATCCATAGCACGCCGCACTACTTCCGCGCGCCGCGCGTCGTGCTCGTCGCGCGCCAGTTCGCGCTCGCCGCCGCGCTCGACGCCGCCGTGCTGCCCGCCGCCTACGCGCTGTGAGTCATACCCTTACACACACACATCCATAGCACGCCGCACTACTTCCGCGCGCCGCGCGTCGTGCTCGTCGCGCGCCAGTTCGCGCTCGCCGCCGCGCTCGACGCCGCCGTGCTGCCCGCCGCCTACGCGCTGTGAGTCATACCCGCACACACACATCCATAGCACGCCGCACTACTTCCGCGCGCCGCGCGTCGTGCTCGTCGCGCGCCAGTTCGCGCTCGCCGCCGCGCTCGACGCCGCCGTGCTGCCCGCCGCCTACGCGCTGTGAGTCATACCCGCACACACACATCCATAGCACGCGTACCCGCCGCCTACGCGCTGTGAGTCATACCCGCACACACACATCCATAGCACGCCGCACTACTTCCGCGCGCCGCGCGTCGTGCTCGTCGCGCGCCAGTTCGCGCTCGCCGCCGCGCTCGACGCCGCCGTGCTGCCCGCCGCCTACGCGCTGTGAGTCATACCCGCACACACACATCCATAGCACGCCGCACTACTTCCGCGCGCCGCGCGTCGTGCTCGTCGCGCGCCAGTTCGCGCTCGCCGCCGCGCTCGACGCCGCCGTGCTGCCCGCCGCCTACGCGCTGTGAGTCATACCCGCACACACACATCCATAGCACGCCGCACTACTTCCGCGCGCCGCGCGTCGTGCTCGTCGCGCGCCAGTTCGCGCTCGCCGCCGCGCTCGACGCCGCCGTGCTGCCCGCCGCCTACGCGCTGTGAGTCATACCCGCACACACACATCCATAGCACGCCGCACTACTTCCGCGCGCCGCGCGTCGTGCTCGTCGCGCGCCAGTTCGCGCTCGCCGCCGCGCTCGACGCCGCCGTGCTGCCCGCCGCCTACGCGCTGTGAGTCATACCCGCACACACACATCCATAGCACGCCGCACTACTTCCGCGCGCCGCGCGTCGTGCTCGTCGCGCGCCAGTTCGCGCTCGCCGCCGCGCTCGACGCCGCCGTGCTGCCCGCCGCCTACGCGCTGTGAGTCATACCCGCACACACACATCCATAGCACGCCGCACTACTTCCGCGCGCCGCGCGTCGTGCTCGTCGCGCGCCAGTTCGCGCTCGCCGCCGCGCTCGACGCCGCCGTGCTGCCCGCCGCCTACGCGCTGTGAGTCATACCCGCACACACACATCCATAGCACGCCGCACTACTTCCGCGCGCCGCGCGTCGTGCTCGTCGCGCGCCAGTTCGCGCTCGCCGCCGCGCTCGACGCCGCCGTGCTGCCCGCCGCCTACGCGCTGTGAGTCATACCCTCACACACACACATCCATAGCACGCGTACCCGCCGCCTACGCGCTGTGAGTCATACCCTTACACGCACATCCATAGCACACGTACCCGCCGCCTATGCGCTGTGAGTCATACCCTCACACACACATCCATAGCATATATATACCCGCCTCCTACGACTATACCACTCACGCCATTGAAAGACTATACCACTCACTCTCTCTAATACATACAATTAAAAACCCACATGCGCCTGTGAGACATGCACTCATAATGATTCGTACCTTATCCATCTCACTGCTGACTTAATTCTAGGGCTTCGACTTTCTCTCTGAAAAGATAATTTTGTTATTAGTATTACATTGTAGTATTACACTGGCCATACTGTTGTGTTGCCTCTTCTATATTGCCCTAAATCTCTGTCACGGATACTTAAAGAAGATAGGCAGCAGCGCCCGTATTGCGCACGCCCAACCGCCTGTCAAGCGTGGTGGCCCTCATGGCCAGTACTTGGAGATGCATGAGGGGTCCAGCCGTGGGCGTGCGGGGCTGAGACGAGGTCGGTTGCAGGGGTAACGTGGTGTTCGGCGAGTACGAGCGCGACGAGCGGGAGTGCGAGCTGTCCGTGGCGGAGATGGCGGCGGGCGGCGTGTGCGGCCGCGCCTCGCTCATCGTGCCGCTCTCGGGTCCGTGGTCACTTCGTCTCATCCAAATGATCGTCTTCATCTTCGTTAGATCCCCACGCTAGGTGGGGTGGGCACAACACGTTTTCCTCCTCCACTCACCCTTCACATTTGTCCCCCACAGGCATAACGTACGCCGAGCTGTCCACCACCTACGCACTATGAGGCGGACATTTCATCACTCACTCCTTTCTTTCTCATATTCTCACACAATCCATCCATCGCTTCTTCAGTCTACCTCTAACACAGGGAGTGTTCTCGTTCCCGTTCTTGACCTACATGATTTCCCAACATTCTTCTTGATAGAGATGAATCGTTTCTTATCACATGATCAACCATGCAACTTTGCCATGCAGTATATTAGGTACCTACTCCTCATCTTTTCTAGCACTGGCGCTTCTTTCACAATTCCAAAATAATGAGTTCATCTTCATCTATAATAAATTTCTTATCAAAATTTTAATTTATTTGATGAACATCGGTTCAAACCCCGGCGGAATCGAAAATGTTCGATGAAATGTGCTACGTGAATGTTGACCATTTAAAAACTAGGAATGGCCTTAATCATCATTGGAGGAACCTTGTGAGGAAACCCGCGGCTTAGTCAGCTCGAGTTGCTTTGACCGGTGGCAACAAGAAAGGATGGTTAGATGATTACATGATTTGTCCAGCAACTATGAGTTTAACGTCTAACTACGTTCCAACATGAATCCTGTACAAACCAAAGTTTTTGACGCTGTATAATTTATGTAAATTTGCATTATCGAAATAACGGTAGTCAGATTGATACAGAAATTAAGAAAGCCATGACTGTGACGCAACAAAACGAGCTTAGTTCTCCCAGCTCCTGAATCCTACCAAAGTAACGAGGAGTTGCAGACGTACTGCTGCACCCTGAGTTCAAGCACTTCGGAGCGCCGGACTCCATCGCGCTGCTCAAGCTGCTGACGCCCGTCAAATCAGGTTGGTTGAAGTTGACTTCAACTTCGAGGATATCAAAATATTTTTTTTACCGATGCTATCTCCCTGGGCAGAGGTGTCCCCTAATCCTAATTAGATTCGATGTCCTTTAAAGAATGTATGATTCATCATCGATGGTTCTAAAAATAATATTGTGCTAACTCCCTAGTGGACGCTGTCGGGGCTCCATTTCAAAATGTCTAGTTTATGTACATATTTTATGATTGATCATCGAATTCTTTGACAATATTGTGTGTAGAATACATGCTGCCGGTGTGCCTGCCCTTCAAGGACTACCTGCAGGAGGCGCGCGGGCGGCCGGCGCGCGACGCGCTGTGGCACGTCGACTTCAGCTCCGGTAATCATGGAATTTGACAATATGGTGTGTAGAATACATGCTGCCGGTGTGCCTGCCCTTCAGGGAGCACCTGCAGGAGGCGCGCGGGCGGCCGGCGCGCGACGCGCTGTGGCACGTCGACTTCAGCTCCGGTAATCATGGAATTTGACAATATGGTGTGTAGAATACATGCTGCCGGTGTGCCTGCCCTTCAGGGAGCACCTGCAGGAGGCGCGCGGGCGGCCGGCGCGCGACGCGCTGTGGCACGTCGACTTCAGCTCCGGTAATCATGGAATTTGACAATATGGTGTGTAGAATACATGCTGCCGGTGTGCCTGCCCTTCAGGGAGCACCTGCAGGAGGCGCGCGGGCGGCCGGCGCGCGACGCGCTGTGGCACGTCGACTTCAGTTCCGGTAATCATGGAATTTGACAATATGGTGTGTAGAATACATGCTGCCGGTGTGTCTGCCCTTCAGGGAGCACCTGCAGGAGGCGCGCGGGCGGCCGGCGCGCGACGCGCTGTGGCACGTCGACTTCAGCTCCGGTAATCATGGAATTTGACAATATGGTGTGTAGAATACATGCTGCCGGTGTGCCTGCCCTTCAGGGAGCACCTGCAGGAGGCGCGCGGGCGGCCGGCGCGCGACGCGCTGTGGCACGTCCACTTCAGCTCCGGTAATCATGGAATTTGACAATATGGTGTGTAGAATACATGCTGCCGGTGTGCCTGCCCTTCAGGGAGCACCTGCAGGAGGCACGCGGGCGGCCGGCGCGCGACGCGCTGTGGCACGTCGACTTCAGCTCCGGTAATCATGGAATTTGACAATATGGTGTGTAGAATACATGCTGCCGGTGTGCCTGCCCTTCAGGGAGCACCTGCAGGAGGCGCGCGGGCGGCCGGCGCGCGACGCGCTGTGGCACGTCGACTTCAGCTCCGGTAATCATGGAATTTGACAATATGGTGTGTAGAATACATGCTGCCGGTGTGCCTGCCCTTCAGGGAGCACCTGCAGGAGGCGCGCGGGCGGCCGGCGCGCGACGCGCTGTGGCACGTCGACTTCAGCTCCGGTAATCATGGAATTTGACAATATGGTGTGTAGAATACATGCTGCCGGTGTGCCTGCCCTTCAGGGAGCACCTGCAGGAGGCGCGCGGGCGGCCGGCGCGCGACGCGCTGTGGCACGTCGACTTCAGCTCCGGTAATCATGGAATTTGACAATATGGTGTGTAGAATACATGCTGCCGGTGTGCCTGCCCTTCAGGGAGCACCTGCAGGAGGCGCGCGGGCGGCCGGCGCGCGACGCGCTGTGGCACGTCGACTTCAGCTCCGGTAATCATGGAATTTGACAATATGGTGTGTAGAATACATGCTGCCGGTGTGCCTGCCCTTCAGGGAGCACCTGCAGGAGACCTTACTTACCTTATCAAAAATTTTACGGTTTGGTACGTTTGTTCGATGGGTTCGAATTTCTTTGAAAATGTTCTACCTAAGTGTGGTTAAACACTATAAAAATAACAAAACTATACAATTTGAAGTCTTGTGTAAATGACAGTGCTACCAGAATGAGAAAAACATATAACAATAATTCTGGTCATTTCATATAGCACCATCTAGCCCCAAAGTAAACGGAGCTTGTGTTCTGGGTACCAATCAAATCAAATCATTTATCTAAGAAAACCTTTACAACATTATTATAAGTATCTTTACCGCAACTATCAAGACCTTTCCTCCCGTGCTAGTTACTTAGGCAATGATGATAATTAGATGTTAAAAATATTCCAGACGTGCCGCGCGATTTTTCGGACGAGGAGAAGGAGGTGTCCCGCCTCAACCTGCTGCCCAGGGAGCTCTGCTTCCTCTACGACAACGAACACGTAGGAACATCAAATATAATTAATGACGCTAGACACCCACAGCACCTTCTTGACCCAAAGCTCGCTGATGTCCTCCCTCTTCATCACATCCAGTTTTCTAGCGTCAGGCAGAAAGAAGCACGGCAAGGAACGAAACAAGTCGAAAGTGAAAGAGATGCTTCGAGAAAAGTCTGTTACGGCTTGCCCGCTGGACTTGACAAGGGCACTTGTCTGTTCAGATTGTGTAAGGGCCTAGTTTAGATCCCTTGCATGTAGAGGATGTTGTCGTAGTAGTTGTAGAAAGTTCTTATAGCGCCACACTTTGTATGTTACACTATTAAGTTTTAGCTAGGTTGTTGAGCACGTAAACACAAGAATCACACGTTAAAGTTAGTTTAATAAAGTTTAGTTAAATTACAAGGTTAAGGTGGCAAATCTTTCCTTGTATTGTCACTCTTGCGGTGGTAGATCACGTACTGAAGTATAAAATTTATAATCTAAGTAAAGTAATTGCAGCGCGTGCGACATAGAGTACCTAAATCGCCGCGTGCGCAAAAATGCCAATGTATGGTGAAACCGTACATGTTGGCAACCCCAAAAGAAAGTAAACTAAAGTTAAAAATAAAAGTAAAATGACTATCAAGAGAAGATCTGCCAGTACAAAGCAAATAAACATTAATCGAAAGTAAACGCGATGTTGTCTTTTGCCTCGGTAGGCGTTTGTTTCCGCGCGACCCGCGCTCGCGCCGCCGCCGTGGCTGCTGCGTGGCCGGGTGCTGACTGCGCTGCCCTCTCTTGAGTGGGGCGTTGTTGAAGCTCTATGTCTTCATTGTGTGGCTCTCTCTTGCTTCTAGAGCAGTTATGAGGTAGGTATTTTTTGACCACCCAGATGATAGTGATGATGATGGCGAATGCGAGTAGAGTGTAGCATATCGCGTATTGATGTAAGTCATGGGTAGAAATCGTTTCGGGGAGGATCTCTCTTTCCTTTTGGAACAGTAGTCGTCTGTCGATGTCTTGGTTTTCCTCCGTTTGTTGTTGTATTTCCCATGGTATATTATGGTAGGTCAGGTTCACGATGTTGTTCACTGTAGAGTTCAGCAGTGGGATGTTGAAGTTAGCCTCCATCTTCATGTTGGTGTTGTACTCGTTGCGTGAGTAGATGCTGAAGTCGTTGGATTGTAACAAGCATCCTTGCTTCAAAGTTACAATGCTAGACGATGTCATAGCATATGTTGTGACGTCATTATCGCACACAGTGCGCAACGTGCAAGCTCCGCAACAAACAGCCAGCCAGCTGTTAGGCGAATGTAACTCGACCCATACGTCACTGCATGACGTTTTTCTAACCTCACAGGGAGTGGTTGAACTGTGACTAAGTAGTTTCGCCTCGCAAGGAGCGTTCTTGCTCTCTAAGCTAAATATCGGCATGTTTTTGTTACATATTAAATGGTCTTGTTTTATAACAGTGCACAGTTTTATCTCCTTTTCAGATGGTGAGATGTAGGAGTTTTTCTTAAAGTTTACAGCAACGTACTGTGACTTTAACTGTATGATAGTAAATTCTGTCTCACTCCTCACAGGTATTGGAGTAATTTTGTAGAGCAGAAAATCTTCATCTGATGTTAGTGGGATGTGGACTTCGAATAAAAAGTAGTTGGATGTTACCCGAGCTTTCACATAAAGTAGCTTGTAGATGTCTTTTATGTCTTCTTTGACATTTTCTAATGGCAATGACAGTCTTTTTGGTAGGCTTCTAGATATACCATCTAACTGTTCCACCAAGTTCACAGGCGTCAGTAAATGCACATCCATGTGTCCTTTGTACACATTGGTTAGTGTATCAAAAAGCAATTCTTGCATTTCTCTTAAGTTTTTGAGTAGTAGGTAAGTAGCCAGAGATGCTGAATTGAAGTAGCTAGTTGCCATGAGAATTTCCATAGTAGACTCAACTTTAGCTAGGTTGAAGTCAGTTTCCTTCATAAAGTTGTCGACCATGTTGAGTTGTTGATTAATGTTATCTTCAGTTTTCTTTAGCACCTTGTTCTCCAGCTCCACAATAGAAGTTTGGTTTTTCATCAGGCCAAGTAGGTAGTTCTCGTTCTTCTGAATAGCTTCTATGTCTTGATGGTATTTGCCGGCGAACTCTTGGTCAAGGACACCGAACAGGCTGTTCGCGATGGAGCCGATTCCGTTGATCAATCCTCTCTTCTTGCGATTGCCCAAGTGTTTGTGAGGGGCCAGTAAGATGCCGTTGTAGTGATGTAAAAGTTCCATTTCATGAGCTAGTTGTCCAAGTGTTGTCTCACAGTATCTTGGGTCAGTCCTATGACAAAAATCAGTTAGGTTGTGAAGATAGTTGTCGACACGTTGTAACCCATTCCAATAGTTAGTTAAGTTATAGTACATAAGTAGTGTCCACTCGTCATGTATTGTTTGCATCGTGCCGAGCGCTTCATAATAACCCGGCCTGTCGGGCTCGAGGCTTGTAATATGAGCGCTTAAGCGCGTGCCACTGTCGGCGCTATGTACTAATGTAAACATTGATAAGAACGTTATTATTAATGTTGTAATTATTTTCTTGGCGGTTCTTTTTGTTTTAGGGAGGGGTGGTCCATCTTGTTTTGACGTCTTATCCTTTTCATTCCCTTGCTTTTGTGGAGTTTCCGTTTCTAGGGGGAGTAAAGACAAAATCATAGGATTTTTCATCTTAAATGGTAAAGTAGAGTTGTTGAGGCGACCGCCAACTCGAATGATGCCGTTTTCATCCAGATACGGGTTAAGTTTGTATATCGGACTTTTGTTAGACACCGTTTCCTTTTTCAAAAGTAGTTTGTATTCTTGTTCGAATTCCATGCGTTGCGTAAATTTTATTATTAATTCACTCGCTGCAGTCAGTTCATTAGTAGTTAGGTAGTCTGTATCGCATTTCACGCGATTCCGTACGTTTGTACTGAAGCGTCGTATCCATGCCGTCACACGTGTTACGTGGGACAATGAACTGCTTTTGTTAATAAGTTCAGTTATAAAATGTGTCTCATGAATTTGTGTTAGGGCTGTCAGCGTCGGCTTGAGTCCAGAGCTCGTAGTGTGGAGACACGTGGTTTTCGGGACCTTCTCTTTCTCCGAAGTCTGTAAAAATTCAGGTCCTTTCCACCAAAGGTTGAAGTGGAGTAGTTTAGTAGGATACATTCCTCGTGACGCGCAGTCTGCTGGGTTGAGTTCCGACTTCACGTAGTGCCAGTTTTCAGAAGGGATGACCTGTTTGATCTTGCTAACCCTGTTGGCAACGTATCTCTCCCATCTAGATATGTCGTCTCCTTGCAGCCACGCAATCACAACTTGGGAATTGCTCCAAGCTTGTATAGTTAAGTTGTGTCCTTTGAAGGCTTCTAGGGCCTCGTCTGCTAATTGTGACAGTAGAAGGGCGCCGCAGAGTTTCAACCGAGGCAGGGTGATTTTCTGCGCGAGCGGGGCAACCCTGGTCTTAGCGGCCAGTAGACTTATTGTAGGTAAGCCTTCGTTATAAACACGACTGTAGATGACGCACGAGTAGGCTTTTTCGCTGGCGTCGCAGAAACATAATAGTTCGATGTTCCCTTGCGTCACGCCCAGCCATCTGTTTAGTTTAATGTTTTTTATTTCCTGAATTTCGTTTTTAAGTTTTAACCATTCTTGTTGTATCTCGGTCGGTAAAGATTCATCCCAGGCAAGTTTACTTGTCCAGACTCTCTGAAATAGTAGTTTAGCGGTCACAGTTATTGGCGCTAACCATCCCAGTGGGTCATATAGTTTAGAGATCTCGGATAGAAGGTGGCGTTTAGTTATTTGTTGCCGAGCTGTTTCTTTTTAGTTCGTCGTACTTGTTCTCTATCGACACAAACATGTCGTAGTAAGTGAAGTCGGAGCCCTTGAGTACAGCCTCCAACTCCCAGTGATGTTGTCTGATGTGTCCATAGGTCGCTGGTTCAAATCCGGCTCGAAGGACCAAAATGTAAGGGCCTAGTTTAGATCCCTTGCATGTAGAGGATGTTGTTGTAGTAGTTGTAGTAGTAACTCGCCGCGTGCGCAAAAATGCCAATGTATGGTGAAACCGTACAGATTGATTCATATGATTTGACTTATGTCAAATCATATGAACATATATACACCTCGGGATCCTGTGCATTTCAGGACGATGTCTAAAACTAAACGTTGTCTTTTTCCAGAACGTCACCATCGTTGGCAAAAAGAGGACGATATGTACAACCGGATGCGGATTCCACTCCGGCGCTCCTACCTTCGTGCACGAACACACCGGCCATTGGACACTCGTCGCCATCTCGCAAGGTGATGCATTGACTCATGGGAATGTTGACTCAAGGGTATGCTGACTAACAGGGACATTGACTAACGGAGGGGGGGCGCCACCAATTTCGTATACGCACAGTGGACACTGGATTTACCCATGATTGCCTGTTCTAGGGTTTGTAATTTGTTGATGTTTTCTTCTTGTCTTTGTGTATGTGCATGCGTGTTAAAAGGTCGCATCTGTGTGTGCAGGCGGTGCGCCGTGCCCCGACCCGCTGCGCGCGCGCCGGCCGCCGCCGCCACCGCGCCACGTGGCGCTGGCGCCCTACGTGCCCTGGATCACGGCCGCCATTGCCGGGAGGGCCGTCGGCGCCTTCGCTAAGGACGATCCTTTCGGTAACCACACGCAGTCACCAACCACGGCAACAACCCACCATCATTGCTTCTCATCCACTCCAACACATGAAAACATACCTGCTTACTTTTGACATGAACAACTACTGGAGTCCCACAGGGATCCATCCTAGGACCACTTCTATATTCAGTGTATCTCTATGATGTGGAAACATGCTTCAAACATGCTCGTTATTTAATGTACGCAGTTGATACAAAAATATATATGAATATAAGTAATTATAATGATTGTGCTAATTTTCAAAAAGATCTTGACAACTTAGGCCAATATTATGCAGATAATCGTATTAATTTGAATTTAAATAAGTGTACACATGTTTCATTTACTAGAAAAAGTCATCCAATTAATTATAAAATTAATAGTTCTATTATCATTAAAGTCAACTCAGTTAGAGACCTTGGCGTCATTATAGACTCAAAATTAATTTTCTCAGAGCATATAGATGCCATTGTTAATAAAGCATATAAAAGTCTTGGGTTTGTCCTACGAGTAAGCCGTCCATTCTCTGACATGGGCTGCATAAAGATACTCATAATGTAAGAAGCATCTTGGAATATTGTTCCATCGCCTGGTGCCCACATTATATATCTTACATACAGACCCTGGAAAGCATACAAAGTAGATTTATCAAACACCTTAACTATAGGTGTTTTATGGGTTTTGATACCTACCAAGAAGCATGTTCTTACCATCGTATTGCCACTCTTGAGGATCGAAGAACTGTTACAGACATGTCTTTCCTACATGGTATATGTAATGGTTATATCGAGTGTCAGGATTTGTTACATAGAGTGGTATGCTTGTGTGCACCACGCACTAGAACTAGGCATACAAACCTTTTTGCCGTTAAACACACGGGAACCAACTATGCACAAAACTCACTGGTAAGCAGACTTCATCGAAATTTTAATAAAAGATTTGATACTTTGGACATTTTCTTTAGGGGTAAGGAGAGTTTCAAGCGTCAAATCGCTCAATTATTGTCAAAAAGTTAATTTTATGGTACCTACATGATCTGTATAATATAATCATTTTTATATTTTAACATTAAACTTCATTACAATGAATATTCACAAATCATAAGTCATAAGCATAACGTACAGCATAGGATTGGAATTTAATTAAAAACATCTTTAGGATAAGTTTATACAAGTAGGTATGTTTCTTGTTCATAAGTTTGTAATTTAATTTATAATTTAGTGACTGTCGTATAAGTTAAACCTTTAGAATGTAAATCCATTATTGGCTGTTAGTGATACATATTAGTTTATTTGTTATAATTAAGAGCTGTGGATTTTGTTAATAAATAAAATAAAAATGAATCCTGCCCTGGACGATTGACCTCAAAGATACGCGTTCTCCGCCATAGAGAACACTTAAGAAAAAAAAAATAAAGCGCAGAATGCGCTGAATGCGCTGGGTACAGACCCGCTGGGTTGTCCACGAGACAATTTCACATACAGATGTGTGTGACGCGATTCGTTCTATCATATGGGTGTCTGTTTGTGTGTATGTGGTAGATGCATGGAGCGGCCTAGCGAAGATTTCGGCTAAGCGCCGCGGCTGCCGGCTGCACGACATGTTCCACTGATGTCAGTTTGCGTTGTCTGTATGTGTGTGTGACGCGGTGGTACTGTGCTCTGGGTGTATGCATGTGTTTATATACGCCTCGTGTGCGCTGTGCGCTGTCTGCCTGTGTTTGTTTAACGCGATGATACTTTGTGGCAGGGTACGGCATGCAGCGGACTAGCGACGACGACGACGCCCCTAACCTGCACGACATGTTCCACGGGTGGGTCGGCCACTGGTGGATGGGCGGGGTGCGCTGCTACGACCGCGGCGACAATGCCTACGATCTCTTCAAGTTCTATCACGAAATCTTCATGGTCACGCCCTCACCTGGTGAAACCTTCCTTACCTACTTTCTGCAGGTACCTACGCACATCACATCAGCTATCGGAGTATGTAAACGATAATCTATGAAACAGCACTTCGAAAACAAAAAGAAGTTTCGCGATCGGGTCAGACAGACTGAGCGCGCTTTGAGCTGCGTACAAACAGGCAGACAGAAGCTCGGAAATAACGAGAGAAATGGAAGAGGAGAAGGAAGGCCCATCAGTGGCTCAACCTAAACAGCCCGTTGGCTCGGGCTGTTTAGGTTGAGACAGAAACCGCACTTACGAGTAGTCGTAGGTACCATTCTATGACATGATGGTATTTCAGATCTACGCGGGTCACGGCAGCAGCGTGGTGTGCATCAAGATAGGCATGCCGTACCGCCTGGGCCAGCCGCACGTGTGGGACCTCGACACCACGGAAGTGCAGGTAAGTAATGTCGTCTAAATGTGGTGCTAAGCACGAAGCGCAAACGGCTGGACCAATTGGGCTACTTTGTTCCAAACGTTTCAGGTGAAGATCCAGCTGTACGCGTTTAGCCACCGCTACAAGTTCCAGGTGGAGGCGTGGGCCTACAACAGCACGGATGACGTCACCAAGGAGACCGGCGAGGCCGACACCGTCTCCAGCGCCTCCGACTGACCCGGCACCAAGCAACCACTCCGACTGACCCGGCACCAAGCAACCACTCCGACTGACCCGGCAGCAAGCAACCACTCCGACTGACCCGGCACCAAGCAACCACTCCGACTGACCCGGCAGCAAGCAACCACTCCGACTGACCCGGCACCAAGCAACCACTCCGACTGACCCGGCAGCAAGCAACCACTCCGACTGACCCGGCAGCAAGCAACCACTCCGACTGACCCGGCAGCAAGCAACCACTCCGACTGACCCGGCACCAAGCAACCACTCCGACTGACCCGGCACCAAGCAACCACTCCGACTGACCCGGCAGCAAGCAACCACTCCGACTGACCCGGCAGCAAGCAACCACTCCGACTGACCCGGCACCAAGCAACCACTCCGACTGACCCGGCAGCAAGCAACCACTCCGACTGACCCGGCACCAAGCAACCACTCCGACTGACCCGGCAGCAAGCAACCACTCCGACTGACCCGGCACCAAGCAACCACTCAGACTGACCCGGCAGCAAGCAACCACTCCGACTGACCCGGCAGCAAGCAACCACTCCGACTGACCCGGCAGCAAGCAACCACTCCGACTGACCCGGCACCAAGCAACCACTCCGACTGACCCGGCAGCAAGCAACCACTCCGACTGACACTGCTACCAACCATTTTTCAGTCTTTGACCCTATTTCAAGGAAATAAACCCTATTATTATTGTACATATGTAATGCTGTGCATGCCTATCATCATCATAATAATTTCAGCCGTAAAACGTCCACTACTGAACACAGGCCTCCCTCATGGATCTCCATGAGAGGTAGTTGCCATACTCACCACGCTTGGCAGGCGGGTTGGCGAGCGCAGTACGAGATGTTGATACACGGAAAGACGCTGTTGCCCATCTTCCGGAGGGTATCCCTTAGCAGACTTTTACTGCATCCACGGGCAAGAGAGGAGGGCTGACATTCTACTGCCGGCACCCCACGGCACTGCCTCATTCATCATTTCAGCCGTAAACCGTCCACTACTGAACACCGGCCTCCCTCATGGATCTTGACCATGGACCATGAGAGGTAGTTGCCATACTCACCACGCTTGGCAGGCGGGTTGGCGAGCGCAGTATGGTATGTTGATAGGTACACGGAAAGACGCTGCTGCCCATTTTCCGGAGGTATCCCTTAGCAGGCTCTTACTGCATCCACGGGTATGAGAGGAGGGGTAGCATTCTACTGCCGGCACCCCACGGCGGCACTGCCTAATTGGTATTAATTATATAATAATTAGGGTTCCGGACCAAAATGGTAAAAAGGAACCCTTATAGAACCGCTCTGTCTGTCTGTTTGTCTGTCACAAGTGGATATCTCGAGAACTACTGATGCTAACGACTTGAAATTTGAAATGGTTAAAGATAACACTTTTTTACTATAGCATTATATGAAAATGCTAAAAATTATTCTTATTATAATTGCAGGGGGGCGGATAGGGATCTCAAAATTTTTAAGTTACTAGGTTGTGTGGGGTATCATATGAAAGGTATTCATTTGCACATTAATAAACAGTTTTTATTTTTCCTATAAACCGTATCGTTTCCGAGTTATTTACAAAAATGTTGATAAAACGACCGTTCCCCCCACCTTATCTCCGAAGTTTGCTCGTAAAACTTTTATAGCTAATAGAAGTGTATGTAAAGTTTCTGGGAAAATTATAGGAAACTTTCTAATTTGCATAGTTTTTTAGACAAGGGGGGTAGAAGGGGGGTTTTTTTTTTAACTTTCGCGCACATTATTAACAACAAGCTTTTTTATTACTTATATATACTGTGTAAAGACGTTTTAAGTTGTCATTAAACTTTAATGGAAAATGTTTATTTTATTATTTTTAGTGGGTTAGTACGTTTAAATAAAAGCTTGTTTGTTAAAAAGTTTTTTTTACTTTAAATTTATCTTTTATTTGTTATTTCAAAGTTCAAAACTTTTATTGCTTATATGTTGTACAATGGTCTTACAAAATGTTAAAGATTCAAAGATGAGCCCAGGGAGGCATGTTTGCTGCACCCAGTTCTGGGATCCATGATAATTAATTTATTTATCAATCGAGGTAACTACAGGAATGGCATACAAATAGCGTGTTAGGTATTTTCAGCAATAAGACACAAAAGTTAACAAAATCATCTGGTCAGTAGCATCTTTTAAGCCTTTATTAGGTTTTCGTACAAAACAGTTCAAAAATTAACATTTTAAAATTAGTAATTAAGAAGGCACACATCAATACAAATTTTAAGCTGTTTGTAGGAAGTGTTAAATCTATCGCCGTGAAGTTACAGTTATTCGCCATACGGGGCGGCGGCGGCGCCGACGCGGACATAGGTACACGATATTAAAACAGTCAATCGACTTACATACATTTTTTCTTTTTGTAAATATATGCTTATCATATGACCCGGCTTTTAAAATACGCAGGCCTGACACAAATATCTACAAAAAAGCTTACACTTCGCCCTCGGCGCAACCTCGGCGGGAATCGAACCCGTGCGTATCAGCCGCCTATAGACCAACTCGGCGCCGGCGGCGGTCGGCAGGTCGTCATATGGGTCGCTTCTTTACGTCAATTGTCTGGCGCTAGTCCAGCAGCTCACAGAGCTTACTCACACATGACTCACACAGGACACCTTGTCTACTGACACTACAGTGTTTTTTTACTATCCTATTAACAATATCTTGCAGTAATATGATTAAAACAAGCAGACTTAGGTACTCATTAAGTGATAATACCAAATAATATGGTTTAAGTGGTAACCTTGTTGACGAACCTTTTTTGAAAATAAATGTTTTATTGTTATTCCACGTTCTTTGAATTGTAAACACATAAAAACACAATATCTAAAGATAAATAAAATTGTGTCAGTTTTAATGTCAAAATAAGATTTTTTCACTGAATTCATAATGAAAGTACAGTTCTGTGGTAGGCCAGTAGGTAAGTACTTGGCTAATTTGAATATAAAGTTCCCATACCTTATAATTTTGTTTAGGTTTATATTTATGAATGATTACGGTTATGGTTATACCTACCTAATATGTTTATGCCTGCTAAGCGTGCCGAGTATGGCCGAAACCGTTCATGACCGATCAGTATCTGCTTGCGAGCAGATGCAAGAGGGAGGCCTGTGCCAGCAGCGGATGTCGTACGGCTGAGATGATGATGATGCCATAATCTTATATTAATCCATATTTTTTATTTGTAAAACAAATAGACATATACAACAATTTGTAAAACAAATATACAATATTACAGTAAAATTGAATTATAAAAATAGTACAAAAACCAGTGAATTTTCCACTTTTAAATAGCACAAACAAACTTAAGAAAGCAACATAGACAGATTACTGCACAAAAAGATAACATATCTTAAACTAAATCACAATATATGACAAAACATAATTTGGAATGTACTTAATTATTAAAAATAAAAATTATAAAAAGCATGAATTGATCAAATAGTAGAGACAGCGAATAATAATTACTTATACAATTACTGGCTAATCGGCAGCAATGTTTTTATAATTTCTTTACGAAATGCAGGCAAAGTAGGTATTATTAAATATATCAATATTAGATAGATAGATAGATAAACTCTTTATTGTGTAAATCATACAGAAAAAAATAAAAACAAAAATAACTAAAATTAACTTAAACTACAAAAACAACAGAAATACACAATGGTTATTAGTTAAGGCGTCATTACAGAGATCTCAGGTTCTTGGGAGAAACATTTTTTCTGTAGTTCGTGTTCGTCGTAGGTGACCAAACGTTTTTTTATTACGAGCAGTTAGGCGAGGACAGTGGAACAAAATATTTTGGAGTAGAACAGGGGACTATGATATTTGATAGGATTTGATAAAGCAAAATTTGATCTCTTACGGTTCGTCGTGTCTGCAGGGTGTATATATGTATGTATTATCAGTAGAACTTGAAGGAAAACGGTATTTATAATGTTTTATGAATTTATTCTGTATTCTTTCAATCTCGTGGATATGAACCTTGTACTGAGGATTCCAGGCACATGATGCATATTCAAGAATGGATCTGACAAAACTATTGTATAAAAGAAGCAGAGTACTGGGGTGCTCAAATTCTCTACAAACTCTTAAAATAAATCCTAAAATTCGATAAGCTCTAGATGTAATGTTGTCAAAATGTGTATTTAGAGAAATCCATCTTTTAATACACAGAATTATCCAAGAATATACCCAAATCCTTGATAACGGAGACCCTTGTTATAACACTGTCATTAAATTTATAGCTAAATATTATAGGAGAAGGCTTACGACTAAATAATAGTAATAATATTACATTTATTAGTATTAAGAAATAAGGAATTACTGTGACAATAATTACTGAGTCTAGAGAGGTCACTTTGAAGTAGAAAGCAGTCAGATGAAGAGGCAATTTTCATAAATATTTTGGTATCATGTGCATAAATCAAACATTTAGATTGTATAAAGTTCTTAGTAAATATATATATATACATATATATTTTTTTTTTAAATAAATATACATCATCATCATCATCATCATTTCAGCCGTAGGACGTCCACTGCTGGACAAAGGCCTCCCTCATTGATCTCCAAGTACTGCGGTTGGAAGCCGTCTGCATCCACCGCCGACCAGCAGTTCTCACCAAGTCGTCTGCCCATCTTGTAGGTGGACGTCCTACGCTGCGCTTGCCGATCCGTGGCCTCCATTCGAGAACTTTGCTGCCCCATCGGCCGTCAGTTCTGCGCGCTATATGGCCTGCCCATTGCCACTTCAACGTGCTAATCCGTTTGGCTATGTCGGTGACCCGAGTTCTCCTACGTATCTCCTCATTTCTGATTCGATCCCGTAGTGAAACCCCGAGCATAGCCCTCTCCATAGCTCGTTGAGCGACTCTGAGCTTGTTCATAAGGCCAATAGTGAAGGACCACGTCTCGGTTCCATATGTCATCACTGGTAACACACACTGGTTGTAGACTTTCGTCTTAAGGCACTGAGGTATGTTGGACGAAAAGACGTTGCGAAGTTTCCCAAACGCTGCCCATCCGAGTTGGATTCGACGATTGACCTCTTTCTCGAAGTTGGACCTACCTAATTGGACTGTTTGTCCTAGGTATACGTACGCGTCGACAACTTCAAGAGCCGAGTTCTCAACCATAACTGGGGCAGGCACGACATGGACATTTGACATGATTTTCGTCTTGTCCATGTTCATTTTAAGGCCTACCCGCTGGGAGACTCGATTGAGGCCTTCGAGCATCGTGCTGAGCTCTTCCATCGACTTTGCCATGACCACAATATCGTCGGCAAATCGAAGGTGAGTGATGTATTCGCCGTTAATATTGATGCCCAGCCCTTTCCATTCCAGGAGCTTGAAGGCATCTTCCAAAGCGGTCGTAAACAGTTTCGGAGAGATTACGTCTCCCTGTCTTACGCCTCTTTTTAAGGGAATCGCCTTCGAGCTCTGTTCTTGTACTCGGACTGACATAGTGGCGTTTGTATACAAACACTTCAACACTTCAATGTACCGATAGTCAATTCGGCATCGTTGGAGAGACTCAAGCACCGCCCATGTTTCGATCGAATCGAAGGCTTTCTCATAGTCCACAAACGCAAGACATAGCGGCAAGTTATACTCTTCGGTCTTCTGTATGACTTGCCGCAGCGTATGTATGTGGTCTATGGTACTGTAGCCTTTTCGGAACCCGGCTTGTTCGGGAGGCTGGAAGTCATCAAACCTGCGTTCGAGACGGTTCGCGATGACCCTTGAAAACAGCTTATAAACATGGCTCAACAGCGAGATGGGTCTGTAATTCTTAAGTAAGGTTTTGTCACCTTTCTTGAAGAACAGAACCACCACGCCCTTGTTCCATGCTTTTGGCGTCGTACCTTCAAGCAAGGCGGAATTAAATAGCTTCTGAAGGACTTTAAGTACCGGTGATCCACCCGCTTTCAGAAGCTCTGAAGTGATTCCGTCCTCACCCGGCGCCTTGTCGTTCTTAAGCTGTTTCAAGGCCATCCTGATCTCGTACAGGCTGATGTCCGGGATATCCTCGGTATAATGTCGGGTCAGTTTAGCTCTTGGGTCGTTGGCCGCACTGCAAACAGGTTTAGTGACCGAATCGTAGAGCCGTCCATAGAACCTTTCGACTTCCCTTAACACTTCTGCTTTACTTGACGTTATGCTGCCATCTTCCCTCTTCAGCTTCGTCATCTGGCTCTGCCCAATAGAACTATCTCTCGCGAACACTTTGGAGCCTTTATTCCGCTCTATCGTATCTTTAATACTGGCTGTATTAAAGGTACGAATATCGTGCCGCAAGGATTTCCAAATTTGTCTATTGAGCTGCCTGTGTGACTGAGCATCATCGGGAGACTGCAGTCGCAAAGAACGTCGTTCAGCCATGAGGTTAAGGGTGTCATCAGAAAGTTTCTGAGGTCTATTAGTACGGGGGGTATTAAAGAACTGGGACCCCACCGTATGGACGGTTTCTACGAACCTGTTATTGATCTCGTCCACCGATGCATCTACTCCTAGACAGTCAAAGCGATTTGCGAGTTCGAGTTGAAAGCTCTCGAGGTTTTGGATATGTGCGCGAGTGGGTCGGAGCGTAGATTTCATCAAACGGGACCTTTCAAGTTTAACGTTCATATTCAATGTGCCCCTTACAATTCGGTGATCACTGCCGGTTTTCACCCTGTGAATCACAGAGACATCATTGAATATTCGTTTCTTGTTGGTCAGGATGAAATCAATCTCATTTCTCGTAGAACCATTGGGACTCATCCAGGTCCATTTCCTGTGAGGCGGCTTCTGGAAGAAAGAATTCATCATAAAGAGTCCTTCTTTCTCCAGAAAATCGGCCAGCCTCTGTCCCCTGGGGTTCCGTTGCCCATACCCAAATTGCCCCACTCTCAACTCATCATCGCTTCTCATGCCTAGCTTTGCATTGAAGTCCCCCATTACAACAGTGAAGTGAGTGTTGTTCGTATGTATGGCTCTACTGATGTCCTCATACATAGACTCTACTTCTTCATCTGGGTGTGACGAGGTCGGCGCATATACCTGAACGACCTTCAGCAAATATCGCTTAGATATTCTGAGTGTTAGGTACGCGACCCTGCTCGACACACTGTCGATGGTGACAATGTTGTTAATGAGTGACTTGTGAACGAGAAACCCGACACCACCTTGGGACTGTTGGTCGCCCTCCCGGTAGTATAGTAGGTTACCGGACTTAAGGGATATCGTGTCCTCGCCCTCTCTACGGACTTCTGATAGCCCCAAAATGTCCCAGTGTAATCTACTAATTTCTTCTTCCAGCTCAACAATCTTATCGTCTGTCCTCAAAGTGCGGATGTTGTGTGTTACCAGGGCCAGTGGTCGTCGTAGGGGTTGGTAGCCGATCGTCTCCCGGGGATTCTTAGCACCCCTAGCCCCGCCGTTACCGTGACTGCTACCGTAGCCAGGATAAGCGGGGCCGCCGGGGACTCGGGGCCTGGTTTTTTGTTGTATTGTCATGAGGGGGTTGATGCCATACTCACCACGCTTGGCAGGCGGGTTGGCGAGCGCAGTATAGGGTAGTGAAAAAACACGGAAAGATGCTGCTGCCCATCTTCCGGAGGTATCCCTTAGCAGATTCTTACTGCATCCATGGGTAAGAGAGGAGAGGCAACATTCTACTGCCGGCGCCCCACGGCAAAATATACATATATTTACCGAAATAACCTCGAAAGACATTAACCCCTTTCTGGCGGCACTAGGGTAAACTGTATCTCGAGTAAGTATTTGTGGAAGTCAAACGTCCGGCGCGGATGCACGGTAAAGTATTCTATCTATGAATAGGTAAAGGTGAATGCGTGCGGTGTGCTCCCGTCCTATTCGCAGTTTATTACATAGGAGTGGGTATCATCCCAGGTATCTCGACTATCTAGTACATACTTTACATAATTGGATGCACGGTGCAGTATTCTATCTATGAATAGGTAAAGGTGAATGCGTGCGGTGTGCTCCCGTCCTATTCGCAGTTTATTACATAAGGGTGGGTATCATCCCAGGTATCTCGACTATCTAGTACATACTTTACATAATTGAATGCACGGTGCAGTATTCTATCTATGAATAGGTAAAGGTGAATGCGTGCGGTGTGCTCCCGTCCTATTCGCAGTTTATTACATAGGAGTGGGTATCATCCCAGGTATCTCGACTATCTAGTACATACTTTACATAATTGGATGCACGGTGCAGTATTCTATCTATGAATAGGTAAAGGTGAATGCGTGCGGTGTGCTCCCGTCCTATTCGCAGTTTATTACATAGGAGTGGGTATCATCCCAGGTATCTCGACTATCTAGTACATACTTTACATAATTGGATGCACGGTGCAGTATTCTATCTATGAATAGGTAAAGGTGAATGCGTGCGGTGTGCTCCCGTCCTATTCGCAGTTTATTACATAGCAGTGGGTATCATCCCAGGTATCTCGACTATCTAGTACATACTTTACATAATTGGATGCACGGTGCAGTATTCTATCTATGAATAGGTAAAGGTGAATGCGTGCGGTGTGCTCCCGTCCTATTCGCAGTTTATTACATAGGGGTGGGTATCATCCCAGGTATCTCGACTATCTAGTACATACTTTACATAATTGCGTACATAAATCAATACCTATTCCGTTCGTATTTAAGAAATGTTTTTGTGATTTTTTGTTCAGTTTTTAATGATTGAAAATGGCGACAAGTGTGAGTTTGTTTTTGCTCTTGCTTGGGATGTGCTCTCCTATCGCAGGTAAGTGCCGCTTGTATGTCTCTGCCCCTTACTCTTGAATAATTAAATAGGTATCACACTGTTAAGTCAGTAGGTACTTACAATTTAATAAAACTTTACCATCATAGAAGTTTATATTTATTCTAAGAAACTAGAGGATTTTAGAGGTAGTTATTATAAATCCTATACGTACCTATACACTATAACCTTGTACTTGGGCATTTTTTTTAAAAAACGTCCATGTAGATTTGTAGGTGTCCCACAAGTTGATTAATAATTTTCTTTGAAACCAGTCTATTTCTAGATATTAACAAAGTTTTTTTTAGGTTTATAGATTTATTTACGCTAAAAAAACTGTTTATTTTGACTATTTTTAAACAACAAATTGTAAAATAAGACTAAACTAGCTTTCGACACCCTTTAAAAATGTTTGTCTTACATAGTTAAATTTTATAGTCCAAAACTGAATTATTTATATTTAAATACCTCAAGGCCATCTTATTTAAACGTAATAAGCGGGACCTTTAACACAAAATAATAACTTTTTATCAATTAAATTGTGTGAAAAAAGTTACAAAATGGAAACCTGAACAACTTTCTGACTCTAAAATGGGTAAAAATCTTTTGGAAATGCAATTTGTTTGTTATTTTGCCGCTATATCTCACATCTCTGAGGAATTGCGAATCATTTGAAATAATTTAGATAATTTAAAATTTTTTTTTTTTTGATTCCATTTTGTAACCGGACAAATTTCTACGAAAATGCCCACTTGCATACACTGCCGGCCAAAAGTTTAAGACCACTTGTAAAAATCTTTGTAACCACCAAAATATTTCAAAAGTACACATGATAAAGAGCTAATTTGAACACCTGCGTATTCTATTGTTATCAAAGAATTTCTGAGAGTCATTTTCATTGTATATTTTTAAGTTATCATCCTTTAAAGGTCTATTGTTTCAAAACATAAATGAGTACCGCGCGCTTACCAGGTGATAGAGTCATTGTTATATTTTTTATGGCCTGCTCATTTCTAATTATTTTGGTTTTGTTTTGCGGTAACCGTACTTCCGGATTATTTTAGCTTCCTTAAACATATTTTTTACCTGAGTTTTGATGGAGTAAATTTTTCATTATCTTAACTAGTCTGAGCTCGTCGTTGTTACAGTGAAGACATCTTAAAATGGGAAAAGTGCGCGAAATTAGCACTGAAACTCGTTCTGCCATAGTTGTTTTACACGGCGAAGGCAAATCTGAACGTGCGATTGCCTCTCAACTTAAGTTGTCGAAGACTTGTGTTCATAATGCAATAACCCGATACAAGGAGACTGGCAGTAATCAAGATCGTTCGCGATCGGGGAGACCGAGAGCTACCACTTCTAGCGAGGATAATTTCATCGTCGTTACCAGCAAGCGGAATAGACGCCTAACCGCACCAGAAATCCGCGCAGAAGTGAACAAATCCCGATCAGAACCTGTGTCATTGACTACAGTAAAAAGACGATTGAGAGATGCTAAGTTATTTGGTCGCGTCGCCGTTCGAAAACCACTACTAAGGCCACAAAACAAAAAGAAACGGATGCAGTGGGCCCTTACCCATCGAGACTGGACTGAAGAAGACTTTAAAGAAGTTCTTTGGACATATGAATCCAAGTTTGAAATATTTGGTTCAAAACGACGAATTTTTGTTCGACGTACCGCCGAGGAAAAGATGATGCCAGATTGTGTGGTGCCAACAGTTAAGCATGGTGGTGGTTCCATTATGGTCTGGGGATGCTTCTCGGGCCATGGAACCGGAGATTTGGTACGAGTCGAAGGAATCATGAAAAAGGAGCATTATAAACGAATACTACAGCAAAATGCCGTTCCGTCTGGTTTAAGATTAATTGGAAATGGATTTTTTTTCCAACAAGATAATGATCCTAAACATAGTTCAAAATTATGCAGGGGTTATTTAGAACATAAAGAAACAGGAAGGGTGTTAAAAAACATGGTGTGGCCCCCTCAGAGTCCGGATCTCAACCTCATTGAGCTATTGTGGGAAGAGCTTGACAGAAATGTGCGCAGTTGTTGTCCCTCCTCACAAGAAGACATGTGGAAGGCTTTACAAGAAAGCTGGAACAATATCTCACAAGATACAATTGATAAATTGATTGCTCGTATGCCGAGACTAGTGAAAAAAGTTATAAAATGCAAGGGAGGCTTTTTTGACGAAAAATCCGTTTAATGATTTTATTAAATATGAACGTCATTTTTAACGTACATGGTTGATATTTCTTGATTTTTCTTTTTTCTTCTTGATGAATGTGTATTAGTAAATAAGCATTTTAATTAATATCTAAACCTCTTGATTTATATTTTGAGTTTTATTTCATTTTGCTACTTAGATGTAGGTGGTCTCAAACTTTTGGCCGGCAGTGTACATAATTAAGTAGGTAAAGTTTGAATTGAATTAACAAGTGCTGACTCTGACTATGTATTTGATTTACATTCTATGAGCAGCTATGAGCTTCTATTAATAAATTGATCAATCACTAACGTAGCACTTATTACGACATTATATCCATTGACGTCACCGTCATATGATAACGGACTATAATTTCAACGCATCACACCATGTCAGGATGGCCGAGCGGTCTAAGGCGCTGCGTTCAGGTCGCAGTCCACTTCTGTGGGCGTGGGTTCGAATCCCACTTCTGACAAATGTTTTGTTCCGTTAAAGTTTTTCTTTAATGGTTTATTTAACATAGAAGTATTTAACAAACTTTTATTTTTAACTTGAAGTGTAATTTTTTTAGGTAAGGTAAGGTAGCCAGCAAGTTGAATTCAGTTGTTTATTGCTTTCCATTGTAAACATAGGTCTTAAACATAAGTAAATAGTACAGAATGGAACCCTGATGGGCACTGCAATCTAAATGTAGGTATCATGCAAGATAATGTCAGTTAAATATATTATTAAATTAGAAAATTAGTCATAAAAATGATTATAGCCTTTACAATAAAAAAATTGTCATGAAAATAATGATGTACTACGTCTTATTTACAAGGTATATAAATTGGAGTATTGGGGCACTGAAATTTCCTATAAAGATTGTTATAACAAAACTGTGCACTTGTCATCAAAATATTCTTGCAAATTATAATAGCATTTTTGAACAAGGTGGCGTTTGAGTTTCTTTATAAATATGTTTTCTGATTCTAAATCTTTTATAAATTTTGGTAGATGATTAAGAATCTTAATTGCCATGACATGTGGACTAGAATATGCATTACCAATGTAGAATCTGGAAGCGCTAACCGGTTTCTGTGTCTTAGATTAATATTTAGATTGTCTGTATATGTGTTCTTTGCTGTAATCAAAAAGTTTGAATATTTTTTTACAAATTTACACACCTCTAATATGTAAATGCATGTAGTTGTTAATATATTTAATTTTACGAAGTGGGGCCTACAAGTTTCCGTACTTTCGATGTGTGCTAGGATGCGTATGCATCTTTTTTGCATTATGAACAGGTCTTCGATATCGGTACTATTGCCGAACAAAATAATGCCGTTTTGGATCCAGGCTTGTGCATACGCATAATAAGATGACAGGGCAATTTTTAAGGAGGTGGTTTTTTTCAGTTCTCGTAAGGCGTATGTAAAACTACTTAGTTTTGATTTGATTTTATTTATGTGTGATTTCCAAATAATGTTAGTATCTAAATCTAAACCTAGTAATGTCAAGGTATTTACACATTCTAATTGATTATTTTTAAATGTCATATTAATGTCGATTTTTGCTTTTTAAATTAAATTAAATAAAAGTTTATTTCAGACATTGTACAGGTAAAGAAGAACATTATACATAGTCCATATTAAGATTATACACAAAGAACACATATTGAAAGTCGCACATTACACAAAACAACACTAAACAGGCACAATGCATGCCCTCGTCCAGTGCTCCATGAAGGGACAGGCACAATCAAGCCTCCCAGCAATAACTTGCAGGCAGCTGTTGGCGCTGTCGCGCACCCTCGCCTTTTTGCCTCGGTCTAAATTGTATTATTTTTGTCTTTGTAAAGTTGACTTGTAGACTGTGTTCTTCAAGCCAACCCACTACTTTGTCTAAAGTGTCATGTATTTTTTTATTTAAATTTGTCACATTATTTTGGCACTAATATCCGATTTACTAAAAAGATTGCATTAACCTTTTACGGTTACAATACTAATAATCATATCAAAATTTCTGCAGCCACAGTATTTTAATTAACCCCAAATATGGGTTGACAAAAAGAAATAAAAACTTGTTTTATTCGATAGGTACCTACTTGTTTATTTTAGAATGTGCATCAACGGAAGTGAATGCGGTTCAAGATGACTTCGACTATGAACGTATCGTCGGCGGGACGAAAGCAGCGAACGGTTCTGTGCCTTACCAGGTAATATAAACAAGCATTGGTGCGGGGGTTCCAGAAAAGGGGGCGAAGGCCTCAAAAGGTCACTAAAGGTGAAAAATGGCATTTTTGGGTTTTTTGATTTTTCGGCCATTTGAAGACTTTATTTTTTTGGTGACCTTTTGCGGTCACAATAACTCCGGTCCCTGTGACCCTAATCAACAAGGTCACCAAAATCAACAAGGTTTTATGTAAATCGGTCAACGCGTTCGGTTGTTTTTCTCATACAAAGACAGATAGACATCACTATGCATATAAGGGGGCTATATAATTCTTGCACTATACTACCTCTAAGTAGCCTCAAAATAAGCAGAGCTTGTGTCATGGCTACCAGACACATGATTTATGAATATATTTTTTGATGTGACATAAGCGGGGATTATACCGTAAGATTGTAGAACAATCGCGCGTAGTACGAGACGGCACACGCCACGCGCGCGTTTTGCGCTTGCGATTATCTTTCGTTTATCCACTCTTCAATTATAGTATATTATCAAGGTAGTAACTATATTTTACAGGCGAAATTCACTCATAAACGAAAGAAAATACAAAACTCTTATAGAATCTGCCACTGACTGTACAATTTCTGCCTTAGAGCGAATCTGTCCTAAAACTAATCTGGCCTAATGCTAATCTGCAATAAAGAGAATCTGTCATAAAGCGAACAAGGCAACTCGAATTAAAAAAAATTGAGTCCCACCCAATATCTGTATCATTTGTTTGGAATGCCTTATTCTGTTTTTGTGCACGGCGACTAGTGCACGCGTTTCTGCAAAAATGTAAAAACGCAGTGTCCATATTAAAATAGTGCAATATCAACGGATATCAAGAAACTTGAAGATAATAGAAAGAAACAACAACCCACATGATGCCTTTTGGACGGGACAGACAACGAAAATCTTAAGGTACGTTTGTATACATAAAGTTAAATTCTCTGGGTCAGGTGGGAATCAACTGCGAGTTAAGTTTCCACGCAGGTGGCCGCGAGCTGTCCTGTAATGCATTTATGCATAATAAGCAAAACGTTTTAAAACGTTCTGCATTGTCCACGACACAATTTCAAAGTACCCACTTTTGTACACTTAACTGGTTGGTATAGCAGCAGCTGCGAGCTTCATGCTGTATTTAAGCAGATAATAAGTTAATTATCTAAGCTTGGAGGTGTAATAATTTTACCTGGGTAAAGAAATCAACTGCGAGTTGTTTTTCTTAAACAGTTTAGTTGCGAGTTATTCTGTGGTGCGTTGTGTTGCGCATAGGAAGCAGAAAATACGTTTATTGAATTAAAACGTTCTGCATTGTCTGTGAGACAATTTCCGAATATCCACTTTATTTTTTTCTATATTACAGACAGTTGCAAGCATCTTGTAATAATATTAATTTCTTGGATGTTTTTTTTATTTCTATTTTTCAAATCTTTCAGAATAGTTTTTTTATATTTACAGTCTGGAAGTTATGGACTTATTTTATTTTGTTTTTGTATTTTCAGTATATGTCAAAATTATATTATTGAAACGTTTGAAACCCCTAATTTCTTGTATATTTTTATACTATTTTCAAATGTTCTATATATATTTTTTTATTTAAAATAGTCTTTAATTATGATAAAACTCATAGTAACTACAAATAAGTACCACTTATTACTTTTAAGTATTTACCTAATACTATATTATTTTTATTTAAGCATACCTAAGTTTAGTTTAATTTAGTCGAGTAATATTGTAATAACGCAGGCTGTGGCACCCTGTAATTAGAATAGTACATAGTTCTAATATTTTAATTTATAAGGTAAGAAAAATATTATGTGCAAATTCTGTTGGGCGTCCTTATAAATAAATAATGTCAAATTACAAATCACTACATCACTATTTCATAGAAAACTGAGGAATGGAAGGGAAACAAACCTTCATTCTCTAAATATCTACCTTGATAATATACTATACTTGAAGAATAGGTTAACGAAAGATAATATATGATCAACTGAACCTCTGGTGAGGTTCGATCATTATTATTTGAGTTAATCCACTCTAAAATTATAGTTTGGAACCCTACCGCCTTAATAAAACATGGCTAGAAACCTAGGTAACCAAGTACTTACCTGTTTTAGGCCCGACAAAGAAGCTTTTGTTTCTAAATGCTCTAACAGAATGAGGCATTCCAAATGATACAGATATAGGGTGGGATTCGATTTTTTTTTAATTCGTGTTCTTAAAATATGCAACAGTTCGCCTGTAAAATACAGTTACTACCTTGATAATATACTTACTATAATTTTCGAGTGGATTAACTCAAATAATAATGATCGAACCTCACCAGAGGTTCAATTGATCATAATATTATCAACTTTCAACAGTGAGTTTACGCTAGTAATAATACTTCAATGACTTTCAAGTGAAGTAGGTATCAAGATAACAAGTGAAACAATTTACACAACAAAAATATTTTACATCTACCAGGCGTCCCGTCACGGTCATCTAATGCCCGCAAAGAAAAACAAAGAACTTGAAACCAAGAGAAAATCAGTAGATAAAGCAAACATAAGTTCCACGGCGGGATTCGCATCCACAACCTTTTGGAACACTTACGCCAGCGCCACGGAGGAGGCCATCAAGTAGCGGCGAAGGTACTTTGGGCGGCGTTGATCATGATCCCTACCTGCACTTAGCATCAACTGGTTAGGAATCAAGAGGGCTCATGAGGCTCCGGTTTGTAAGGCCTCTATGATCAAAGATTTAATCTTTGTTTTGTATCAAGTAATGTTGCGCTGATTGTGTAATTGTCTATCTATCTATATATCTATTTATGCAGTTGAAAATGGTGGGGATTCATGATGATTTAATATAAATTCTGACAGTTTTAAAATGGATTATAATATTTAGAGGATTTTTCCCGGATATTTTGGCCAGTGTTTTCCGAGTATGTTTCGTTCACCGTCGAAGCAGAAGCGAAGCATTACATGAGTGGTTCGTGGCAGGTGTCCCTGAGGATTTACGGCGTGTGGCACTTCTGCGGCGCGTCGCTGGTGACGCCGCGCGTCATCCTCACCGCCGCGCACTGCGTCCACAGGTAACTAACAAGATCATTATCTGCCGATTCTGTTCTTGCACTTCTGCGGCGCGTCGCTGGTGACCCCGCGCGTCGTCCTCACCGCCGCGCACTGCGTCGACAGGTAACTAACAAGATCATTATCTGCCGATTCTGTTCTTGCACTTCTGCGGCGCGTCGCTGGTGACCCCGCGCGTCGTCCTCACCGCCGCGCACTGCGTCGACAGGTAACTAACAAGATCATTATCTGCCGATTCTGTTCTTGCACTTCTGCGGCGCGTCGCTGGTGACCCCGCGCGTCGTCCTCACCGCCGCGCACTGCGTCGACAGGTAACTAACAAGATCATTATCTGCCGATTCTGTTCTTGCACTTCTGCGGCGCGTCGCTGGTGACCCCGCGCGTCGTCCTCACCGCCGCGCACTGCGTCGACAGGTAACTAACAAGATCATTATCTGCCGATTCTGTTCTTGCACTTCTGCGGCGCGTCGCTGGTGACCCCGCGCGTCGTCCTCACCGCCGCGCACTGCGTCGACAGGTAACTAACAAGATCATTATCTGCCGATTCTGTTCTTGCACTTCTGCGGCGCGTCGCTGGTGACGCCGCGCGTCATCCTCACCGCCGCGCACTGCGTCCACAGGTAACTAACAAGATCATTATCTGCCGATTCTGTTCTTGCACTTCTGCGGCGCGTCGCTGGTGACCCCGCGCGTCGTCCTCACCGCCGCGCACTGCGTCCACAGGTAACTAACAAGATCATTATCTGCCGATTCTGTTCTTGCACTTCTGCGGCGCGTCGCTGGTGACCCCGCGCGTCGTCCTCACCGCCGCGCACTGCGTCGACAGGTAACTAACAAGATCATTATCTGCCGATTCTGTTCTTGCACTTCTGCGGCGCGTCGCTGGTGACGCCGCGCGTCATCCTCACCGCCGCGCACTGCGTCCACAGGTAACTAACAAGATCATTATCTGCCGATTCTGTTCTTGCACTTCTGCGGCGCGTCGCTGGTGACCCCGCGCGTCGTCCTCACCGCCGCGCACTGCGTCCACAGGTAACTAACAAGATCATTATCTGCCGATTCTGTTCTTGCACTTCTGCGGCGCGTCGCTGGTGACGCCGCGCGTCATCCTCACCGCCGCGCACTGCGTCCACAGGTAACTAACAAGATCATTATCTGCCGATTCTGTTCTTGCACTTCTGCGGCGCGTCGCTGGTGACGCCGCGCGTCATCCTCACCGCCGCGCACTGCGTCCACAGGTAACTAACAAGATCATTATCTGCCGATTCTGTTCTTGCACTTCTGCGGCGCGTCGCTGGTGACCCCGCGCGTCGTCCTCACCGCCGCGCACTGCGTCGACAGGTAACTAACAAGATCATTATCTGCCGATTCTGTTCTTGCACTTCTGCGGCGCGTCGCTGGTGACCCCGCGCGTCGTCCTCACCGCCGCGCACTGCGTCGACAGGTAACTAACAAGATGATGCAGCCGATTCTGTTCTTGCACTTCCTAGCTTAAAAAATATAATTAGTTAGAGATATGACGTAATTATGGATGCAGTAAATCTGCAAAGGAATACCTCCGGCAGATGGGCAGCATGGTGTATTAACATCGCGTACTGCGCTCGCCAACCCGCGTGCCACGCGTGGCGAGTATGGCAACAACCCCCCATAATCTCTACTTGGAGATCCATGAGGGAGGCCTATGTCCAGCAATGGACGTCGCGCGGCTGGGATGATGACGAGATGACGACTACGAACATCCTACTTTATTACGGTCAGCTGGCTGGCACGGAGTCCACCGCTGCAGCGCGACGCCGGCCTCGCCAGCTCGCGTGGCACCGGCACGGGCACGCCACTCAACTCGACTTGCTCCCCTCATCCAACCCCTAGCAGCTACCACTACCAGGCTCGTATGTGATGGCATATCTTTGTACGAAGGTTTGAGATTTAAATCTTTGCTCATAATGGGCCCATATTTTCATAAGTGACTGATTATTTCGAAATAGCAACGGCACAAAACGATTGTTAGTATTATTTTTAATCCCTGACGCAAGGACCTCACGATGTTTTCCTTCACATTATATGCGTTATTTATTGACGATTGAAATTACGGGCAAATTACGTGACGGGCGCAATGCAGTGCAGCGTTGGCGAGGTGCATAATGATCATATTACGGTATTGCAGGTGTAATAAGAATGGAATAGGTTACCGATTAACCTCAGGTAGGCCTTCGGCTTGTCTCGTCATTACGTAGCGTAAAATAATGTGTATAATTGTTGGAGCAGACTGAAGCCCCAGTACTACAAGGCGGTGGTGGGCACCAACCAGCTGCGCGCGGGCGGCGCGGCCTACCGCGTGCGGCGCGCGGCGCTGCACGAGCGGTACGACCCCGAGACAATCGAGAACGACATCGCCGTGCTGTTCACGGAGGAAGAGGTGCTCCACTTCCTTACATCCTTATCCTAACATATTATACAACCAGCTGCGCGCGGGCGGCGCGGCCTACCGCGTGCGCCGCGCCGCGCTGCACGAGCGGTACGACCCCGACACAATCGAGAACGACATCGCCGTGCTGTTCACGGAGGAAGAGGTGCTCCACTTCCTTACATCCTTATCCTAACATATTATACAACCAGCTGCGCGCGGGCGGCGCGGCCTACCGCGTGCGCCGCGCCGCGCTGCGCGAGCGGTACGAACCCGACACAATCGAGAACGACATCGCCGTGCTGTTCACGGAGGAAGAGGTGCTCCACTTCCTTACATCCTTATCCTAACATATTATACAACCAGCTGCGCGTGGGCGGCGCGGCCTACCGCGTGCGGCGCGCCGCGCTGCACGAGCGGTACGACCCCGAGACAATCGAGAACGACATCGCCGTGCTGTTCACGGAGGAAGAGGTGCTCCACTTCCTTACATCCTTATCCTAACATATACAACCAGCTGCGCGCGGGCGGCGCGGCCTACCGCGTGCGGCGCGCCGCGCTGCACGAGCGGTACGACCCCGAGACAATCGAGAACGACATCGCCGTGCTGTTCACGGAGGAAGAGGTGCTCCACTTTCTTACATCCTTATCCTAACATATTATACAACCAGTAGCGCGCGGGCGGCGCGGCCTACCGCGTGCGCCGCGCCGCGCAGCACGAGCGGTACGACCCCGAGACAATCGAGAACGACATCGCCGTGCTGTTCACGGAGGAAGAGGTGCTCCACTTCCTTACATCCTTATCCTAACATATTATACAACCAGTAGCGCGCGGGCGGCGCGGCCTACCGCGTGCGCCGCGCCGCGCTGCACGAGCGGTACGACCCCGAGACAATCGAGAACGACATCGCCGTGCTGTTCACGGAGGAAGAGGTGCTCCACTTCCTTACATCCTTATCCTAACATATTATACAACCAGTAGCGCGCGGGCGGCGCGGCCTACCGCGTGCGCCGCGCCGCGCTGCACGAGCGGTACGACCCCGAGACAATCGAGAACGACATCGCCGTGCTGTTCACGGAGGAAGAGGTGCTCCACTTCCTTACATCCTTATCCTAACATATTATACAACCAGCTGCGCGCGGGCGGCGCGGCCTACCGCGTGCGCCGCGCCGCGCTGCACGAGCGGTACGATCCCGAGACAATCGAGAACGACATCGCCGTGCTGTTCACGGAGGAAGAGGTGCTCCACTTCCTTACATCCTTATCCTAACATATTATACAACCAGCTGCGCGCGGGCGGCGCGGCCTACCGCGTGCGCCGCGCCGCGCTGCACGAGCGGTACGACCCCGAGACAATCGAGAACGACATCGCCGTGCTGTTCACGGAGGAAGAGGTGCTCCACTTCCTTACATCCTTATCCTAACATATTATACAACCAGCTGCGCGCGGGCGGCGCGGCCTACCGCGTGCGCCGCGCCGCGCTGCACGAGCGGTACGACCCCGACACAATCGAGAACGACATCGCCGTGCTGTTCACGGAGGAAGAGGTGCTCCACTTCCTTACATCCTTATCCTAACATATTATACAACCAGCTGCGCGCGGGCGGCGCGGCCTACCGCGTGCGCCGCGCCGCGCTGCACGAGCGGTACGACCCCGACACGATCGAGAACGACATCGCCGTGCTGTTCACGGAGGAAGAGGTGCTCCACTTCCTTACATCCTTATCCTAACATATTATACAACCAGCTGCGCGCGGGCGGCGCGGCCTACCGCGTGCGCCGCGCCGCGCTGCACGAGCGGTACGACCCCGAGACAATCGAGAACGACATCGCCGTGCTGTTCACGGAGGAAGAGGTGCTCCACTTCCTTACATCCTTATCCTAACATATTATACAACCAGCTGCGCGCGGGCGGCGCGGCCTACCGCGTGCGCCGCGCCGCGCTGCACGAGCGGTACGACCCCGACACAATCGAGAACGACATCGCCGTGCTGTTCACGGAGGAAGAGGTGCTCCACTTCCTTACATCCTTATCCTAACATATTATACAACCAGCTGCGCGCGGGCGGCGCGGCCTACCGCGTGCGGCGCGGATTTCCTACAAGCTGAACATGTCGGAAAATTGATTGCGGACTAGGAGTTGTTTTGGCGTGCGCCGCAGAAACCATTTAAGTGATGCATAAAATAATTTCCATAGTTTGTAATTACAAATTGGTGCACGGCCAGTATCGAACCCACGACATTCAGATTGAAAGACAGCTTGTATATATATTTATATATAATAATATCTTTATTCTCAGGCAACAATAGAAAAGTACACAGATCGCGGGTTAAAAAACTGTTTCAAAATCAGTTATCATAACTTCGTCGTGTTATATTTTATTGCTTATTTTTATTTTTATGTTTTGTTTAATTTAGTCTTTGTATTTAGTATATTTTTTGTTGTATATAAAAAAAAATGTTTGTAAAATGCATGCTGTGTTCACTGTTAATTAGAAATAACACCGGAAATGACCCAAAATGTCAGAAATTCGATTAATTATTATGTATAATTAATGGAATCAGGCGTTACTTTGCGGAAATCCATGACAATAAAATGCAATAACAAATATCTAGTTTTAATTCCGCTTATGCTGAGATGCAGGAGCACCGTACATGGAACGAAAGAAACGTTCTTTCGTTCCAGCGGCCGACCAGTCAACACCTCAGCGTTCACCTGATGATGCCTCGCGGAGAGGCGAAACACGTGTCGTCGTATAGGTTTGGGTATGCATGCTGCACTGACAAGCTAGTTCTCCCTGCATGTGCATAATTAGCGGGCGGGAGGGCGGTGCTCCTGCATCTCAGCATAAGCGGAATTAAAACTAGATATTTGTTATTGCATTTTATTTTTTTTAATTATTATGTGTTTATTTCAAATTGTGAACCAAATAATAAAAAAAAAAAAATCTTAAATAAAGTAAAGTAAAGTAAACGTTTATTTGTATTTCTCTCACAAAAGTACTTAGTCAATAAACTTATGGTATAATATAGTTACAAAGGTATGCGTACTTGCTTAGTGAGACACTGGTGCCTGATGTAGGTTCTTTTGAACCTGTATTACAGGTCACCAGGCCACTCCCCAGCATGATCGCCACAGTACAGGTGAATAACAAAAAAAACAATAAAATAAAAATAACTTAAGTAAGATAATTTAAACTAGAATTTAAGAACCAGGCACAAAATTATGTGTGTAAGTCTGTGTGTGTGTGTATGTATGTATGTGTATGTATGGAGTGTGTATGTATATGATAAGGCGTATGCATGTGAGTGTAAGTGTGTGTATATGTTCCGATAAGTATGCACTGCAATATAGGAAGGCGGGTTTATTATTTAATGTTAAGTAAGATAGTCTCAGAATTGGGGAATACTACAGGAAATAATTATTAAAGGAATTACTATTTGGTTGGTTTCAAGAGGTTTTCGGTCGCTAGAAAGTCTAGACTTTTTAAATATAATGTTACTGACTTCTTGCAATTGGCCCTACACTGGGGATATATATTAAGGGACAAATTAATTTTATTATATAAGTAATCTCCCAGAAAGCAATAAAATTTGTGCGCGTGAACTGTGCGAAAGAAAAGTGTTGTGCAGACTTTGTCTTTACGTCTTTTTATGTCTCTTTCCGCTGGGTCGTACTTCAGTTCAGAGTGTTTCATAAGCAGTAGATTTAGAATAAATGATAGAATAGAAATAATGTCTGACTGTAAGCACGTCCCATTTTAAATAAAGATCCGTTGTAGGGTGTAAGAATCGGTAGACCAGCACCAACTTTGAGTATTGCACGTTGTGCCACCTCTAGATAATGAAGGTTGGTCTTCGCTGCACCGCCCCAAGATGTGATGCAATAGTCCACAATTGACTGACCTAGTGCATAATAAACCTTTTTTAGTACATATGGGTTAGCTACATGTCGCAGAGTTTTAAAGACGTAAATAAGTTTACGTAGTCTCGGGACTAAGGCGTCTATCTGTGGTTTGAAACTAAGCGTTTGGTCTATTTTGATACCCAAATATTTAATGTCATTCACCCGTTGTAGAGTAGGACAGAAACAAGATGGAATACTATCGATCACGTTACAGTTATGGGCAATGATGGTATGGGAAACTGAAGGGAGTTTACTGGTTTTTAACGAGAACGCAATATATTTAGTTTTTGTGACGTTTAATGTTAGTGAGTTATTGTTTAGCCATGATGATATGGAATTGAATCCCACTTGTGCTAATCTGTAAACCTTTTCCCAGCTATCACTATTAAAGAAAACTGCGGTGTCATCAGCGAAGGTGAAAATCTGTCCACCAGCCAGTTTGAGGTTACAGAGGTCATTTATATAAATGAGGAAAAGCGTTGGTCCAAGAATACTTCCTTGGGGAACGCCATAGGTAACAGTTTCCTCGTCACTTATGAATTGGCCTATTTTAACTCTCTGAACCCTACCAGTGAGGTAACTGCAGAATAGATCAAGTGGAACACCTCTTATGCCAATTCTCTCTAGTTTTGAAAGCAATATGGAAACGTTGACGGTGTCAAATGCCTTAGCTATATCAAGAAACAGCGCTAAACATTTTTGCTTTGCATCTAAGTTGGTTATGATCGAATTTACGAGACCATGTACTGCATCACTTGTGGACATACCACATCTAAATCCGAATTGAGATGTAGATAATAAGTTATTGGACTCGAGATAATTTACCAAACGCTGGTTTAAAAGTCGCTCTAATATTTTTGAAAGAGTTGGCAAAATAGATATAGGTCGGTAATTATTTACACTAACTCCGTCACCACCCTTTAGTATTGGCTTTATGAGGGCTGTCTTAAAAGCTTTAGGGAAGACACCGGTAGAAATGGAGAGATTACAGATGTGGGTTAGTACAGGGATTAAAATATGCATATATTTTTTAATGATAGTGCTTGTGATCTGATCCGTACCAGAGGCGCACTTGTCTTTTAAGCCTGTTATAAGTTGTGACATTTCTTCATCGTCAGTTGGGAGTAAAAGAAATGAATTTACTGACGCATAACTAGATAAAATATTTCTGTCATGTACGGGTTGACCTCTGTTTCTTATTTGCTCAGCCAGGTTCTTACCCACACCTGCAAAATAAGTGTTCACCTCATTAACATCGCTTTGGTGGTTGTCTTTTAGTAATAGACATGAATGGTCATCCTTCTGCTTTTGGAAACTAGTTATGGTTTTAATGGACTTCCAAATCTTTCTACAATCAGTCCCTGCCGACTCAATTTCACTTTTCTCATACGACCGCTTGGCTTTCTTAAGTATAGAGTTGCAATAGTTGCGATAACGTTTGTATGTAAGCTTAAGAGTTTCATTGAATGGGTCTTTTTTGAGTTTTTTGTATATATTATCCCTATTTTTCATGCAGCGAAGCAACCCCAGATTAATCCAGGGTTTACTGATTCGTTTTCTGTTTGGCACAATTGTAGTTTTAGAATTATTTTTAATAGCATTTGACAAAAAGTTAACTAACACGTTGGTTGCACTATCCACATCGTGGTTTTGGAGAATAGTCTGTATGTTTAAATCCTGTAATGATTTATCGAGTCCTGTGTAGTCGATGCGAGTTAAGTGCTTGCTTCTCAATTCCACATGATCCAAACGCCCTAAACTTAATACAGTACATTCATGGTCTGTAATTGTAGAATTAATCACAAGACAAGTAGCATCAAGTTTAGTTTTTAGCATAATGTGGTCGAGACATGTCCTTCCGTGAGTTGGAAGTGTGTGCCCAGGTAGAATTGAGTGACTTGCAAGAATGTTCAAATAGTCATGAGCACGCTTGTCATTTGCATTTGGAATAATATCTATGTTGATGTCCCCACATAAAATAATGTTTTTAAAATTACTAAGCTTTGATATAATAAGATCAAGTGAACGAAGAAAATTAGAGATGTCCGTATAAGAAGGGGGGCGATATATACCAATTATACATGTATCTTTGATTTTTATGATAAGGCAATTCGCATCTAGTACATCAGGTTCCTCGCTAGTTACAGTGAGGAATTTATTATAATAAATTACTAATCCCTCGTTTTGAGTTTTATGTAAGCTAGTTGATATAGAGCAGTAATTATCAATAGTCGGTATTAACTTGGCGGTTTTTAGCCAACACTCTGTTAAAACCAATACATCCCAAGGAATTAAGGATTCTTGTAGGAGCGTAGTGAATGATGGAAAGTTACAATTTATACTTCGGATATTTTGAGAAAGGATATTGAATGAATTTAATTTATTGTTACTCTGTAAATTTTTTTGTATGTTTTCAGTGTCACATCTAATAACTCTAGCCAACGAAAATGAATCCAGATCATAATTAAGATCTATAACGCTATTCATATCTTAAATTATAATAAATATTCACAAAAAAGTCACTTATTAGTGACCTATTTATAGCGCATTTAAAATATTTAGGAAGATCTGGATCATAGTACATGTAAGCTAGAAATATCAAATTTTGGCAGCTAAAAAGTTTGAACTTTGTCTTGTTTTGTACGATATCTAAAAAACTCTTGTCTAGAGAAAATTTTAGGGAGAGACTGTCTATAATTGGCTTTGGTAATTGTGTGTTATTTATCGGTGAGGAGTTATGAATATTGTATAGTTTGAGTGTATAAAATAAGTGTAAATAGTTATTAAAAACTGTGTTATGGGTTTTTGTGTGTTTTGTATGTAAGTATTTAGGAATTTTGTGTCTGTTTAATAAGTGTATTATAATAAAAATATTTTTTGTAAAAAATAACAAATGACAGAAAATTGCAGGAATAGCAGCGTAATATTTATACATGCGAATTTTAATATGAGCTAAATTCCATGGTAGTGAAATATTAACAATACCTAGTCACTTTGTAAGGTCTGTAAGCTGGTGCTCTTCTTCTATGCGGATGGGGATCGAATCTGGATTTACTTTCACGAATATTTTTCCGTAAGACGTCCACGCAGCGTATAGTTTTTTGTCCTTGATATGTCCTCGAGCCACAAAGAATATTCGCTTTGCTTTTGTAGTTAAATATTCAGAAATATAAATTCTAGACACTTGGCCTGGCAAATTTATGTCCGCAGAGCTAAAAAGCGGATTTTTAGCTTCGCGTTTTGATTTATTATGCCTTTTTAATTCGTCCAGGATGGATTCCTTACGCTGAACTGTTGAAAAATCCACTACAATGGCACTAGATTTAGCGCGATATACCTGTCTCAGTTCCTGATCCTTGATCTCTTCAAGACCCAGTGCCGATCCAATCTTCTGGACGATCGATTTTAATTGAGACTTGTTTTCTTTGTCTAACTTTGCGATGTTTCGGATCTCTACTGTGGTGCATCGTACATTATTTTCCATCCTGTCAAGTTGATTTTCTAAAGTATCAATTTTTGTTCTGTAGGTGGAATTTTCTAACTCCAATTTGTTTACTTTCTGTAGCAACTCATTATGTTGTAGCGATAGGTTTTGAAGCGATGATTTGATATCTTCGTTTTGGTTTAAAACCGTGCTAATTGCAGTAGTCAGGGAATCAAATTTTGCATCTTGTCTGGCTGTAAAAGCTTCCAGCAGCTCCTTAATTTCAATCGTTGGGCTTGAAGATGATGTGGTCTCTAAGTCCTCGAAAGTACGTTTTTGCCTCTTGGTTATATTAAAATATAGGTCCTTGGGTTCCAACGGGTCAACACTGTTTAGGGCAGGGTCCGAGTGATAGTGTATAATTGCCGTGGGAGTCTTTAGAAGCGCTCCAGAGTCCAACTGTGGAGGAGAACGTTGGACAGCCATTTCTAGATATCAGCTTTTAGGGTCTCTGGTAATCCGTAAAACAATCAGTGCGTAAGTTGGCAATGGTATAATACATACGTATTTAGTCTAGTGTCGGTTTACAAGTTCCGATCGTTAATTTCGAGGTGCCCGTACAATGACACGCTGGTGTATTGGCAACAGTACTCAACGGCGAATCAGCAGGTCCCTGGTTCGCGCCCACAAAAGGTAAGAAATTTTTGTAATGTTCTCACCCAAACCTTATTAGTTCGAGGTCCCTGTCTGAAGACACGCTGTGGGGCTCCACTCAAGCCGAAGATCAGGGCGGAGTCCGAGGGCTCAGATGACAAAAGACTGATTTAATAAATTTATTAATTTAAGTCGCTAGAAACACGTCTGTACCGTACGGCGCCGCGAAGGGAAGGGGAACTTATTCTACGGCCCATAGATATATGTATACCTTAAATCTAACATAGGTATATATAGTATAAACTTATTGCTAACACACGTTTAGGACGGCGACGTATGACGTATGCTTGTCTCACAGCGACGATTCACGGTGTCTGCTTGCAGGCGTCCGATGAACCGTCGGAATTTGACTCCCTTTGGCCAGAACTCTTCACTCATAAAAGTTGATAGTTTGTCCGTTGGAACTCTCACCATAAAAGAACTAAAGTTCACGCTATGGTGGGAAGACAACTTTTCAACCCTTAGACAGTATCCGGTTTTCTTCGTGAGGTAATCCTCCACCTCCTTAATCTGCACGGCGTAGTGAACCCGTGAGACATATAGTCGGGTAGTATAAAAGAACTAAAGTTCACGCTATGGTGGGAAGACAACTTTTCAACCCTTAGACAGTATCCGGTTTTCTTCGTGAGGTAATCCTCCACCTCCTTAATCTGCACGGCGTAGTGAACCCGTGAGACATATAGTCGGGTAGTAGGCACCTCCGCTAGGAATCCAGAACACGTTCCAGAGGCGGTACCACACCGGTTCCGGCTGGATTGTTTCCGGCGTTTCCGTACCACCTCAGTGAAGCCTTCCGGATTATACGGCTCCTTCCTTGGAGCTGATACAGTGGCAGTACTGGATGACTGCTTCTTTTTCCCCTTCATTTTTTTGGGCACCGCTTGCTCCGAACCGGCGGCAGCGGGTGCGGGGCAGCTAACGGCACCGCGGGCGGCGACTGCAGCGTATGCACGAGCGGGTGAAGGCGCACGCGCATGTATCGGGCCATCGCGCGGGGAGGCAGGTGGCGGGCGGGGAGCGCGGTGCGGCAGCGACGTCAGCTGCGGCCGGTGATGCGTCCAAAATCGCCGATTCAAACGACGATATGGACACGTTATGCGCTCCGCGCTTTGTGTTGACGTTCGCAGAAACCGGAGGTGACACACATACCGATGCGGCAACACGTAGAGAAGCTACCTCGGTACGAAGTTCACTAATAGTATTCTGCGACTCCTTGAACTGGTTTTTTAGGTCATCCAAATTCACTTTTAATGACGTTATATCTTTGAGTAATCTGGTGACATCAACGTGGTCGAACGTCACAGGAGGTAGCTTATGGAGCTCCTTTGCGACGAAGTCAGGAACGTCGTCAGGATCTGTTCCTTTCAGCAGGCAAATTATGTCCTGCAGACTTTTTTCGCCTCCGTCCCTTCTCCGAGACGGCATCTGGTCGGTCTTCCCGAGCGATTCGAACAGGAGCGCCTTGCCTCTGCAAACCTCCTCTTCTTTGAAGTTTAGTTTGCAGATCTGCAATATGCTGACCTCGTCCATGGTGTCGATGGCGTGCACTATAAACGCCAACAGCTCGTTGACTATGAGCGGTTTAGAGCCCATAGTGGTATCGGCGGCGACAACTAGTCGCGCGCAACGCGTATGAGGTAATTCGAAGCTGCAGTGTGTGGCACGTGCATTACCGAACGCTTCGCACTGCACACTGACAACTGTATAACAACTGTAAGTTATTTCAGTAAAAATAAAATAAAAAATCGACGAAGCTCGAGTCGGGCTCGCGCACAAAGAGTTCCGTACCATTATTTGGCAAAACAACTTGTTCAAAACAATTAATTATGATATAATTAATAACATAAACACGGGAATTTATCGCGTAATACCTTATTCCCGACGTTTCGACTGTGCTTCAACAATCGTGGTCCCGGGTTGACTCAGTCAACGATTGTCAAAGATCAAAGTACTCTATCAGTGTACAGTAGTACTCTATCATAGTCAGTGATCAAAGGTATATTACGCGATAAATTCCCGTGTTTATGTTATTATGTGATCGCGAAAGTTTACGAAAAACTATTGTTCAAAACAAATTTAGTGTTAATATTTCAAGCGTCTACCTGTTGCCGTTATTAACATCAAGCAAAAACGGCAAAAAAACACGTTTGTTGTATGGGAGCTCACCTCAAATATTTATTTTCTTCTGTTTTTAGTATTTGTTGTTATATCGGCAACAGAAATACTCTAATCTTCTGTGAAAATTTCAACTCTCTAGCTATTACGGTTCATGAGATACAGCCTGGTGACAGACAGCGCGACACAGCGGAGTCATGGTGTATAATAGGGTCTCGTTTTTATCCTTCGGGTTCGGAACCTAAAATGGAATGTTCCCAATCAAAACTAAAGAGTTTTAATTGGCTTAAAATACCCTCTTCTTGTAATTGCTCTACACTTAAACGTGTCCGTTGACAGATTGCCTTCAGCTCCACCGTGGACGGCGTGGAGCTGAACGACGAGCCGGTGGAGGGCGGCGAGGCGCTGGCGCTGACCGGCTGGGGCACCACCTCGGTAAGCGCGCCTTGCGTTCATACATATCTATCGAGCCGGTGCAGGGCGGCGAGGCGCTGGCGCTGACCGGCTGGGGCACCACCTCGGTAAGCGCGCCTTGCGTTCATACATATCTATCGAGCCGGTGGAGGCCGGCGAGGCGCTGGCGCTGACCGGCTGGGGCACCACCTCGGTACCGCGCCTTGCGTTCATACATATCTATGGAGCCGGTGCAGGGCGGCGAGGCGCTGGCGCTGACCGGCTGGGGCACCACCTCGGTAAGCGCGCCTTGCGTTCATACATATCTATCGAGCCGGTGCAGGGCGGCGAGGCGCTGGCGCTGACCGGCTGGGGCACCACCTCGGTAAGCGCGCCTTGCGTTCATACATATCTATCGAGCCGGTGGAGGCCGGCGAGGCGCTGGCGCTGACCGGCTGGGGCACCACCTCGGTAAGCGCGCCTTGCGTTCATACATATCTATCGAGCCGGTGCAGGGCGGCGAGGCGCTGGCGCTGACCGGCTGGGGCACCACCTCGGTAAGCGCGCCTTGCGTTCATACATATCTATCGAGCCGGTGCAGGGCGGCGAGGCGCTGGCGCTGACCGGCTGGGGCACCACCTTGGTACCGCGCCTTGCGTTCATACATATCTATCGAGCCGGTGCAGGGCGGCGAGGCGCTGGCGCTGACCGGCTGGGGCACCACCTCGGTAAGCGCGCCTTGCGTTCATACATATCTATCGAGCCGGTGCAGGGCGGCGAGGCGCTGGCGCTGACCGGCTGGGGCACCACCTCGGTACCGCGCCTTGCGTTCATACATATCTATCGAGCCGGTGCAGGGCGGCGAGGCGCTGGCGCTGACCGGCTGGGGCACCACCTCGGTAAGCGCGCCTTGCGTTCATACATATCTATCGAGCCGGTGCAGGGCGGCGAGGCGCTGGCGCTGACCGGCTGGGGCACCACCTCGGTAAGCGCGCCTTGCGTTCATACATATCTATCGAGCCGGTGGAGGCCGGCGAGGCGCTGGCGCTGACCGGCTGGGGCACCACCTCGGTAAGCGCGCCTTGCGTTCATACATATCTATCGAGCCGGTGCAGGGCGGCGAGGCGCTGGCGCTGACCGGCTGGGGCACCACCTCGGTAAGCGCGCCTTGCGTTCATACATATCTATCGAGCCGGTGCAGGGCGGCGAGGCGCTGGCGCTGACCGGCTGGGGCACCACCTCGGTACCGCGCCTTGCGTTCATACATATCTATCGAGCCGGTGCAGGGCGGCGAGGCGCTGGCGCTGACCGGCTGGGGCACCACCTCGGTACCGCGCCTTGCGTTCATACATATCTATCGAGCCGGTGCAGGGCGGCGAGGCGCTGGCGCTGACCGGCTGGGGCACCACCTCGGTAAGCGCGCCTTGCGTTCATATAAATATCTATCGAGCCGGTGCAGGGCGGCGAGGCGCTGGCGCTGACCGGCTGGGGCACCACCTCGGTACCGCGCCTTGCGTTCATACATATCTATCGAGCCGGTGCAGGGCGGCGAGGCGCTGGCGCTGACCGGCTGGGGCACCACCTCGGTAAGCGCGCCTTGCGTTCATACATATCTATCGAGCCGGTGCAGGGCGGCGAGGCGCTGGCGCTGACCGGCTGGGGCACCACCTCGGTACCGCGCCTTGCGTTCATACATATCTATCGAGCCGGTGCAGGGCGGCGAGGCGCTGGCGCTGACCGGCTGGGGCACCACCTCGGTAAGCGCGCCTTGCGTTCATACATATCTATCGAGCCGGTGCAGGGCGGCGAGGCGCTGGCGCTGACCGGCTGGGGCACCACCTCGGTAAGCGCGCCTTGCGTTCATACATATCTATCGAGCCGGTGCAGGGCGGCGAGGCGCTGGCGCTGACCGGCTGGGGCACCACCTCGGTAAGCGCGCCTTGCGTTCATACATATCTATCGAGCCGGTGCAGGGCGGCGAGGCGCTGGCGCTGACCGGCTGGGGCACCACCTCGGTAAGCGCGCCTTGCGTTCATACATATCTATCGAGCCGGTGGAGGCCGGCGAGGCGCTGGCGCTGACCGGCTGGGGCACCACCTCGGTAAGCGCGCCTTGCGTTCATACATATCTATCGAGCCGGTGCAGGGCGGCGAGGCGCTGGCGCTGACCGGCTGGGGCACCACCTCGGTAAGCGCGCCTTGCGTTCATACATATCTATCGAGCCGGTGCAGGGCGGCGAGGCGCTGGCGCTGACCGGCTGGGGCACCACCTCGGTACCGCGCCTTGCGTTCATACATATCTATCGAGCCGGTGCAGGGCGGCGAGGCGCTGGCGCTGACCGGCTGGGGCACCACCTCGGTACCGCGCCTTGCGTTCATACATATCTATCGAGCCGGTGCAGGGCGGCGAGGCGCTGGCGCTGACCGGCTGGGGCACCACCTCGGTAAGCGCGCCTTGCGTTCATATAAATATCTATCGAGCCGGTGCAGGGCGGCGAGGCGCTGGCGCTGACCGGCTGGGGCACCACCTCGGTACCGCGCCTTGCGTTCATACATATCTATCGAGCCGGTGCAGGGCGGCGAGGCGCTGGCGCTGACCGGCTGGGGCACCACCTCGGTACCGCGCCTTGCGTTCATACATATCTATCGAGCCGGTGCAGGCCGGCGAGGCGCTGGCGCTGACCGGCTGGGGCACCACCTCGGTAAGCGCGCCTTGCGTTCATACATATCAATTATGTTACGGGGTGATATTCTGGGGAAACTCGGTTGAGATGCAGTCAGTCTTTGTTATGCAAAAAAAGTGTATTAGAGCCATCTATAACCTAAAAAGTACTGAATCTTTACGTAATATATTCAAAGAAAATTATATTCTGACCCTTACGGACATATATATTATAGAACTATGTTTATTTGCAAAAAATAACTCTTCTTTGTTCAATATAAAATCAACCAGATCGGATCAGTTGAGAAATAAATATAAATACAACCTGTGTATACCACAAGTCAATAACTCAATGTACTACAAAAGCACTTATATCACAGCTATTAAAGTTTATAATCATTTACCATTAATTATTAAACAACTTGAAGGAAATATGTTCAAGATTGAATTAAAAAAGTGGCTTGTAAATAGAGTTCATTATAACCTAACGGAATTTTTTGATAATTAGTCATGTAGGTTGATTTTTGTTCTAATTTGGTATTCAGAAGTATAGGCTTACATAAATGTTGTAATCCAACTTTGTGTATAATTTTGTGCAATATAGAATTAAATTGCAATTTTATTATTGTATGTCATAGATATGATAAAATTGTTGATACCTAAATTTATTTAAGACCTTCATGTATATGTACCTACACAATTTAACAATAAATTTTTCTTATTTCTTATTTCTTATATCTCTTCAAACGATTATCGGACCTTAAAGTTTTGAACATGATGAGATAACATCAATACAAACCGATTTTCGTGCGGGGTTTTTCATAAATGTAGTAGTTTTTCAGATATGGTTTTATTGATTTTTTATATCCGAGGATAACACTTAAGCTTTATCTTATTTTGATGAAATTTTAAACTTAGAAGATTACATCGATACGATTTTATTAAGGAATTTGGATATATGGGGGTTTGCGATATGGGGGACTAATCAACTTTTTGTCCGAGGATAACTCATAAATGGATCATCAGATTTGTATATATTTTAAAATTTGAGGAGATTACATAAAAATGACCTATGTCCAGCAGTGAAACGGTGACATAAAAAACAGTTAAGTATTTTAAATATTTAATCGACTTTTTGATCGAGGATAACTTTTGTACTGAGAATTCTATTTAATGAAAAATTATAAGTATTTTAAATAATTCATTCTTGAAATAAGTAAATCAAGTTTGAGGCGAGCAACTAGTTAAGCTATGTGTTTTGTGCAGTATCCAGGCAAGCTTCCCAACGACCTGATGCAGCTGGAACTGAAGTCCATCACCCTGGAGGAGTGCCAGGCGGCGCACCGCCACCCCGTCAGCGCGGCGCAGCTCTGCGCCTACACGCGCGCCGGCGCCGGCGCCTGCCACGTCAGTACCTACATATTTTTTTTCAAATTGAGGCAGCCGCAAACGTCATGTTGGGACAATAAGTGCAAGGGCACCACTTACCTACGTACGAACCAGGCCTTGGACTGTTGCCAGATTTTTTTAAATGAAATTTATGTCTAGGTGCAAAATTGCACCTTAAGATGGAAGAGTTCTTCGACCTCGCCGGCGGGATCGGTTTTTGATTACCTATGTGTCTAACTGTTAATGTGTTGATGTCACCTCCGGGTTAGCGGCGGTGAGTGGGTCAACGGGCAAGCCGAGAACTTGTCTTAATTTTTGAATCGTTCGCATTTTACCTAAATCAAAATTTATAAATAAATGCTGAAAATTTGAAATGGGCTAGGCCAGGGCTAGATGCCCATAATTATTTTTGAGAGGAATCAGGTGATTTATAGGTAATTAACTAACTTAAATACATTTTTCGGTTAATACATACATAACCTACTTAGCATACATGGGAAAGTACCCAGACAGGGACAGATGTCTGCACAATAATTACAAACGTTTGTGCCGTGGCAGGAGTCGAACCAGAGCAACTGAGTCACGTAGGCCGTCTGAACCAAAGATACCTGAACATGATTGAGAGCACTCGCTCCTCGGACGTCCACTGCTGGACCTAGACCTCTCTCATGGTTCTCTCAGTAGGTATTGGTCATGAGAAAGTTATTGCCATACTCATCACTCTTGGCAGGCAGGTTGGCGAGCGCAGTTCGGGATGTTGATACACGGAAAGACGCCGCTGCCTATCTTCCGGAGCTATCTCTTGGATTACTGCATCCCTGGATAAGAGGGAGGCAACATTCCAATGCCGGCACCCCACAGCATACTGCTCAGATGAATGCAAAACACAGAAGTACCTAGGTAGTAAATTTCTATCCACCTTTAAAATCAAATGCCAAGCTACAAAAGTCAAGTTTCGGTTTTCATTCACGTCGACCAGAGATTGTTTTAATGTGCGTCGCCGACGTGCAAATGGCAACATAATATAAGTCACGTATTTTTTTAAAATAAGTACTGTTCCTTTATAATATGTTTTATAAAAATATGTTTATTATTTGTTTACTGTATTACAGTTTTTTAATGTTTTTATGCAATAAGAAGTATTAAGGATTTCCTCCGCGCAGGGCGACTCCGGGGGCCCGCTGGTGCGCGAGGGGCGCCAGGTCGGCATCGTGTCGTGGGGGATCCCGTGCGCGAGGGGGAAGCCTGATGTTTATACTAAGGTACACATTTTTATGATTTATCGTATCTCCTTATGCACAGTCGATTTTTTAAAGTAATTGTTTTCATTTCCGTTCATTTTAATTGTAGTATTTTATGTACCTACGTCATATCTGAAGATGATTTCCTGAATAAAATTATTGTTATTTTGTAAATACATATTATAACGGTTTGTAAACTTATATATAATACATAAATAAAACCTGACAAGTGCGAACTGGACTCGTCCACCGAGGGTTCCGTAGGTATGTAGGAACATAATCAATATTAGTAAAAAAATCACAAAAAGATTCGGTCACTTTTATGTTTTTCAATTATGATATTCATGTCAATTTATGACGTTGTGTTACAGGGTTGCATAACCTCGATGATTGATTTCGTACTTTTTGAAGGACGATTTATTTTATGATTCCATTGCAAATAAGTATATAGTTTTTGGATTTTTCCCTGTACCTACGGTATAAGACGATATATCTTGCCAAATCATAGTTCTAGGTCTACGGGAAGTACCCTATGAATTTTGATTTCTTTGAGAATGTCGAAACTTGCGTTTTTTGCGGGATTTTTTTTCAGGTTGACTTAGAATATTTATTTTTTCACAGCTTATCAAGGCTATAGATTTGAGTATATGGTTTTAATTTCAGTGATCCTATAAGTGATCCTTTGTTTCCTTTTGAGGTACGGTACCCAAAAAAACACCCGGATGCGAGACATGAGGGGTTGTTTCCATACTCGCCGCGCTTTACAAGCGGGTTAGCGAGCGCAGTTAGAAAAGCGCAGTCATGTTTGGAAAGACGCTGCTGCCCATCTTCCGGAGGTAACTCTTGGCAGACTCTTACTGCCTTACTGCCCGTGGACATGAGAGGAGGCGCCTCTCGTGACATTCTATTGCCGGCATCCCACGGCAAGTTTATTCATTGCCATGTTATTTGAGAAAAGTATTATTATTTTCCAGGTTGAAGCGTACATGCGTTGGATAGAGAAGACCCTGTACGACGACGACGAAGACCACCTCAAGAGCCTGAAGGGCCGGCGGAGCGCCCGGCGCTGGTCACAACCCGACGAGAACTAAACAATTGAATGTCTCGCAATAAGTGCTGTAAATAAGTTATCTAATATTCCCTTAGAGCTAGATAGCTTAGTTTCATAACCACAACTTTAGCAAAGTTAAGGAAATTTTAATTCGTTTGTGATGTAATAAAATTTAAGTTATATGAAATTATACCAATAGTTATTTAATTAATAAAAGTACACGTAAGTGTCAATCTTTCCAAAATAAATAGTTTTGTCATTATAATTAGGATGTATTTGGTACAATAAAAACACAATTCAAACATTCACTGAATAACTATAATTACATGCGTAGCACTAATATCACAGGCGTCAGTCGTGAACTCCAGCCCTTTCCTTACTACATAGTGGTTATGTACCTATGTACATACCTAATAAAATATTAAGAATAGGTATCCTTAAATTTTGATTTCACGAACATGACTTGAATAAGGTTTATAAGGTCTTTTCAATATTTTTATTCTTACTGAGCTTTAACTATGAAACTCCCAGACCAGAAAAAATATAAATATTTTCTTACAACCAAAGGAGTGTTTGTTAGCTTTACTTACTCAAACCATGGTTATGTAACGATTTCTTAAAACTAATGCGACAGTCTTCGTGATTTATGAGCAGTGTGTTAGTATCAAAAAATAATATTATTCCCACTCGATCAAAAAAGTATATAAAATGTTCTTCTTCTTCTACATATTAACTGACATACGGAACCAAAAGAGACTATCGAAGAAATTATAACATAAATACATATTACAACATTTCCAAAATGTAAATCGAAACAATAAACATTAAAACCCTAACTCTAATCCACATGTAATCGAAGAACTCCTGTACATCATCATTGAAGATGTAATTGTAAAAATCTAAGTTATCATCATTTCGTAAAGGACTTTCGTAGTCCCGATCAAAAACTCTAGCGAAAACACCAAAAGTGAGTAAACTGTTGGCGTCCGTTACTGTCATATTAACAGTGTTCGCGTTCCCGACAGACTTAGTGACGTAAGCAAACTGCCCCGCGGACAGATGCTGGTTCGAGAGTATGAGCGGGTACGCGGCCGCGTGCGTGCTCGAGAAGTTGGCGCTGATGCTCAGCTTCTCGAATGCCAGGTTGGTGTGGTTCTGCACGGGTCTGAAAGAAGGACGAAGGAATTTTCAATACTCTGCATTGTAGATTGTGATAGATATGTATGAGACACAGTATTATGAACTAGAAATGGAGCTGGGCGTGGCGTATAGATATCGTATTTCGTAAGATCTTGACCAAGTCGTGCCTCAGAGGATGCACTTAACCTTTTTCAGCTAGATGCGCGGATGACAGAGTTGCCGTACAGGGTTGTAGCAGGACGCAAAAAGTCCAGAATTAATCAACTACTATCTACTAGCCTCCGATCTTGATTGATTCAGCTATTTGGCGGTCAGAAAAGGAGGTTTAAACCAGCAAACAAGCTGACAATGATGATGGTATTGATAGATTATTAAATCTTGGTTGCAATACTGAGGTATTGCAATACTGCGTGCATTATTTCGAGAAATAAGGATACACTCACCCAGAACTACAGCTCCGCTTGTACATCCCTGCGCAAGCAAAAATAGCGCAGATCTGTGCCCCAATGTGCGTAGCGCCTCCGTAGTGGCGGATCCCGTCGAACGCCGCTAGTCTATAGCTCACGTGCTCTTGTGCTGCTGGGAAACGTTCAAAATAATATTATTGTTTGAAATCTGCTACTTTAAACCGATGGCAATACCTAAAACAAGGAAAAAGTTCCCAAGTCAACGCGTTTTTGATCAGATTTTGATCAAAATTAAAATGGTTACACATTTTAATTTTGATCATAACAAGATTACATTAATACAGATATATGCCGGTGCTTCTATATTGAAACTCAGTCTAGAAAGTAATGGCCATTTAAGTACAGTTAAATCAGTGAATGCACTCACAAATAAATCGAGTCTTCAACTCAAATTCACAGCAGAAACTGTTGTGGCACACCGCGACCCGGCACCCGCGCGCGCTGGCTGCCAGCTCCAGCGGCTGGACGACGTACTGGCTCCAGTCCTCGCTAGGAAGGCTCTGCGCGCCGCCTGCGTCCATGACGGGCGGGGCGGTGATGGTTTCTGCAAAGCAATGGAAAATATTCCAGCCTATGAATGTTTGACAACTGACATAACAACCATTCAAGGAGATAGGTCCATAAGGGTCCATAAGTGGACTGACATAGATAGGCCGATAAAGGAGCATATTATGCGCTCCATAATTTGGTGCAGCAAACTGCAATCAAAGTGTAACTAACTTGTTCACTCCTAAGCAGCTTTTTTTTTAGGGTTCTGGACCAAAATGGTAAAAAGGAACCCCTATAGAATCACTCTGTCTGTCTGTCTGTCTGTCACAAATGGAGATCTCGAGAACTACTGATGCTATTGACTTGAAATTTGAAATGGTAAAAGACAACACTTATTTACTAATATAGCATATACGAAAATGTAAAAAAATATTCTTATTTTGATTGCAGGGGGCGGATAGGGGATCTCAAAATTTTTAAGTAAAGTTACTAGGTGATGTGGGGTATCATATGAAAGGTATTCATTTTCACATTAATAAACAGTTTAGTTTTCCTATAAGCCTTATCGTTTTTGAGTTATTTACAAAAATGTTGAGAAAACGACCATTCCCCCCCTTATCTCCGAAGTTTGCAGAGATAAACCCGTGATACTTTTATAGCTAATAGAAGTGTATGTAAACTTTATAGGAAAATTATAGCAAACTCTCTAATTTGCATAGTTTTTTAGACAATGGGGGTGGAAGGAGGGTTTTCAAAATGTTTGGAAAGTTACTAGGTGATGTGGGGTATCATATGAAAGGTATTCATTAATAAACAGTTTTTAGTTTTTCTTTAAGTTGTATCGTTTTTGAGTTATTTACAAAAATAGCGTTATTTTTTATTACCCCCCCTTATTACCGAAGTTTGCGGAGATAAACATTTGAAACTTTTATTACTATTAGAGGTGTATAAATAGATTACTTACAGGAAATTTATTACAAACTCTCTACTTAGCATACTTGTTTAGAAATCATCGAAAGTGTAAAAAATCTATATAAGTTCCGCTATCAGACAAGAGATGGCGCTGTCAAGGTTCTCCAACAAATATAAAACCGCCTTTGTCATATATTATATTGTATGATGGCACGGAACCCTCGGTGCGCGAGTCCGACTCGCTCTTGCCCGGTTTTATTCTTAATGGTCCCGACCATTGAGAACAACAAAGTCGCAACGTCAAATAATCTTAAATGACGCAAGATGACGTTACTGCATCGAACGATTGTACCAACAAAGGATCATGCCATTTTATCTCTCACAGTAACATCGTCACATCGGCAATCGATTGATAAAACAGTTACTAGTGTATTTCAAAACATGTTATTGGCTTCAAATCTATTACTATTACGAGTCAGGGTTAACGATTTATTATGATAGGTATTCATTATTGATATTGTGTTATAATAGAAAAGTGCGCAACATCTGGTACCTACTATTCTTCGGGCCGAGTCTAAGCCGGGCCGAGTGTGCACTGGCCCGTTCAAACATGCAAAAAATAAATAACGTAAGCTATTGCTATTGTAATAATAACAATAAACTATATTCTTATTTTTTTTTTTAGTTCACAAAGGATTCAACGGCAACTATCATGAATAGGCAACTGGTTTTTATACATAATAATGATAGGCTACTTAGTCAATGACTAAGCACAGCTCTCAGAGCAAGTATCAAACTTACTCTGAGGCACAACTTGATTGATTTAAGATTGCTTTTTAATAAATGTATCATCTGCTACTCGGAAAACCTCAAAGTCAAAGTCAATAAGTGTTTATTCAATAGAGCACAAAGCCACATAGAATAGTCCATTTACAAAAGAACAAGACACATTTAATAAATTGAATAAAGCACATAATTGAACTCGTTTGCTTCAGATTTGGAATCTATGCTGTGCTTCTAGACGTTCATCATTTTATTTATTTTTTTAATAAAAAAAACTAGGAAGCGCCTTCAATCAATAAGGTCCATGTTACAGAAGACTTCTAAGCATAAAATTTACTAAGATTACTTACTATACAATTTAAATATCAAAGGTATTACGCGATAAATTTCCATGTTCTTGTTGTTTGGTAAGGTATTACCATCATATTCAACTAGCCAGCGACGGGGACAAAGGTAAGGAGGAACGAGAGACCTCTGCCCTGCATTGGGACTATTAATTAAGGTGACGCTGTGTGTCTAACAATGTCCCAGGCACTAGCCTGGGACATTGTTAGATAAATGAGGCTTGCCCAGCAACTATACCATCCCGTCAGCTTAGCCAGCTATTAGTCAGAGGAAAGAACAGGTCAATACGTCTGAAGCTAACTAAGCTGCTCCTCACGATGTTTGCCTTCGCCGTTAAAGCACGTGTTAAATGTGCACATCATTTTAACATGAAAGAAAAATCTATTGGTGCGGTCGGTATGGAACCCACGACCTTCGGGTTGAAAGTTGGGGATACATACTAGTCGCCTCGGCCAACATGGCTTTTTGGGAAAATTATGGTTTCTAATTATAATTCTGGTGATACCGATATCGATCTGCACTGAAGTCGGCGCTGTATTATGGATTGTCCTCGTGATTTTTCCCCGACTCTAGCCAGCCCAACTTCTTTAAATTACGGAGAAGGACTCAGGGCCGCCGGCAGCATTCCAGAGTATCCCCGAAGGATATGCGGATGTTGTAGAAGAAGGGCGCGACTCTATGAGCTCCTGTAGTCCCGTTTTCGATCTCGCTTCCTTTGTGGCAGTGCAGTGCAGTTACACGTGCTCCACGTCTCCTCTTCATGACACCCGCGACACAGTTCAAGGCTTCTAATAATAATTACCATCAGGGGGATTGGTGAGGCGTGCAGCCGCAGCCGCGGCCGGGGGCGCGCTGGCGCCGGCGCGGCCGAACAGCCCCGCGGCGCCGGCGCGGCCGAACAGCCCCGCGGCGCAGAGCACGGTCGCGTCGCGCGCGTACGCCCAGCTCGCCGCGAAATGGCGCGCTGCAAGTCAACAGGTATAAGGGATTTTTTATCATATTTTGTATACCTATAGCTTTACCTAGGTTCAAAGAAAGCAGAGCTTTTGTAATCGATACCAGATAATGGATACCCATACTTATCATACATAGTAGGTATATACCCAGACAAAAACCTGCAGAAAATAATACATTTTTAATAATAATAATATCTTTATTCTCAGGCAACAATAGAAAAGTACACAGATCTTAAATAACTTACTACGGCCCATAGATACCTTAAATGTGACATATATATAATATAAACTTATTGCTAACACACGTTTAGGACGGCGACGTATGACGCATGCTTGTCTCTCAGCGACGATTCACGGTGTCTGCTTGCAGGCGTCCGATGAACCGTCGGAATTTGACTCCCTTTGGACAAACTATCAACTTTTATGAGTGAAGAGCCAGTTCACTCATAAAAGTTGAGTTTGTCCGTTGGAACTCTCACCATAAAGGAACTAAAGTTCTCACTATGGTAAGAAGATAACTTTTCAACCCTTAGACGATATCCGGTTTTCTTCGTGAGGTAATCCTCCATCTCCTTAATCTGCACGGCGTAGTGAATCCGTGAGACATAATAGTTGGGTTATAGTTAGTTGGGCTATTTTTCCCCGGCGAGAATCGAACTCAGCGCCTCAGCTGGCTATTAGAGCAATTAAGCTACAAAAGTACTTATTTCTACGTAAGCATTTAAGATAAACTTCCAAAACTATTATTTAAGAGCTAATTTAAGTTACGTATATATCTTGCCAATCTAATAAGTATAACCAAAATTACCATTCAAATAAGGAATCTCGGAAGCCCAGGAGCCCGCGACGACGAAGTGGCTCAGGCCCCGCCAGTCGTGCGCCAGCACCAGGTCCTCCTCCATCAGCACTCCGAAGGTGACTCCGAAGTCGGTGCTGAAGGTCACCGGGCCAGGAGTGGCGGCGGTGCAGTTCGCGAGGTTGTTTTTAGGTTTTCTGTAACTAAAGGCTACAATTATTAACTAGCTAATAATATGTTTGCCTGTAGCGTGATCGCCCGTTCGCTTTACACGACACGCTGTTGCGTGTCTAAGATAATAACTTGACACAATATAAAATCTGGGGTGCGGGCAGTGTTGCCCCTTCCTCTTTCGTCCGTGGATGCTGTCAGAATCTGCCAAGAGATACCTCCGGAAAATGCTGAAGATGTAGCAGCATCATTCCGTGTATTATCATCCAGTACCTCACTGGATGGGTCGGCACTCGCCAACCCGTCTGACAAGTGTGGTGACAATGTCAACAACCCTTCATGATTAGTAGGTAGGTACTTGGAGATCCATAGGGGATGCCTGCCTGTGTCCAGTAATGGACGTCTGGATGGAGATGATGATGATGATGAATAGAAAGTCATAACTTTTGCATTTTTGGGTAAAACAATAAATTGTTTTAAGTATACAAAACTAAAAGTATCGGATACACCATTTCAATTCCCGTGAACTGTGTGACTGCAGTTGAATGACATCTTGTAGAAGAGTCGATTAAGTCACAAGTCGTCGTTCATTGTGTTTAGCTCATTGAAAAGATTTCATTTTTATGACGTTAAAGTTGAGACGTGACGCACTTACTTCAGATCACCTTTGAGCTTTGAGCCTCTCATTCACAAGACACATTACATTATTAGACATTTATAAGTGAATATATACGCATTCAGAAAACTGATAAACAAAATCGGGAATAATGTTTAGCGTTTCTGAAACTTGACTTCTATTCACAGGGAGCGACGGTGATATATTAATAATCATCATACATAATAATATTACGTCTTCAAATATTAATATTTTTCATATTTTCTGAAGCTGTGTTGACCAAGAGGTAGGTGTCTACTTCCCGACTTTCGATCCAAAGGTCACGGTTCGATGCCAGTCATGCATCAATCTATTTTGCTTTCTTATAAAATGTATCTATGTGCACATTTATTTTGTGCTTTAACGATAAAGGCAAATATGGTGAGGAAACCCGCGGCTTAGTCTTAGCTTCAGACGTATTGACTTCTAAGGAAGATTATTAACACATATTTAACCGGGTATTTATCGCGCTATTTACCTTTATTATTGCCCGACGTTTCGACAGGATTTCACCCATCGTGGTCCCGGGAAGAGTCTTCCCGGCGCGATAAATACCCGGTTAAATATGTGATAATAATGTGTCGTGATCGCGAAAGTTTAAAAGACTCTAAGGAAGAGATTGCTTTCAGCGATAAGGCCACCTGTTCTATAACCAACTGTTTGTAACGTTATGTTTTTATTATAAATAGGTACTCATTATTCATCATCATGACATTAAACACCACAACTTACTAAGTTGTGGATCTTGCGCGCTATGAATACTCTTGCTTAAGCTGTAAGTAAATCATCTGAAGTGAACAGATTCAATTATGTGCTTTATTCTATTTATTTGTGTTGTTTTATTTTGTAATTTGTGACGCGTCAATAAGGTTCATGCGGCCGCACTGAATAAAGTATTTTTTGATTCTTGATCTGTAATATATCAAAAATTGTATGGTCTACTTACACAGCTAGTACAGCCCCTTCCCTGTCGAAGACCAGGGTGCTCCGGATGGCTTGTTGCTGGCCCTGACAGCGAGTCTTCTCCGCGACGGGCGCGACGAGGTATACTCCGCTCTTCTTGGCAGTTTCCGACAGTGTTTTCACGTTCTGTAATACATAGAATATAACATAAGTGACCGAAAAAATTATTTCGCAGTTGAATTACAAAATTTGATTCCTAGTTCTAAAGCAGAATATAACCATTTAAAAATTATTTTGTACAACTAGGCTTTTTCATTGTTTTGTATAAGTTAACGCTTTAATCACTTAAATCTCGGCTTCTTCCTACTTACCCGATCGAGCTCGAACAAAGAGTGAATTGAATGTTACCGAACAATTTTATGTGTTCAACAACAATGAACTATGGATTATTTTTGAAAGGTCTCACCTCGTCGTAATCTTCGGAATCAGTGGCGCCGCTTGGAAGAACCATTATGTCAGCATTCTGTATAAAAAAAAAATCTTTATCGCGCAACTTTATAGGCTTATCAACAGGATACCTATCTATTCTTTACGTGATAGGTTCCACCAAAACAACATGGAATTATATTTATGAACATAAAAATCAAAATCAAAATTCTTTATTCATAAACTTAAAATACATATATAACGGTGTTTGAGACCCCCTTTTAAGTAAAGTATTTTACCTGTGTTAGGGGAATCTCGCTCTGCCGAAAACAATAGAATTTGAGACGTACATTAAGTTTAGCTAGTATTATAGTATGTAAGGCTACTTAAATTATAGAGCTTATTATTTACAAAAAAGTTACTAATTGGAAAGCGAGCGCGCATGTAATTTTATAGGTGTATTAGTATGTGTGTGTGTTTTGTGTGTGTGTGTGTGTGTGTGTGTGTGTGTGTGACGATGTATGGTATATGTATATTTGTTAGTATATGTGAATATTTTGATATTGGGACGTGTCTGTTAAATTTTAATATTAAATAGTATAAATATATAAAAAGTATTAAATAATATAATATACATGTATTTAGTGATACAGGAATTCAGAGAAAAACCTAACATAGTTTATCAAACAGTGCTTCAGTTTCGTCATAGCTTAAGTAAAGTAGCCATTTGGTTAGTTTCTTTTTCAATTCATATTTACTTAAGCCATGAATATTCTGTTTTTTATTAATTATGTTATATAGGTGGGTGGATTGGGATACATATTGTCGTGCAGCAAATTTAGATCTTACAGTTACTTTATTAATAATGTTTTTATTTCTTCGCTGTGTTGTTTTATTTGTAATGAATTTGAAATGTTTATGAATTTTTAAGACTATTTGTAATATATATAATTTTCTAATTGTAAGCAGTTTTGATTCTGTTTATAGAAGATAAGTTGGGTATCTGTATGGTCTAGAGAACATTACTTTGATGAGAGACCTTTGCGCTCTTTCTACTTCTATAAATTTACTCTTCATGGCTCCCCCCAAACGGTTATACAGTAGCTTATGACTGATTGAGCTAAGGAAGTGTAAATTTGGTTTATTAAAGGTTTAGGTGCGGAATTTCTTAGACTCTTAAAAATCCAAATAAGTTTCCTTACTCTACCCGCCAGCAGTTCTATTTGCGCACTCCATGACAATCGCTGATCAATCATTACGCCCAAGTACTTGGTCGTGGAACATGAAATTCTAAACCCAGCAAATGCTCATAATGACTTTCGGTCGGATGCGACGCCTAATCCAGTAGGTATGACTACAAAATTCGTGATAATTTGATCACTCGATCAAATCGATAATTAAGGACTTGGGTGTTACATTCGACCGTAAGCTTAAATTCCACGACCTTATTAGCGCTGTCGCTGAGCAGTTTTGCAGAAGGCTGAGCTTCTTGTTAAGCAGAGTTATTATTTTTTAGCTATTCTTTCGGTTGGCATCATAAAAGTAGGGTGATTTTTTTTTGACATTTAAGTCGGTTCGATTCCCAGACGAAGCAAGTAATTTTTAGAAAATCTATGAATGCAGAATTACTAACTTTTAAAAATAACATAGTCTTCTTTCAGCAAAATACACCGTCTACGCTATTTAAGGTACTTCCCCTTCATGTCCCATAAGTTTGGGACGCCCTGTATAATATTATTATAGATTTAGGTGGTTCTGTACCGTTCTAGTTAGGTAAACAAACAAATTGAATTCTTATTATTGTATGTAATTAATGTGATCTTAATAAGGATGTTTATGTCAACTCTAAGCTAGGTAATTACTACCTATCCATCAGTTGTATTAATATTAATTGCTGCAACAGGAAATATTGATGTCCTACTTAGAATTTATCCTCACCAAAAAGTTTCCAGGGAAGCAAAACTTGATAAAAATAACATCAGTTTTATTTACAATCACTGCCACTAAAACAGATAAAGCGATGCAACTCTGCGCACGCGGCGCTCACATGCTCACTTACTTCTCCGGCTTCGTAAACAATCGATAAAAGTCCGCTGTCGCCGGCTCTGCCCACGGCCACGGCTGCATGCGTGTCCTGGGGAATAAGGAGCTTCTGTATAATAAATAACACTTATAGCAATTCCGATAATTTTCTACATCATTTTCGTGCCTTTGTCGCACATTAGGTGGGATCGGTACAACATGTCCTCCTATTCTTTCTTCTCTATTGGATGGCGAACCTTTCCTACTCATAATATCATCTTTCGCACAATACAACTTTGCTTTAGCATTTCTCAGTCCACATAAATAATTCGTTAATTTGAATTAACTAGTACAGCCCCTTACGAAAAGATAGATTCAAATCTATCGCTCTTTTGTACATAACGTTTATCCCTGCGCTGTGAATGAAATGAGAGGTCAACATGTATGTAACACGTCACTGTTCTTATTTTTTCCGTTACGGGTGAACGAGCGTTTTCTGTAAGTTTTCTCCAAATTTCCGAGAATTTTCAGCAGGAAATCCAAAATTATATTTTAAACTTTTAAGAAAGAGCTCTTGCACTTAAAGATAAGGACAAAAACAAAATACCATGTAGTCCACCACCAGGTGGTTGGATGCCCACTTTTCGCAATAACATACTCATTCCACGTGATATTGCAAGTGCAAGTAGGTATGTAACAATGCCTTAGACAGATAAAGCTATTCGTGGTTCCTATAGTGCATTTCTGTATTTATTTGTACTACTAGTCGATGACTTTACAAAAACCTACCTACCTATTTATAATTATATTAGTTATATTATGTCTACAGTTGAAATTACAAGAAAGAAATTAGCCCGCACTTGGGCTCTAAATTTATAAATAAACTGAGCCAGTATCTACCTGCATACGCTTACAAAAGGATTACTAAAGATAAAGGACAGCAAATCAAAACCTGGCATGGTGGCGTACGTGACGTCGCATCACGTAGCTCTCCTTATAACTGTATACTCTTTGGTTCCCTTTTCGAGATCAAATTAGGACCAAGGGATCCTCTGCTCTTTCACAAGCCCTTATAATAAGCGAGAGAGCATGAGATAGAAAGGGACGTAACAACAACACGCAAGGTACGCGTGATCGGTCACTGGCCCCTTTTCTTCATCTAAAATGGTTTGTTTTGGTTTATTTTTGGGATTTTCAGCTGTTCCCTGTAGTATACACACCGCCCGCATGTCATCCTGATGCTGTTACGATAGTATGCACTTTCAATGTTATCGTTTTTTTCTACGAATGTAGGTATATTATTATTAAAGTCATACTAAGTACCTACCATAAAAAATTGTAAGTAAGTTTGCGTAATTCAAGTATAAATAAAGCCAATTAATCTGCAAAGATAGGTATCGTTCTGCCCTTTAGGTAAAGAACTTATAGATATATCTATTCGATAACAATTTAGGTACCTATCTATATTTTAAGAGTATGGAATAATACCACTATACAAAAAAAAATAGGTAGGTCAACAACATAACCTTTGTTATATTACAACAAAATCTCCCTGAATTTAGTAGGCGTTCCTAATTCCCAGACAAAAACTATTCACAATTTAATTTGAAAAAGCAATTGAAAGTGCCCTACAGGGTCTGTAATACTACTAAACATTTTGTAAACACCTAATTATCTACATAAAAATCTCTTACATAGAACACAATAATATATTGAGTACTTTTTGAATAAAATATAAATAACACCTACATAATAATAGCAACGGGATAGGTAGGTAGGTACATACAAACACGGCATATATTATATATATTCATAAAGAAAATATTTACTTAAACCAATTTAAAATTGTCGTATTAGGTAAATAAAATCTAAAAATATGCAATTAATAAAACAAACTCACCGCAACAGCGATCTCCACGGTGAGGCAAATCAGCACAATCACGGCTACCTTCATATTCGCTGTCGAAAATGCGCGATACCGGGGTTACACGAGCTTACCGCGCGGCGGCCGACACTCGAATGATTAGGAGTAGCGTAGTTCTGTGGTTTAGGAATTGATTCGGATGCAGCGTGCTGCGCCCGTTCTGCCAGTTGGGGCTCTATTACTTGCTTAGGACTCGCATGACATTTTTCATTCGACTCATCATCGCATCGCTCGCCAAGCGCACGAAATGGTCATACCACTCGCTTCGAGCGGGATTCAGAAACAGAACCCCTGACAGTAGTTCCTACACAACTACTGTGCAGTGCATGCGTTGTACATTAATAATCTTTTAATTTTTGAACTAAAAAAACGACATTAATAATAAAATCTAAAATTAGGTACCTATGCTAAAAATAAAATGTTCCTAATGTTGAGAATATATTTTATGTCCGTGTGTTTATAAAGACACAAAAAAATTCATGTGTGTAGCTATGGCTACAATGTGTGTTTCTTCTCCCCCCGCTAAAAATGGCTGAATTTTTTGTATTGAGAAATAGGCGCGTGCCTTGTCCTGCTATATCTCGTCTAAGACTCATACAGGGTATACTTATATTCTAAGACTTATATGTATAATATCTGCAGATCGTACTGACATTTGTCTCGAGGTAGGAATCGAACTCGCAACCTCTTTCGTCGCAGGAGGGCCTACGCCCACTGCGCCACAGAGGTCATCAAATTATTAACATTGAACTCAAACAGATATAATCCACATAAATAGACGTATCTCGATTGTTTACCATTATAAGAGCTGATTAATTTAAAAAGATAACTCCCAAATATCGTCGATAGCATTCGATAAGGGAATCCAGTCGCGTGGCGGGCGCGTGGCGGGCGCGTGGCCGACGCGTGATCATTTCCCTCCATCGCTGATATTGAATCAAACTCTTCCATACCATCAATCTTCATTCTGATAGTCCACTGTTTCTAAGACTGGATGGTATCATCTTATCTCTACGCTTGCCTTGGTTGGGTACTATCGTAAAATAGCACACTTTTTGCCGTAGGGTACCTAGCCGTAGTAGGATCTGCAAAAGGATAACTCCGGAAGATGGGCAGCAGCGTTTTACAGTGTATCAATATAGGTACCTACTGTACTGCGCTCGCCAACCCGCCTGCCAAGCGAGGTGAGTATGGCAGCAACCCCACAGTGCTTGGAGGTCTATATCTAGCAGTCAAGTGGACGTCCTACGGCGGAAATGATGATGATGACATTTTCATCGTCCAAGCCTCATCAGCTGACAATGTCACTTTAAACAAGAATGCACGAACGGGGAAACCAAATATTCATACAACCATGGTCCTCAGTTGTGCCGAGCCCCAAACGTTCTGGAGCTCTTGGAATCCATTGAAGAAGGAACCAAATCTACAACTGTTTTAGGCCGCTTTCAGTAGTGTTTTCTACTAAACCTAACAGATGGAGCTAGCACGCGGAGGAAGCAACTTTGTGATTACTTACAAAGACAATGACAGCAATTGTAACTTACAATTGCTGTCATTGTCAAATTGTGTATTCTACCAGTGAAAAAAATTAACGCAGACGGCGTTAGTTTTTTCAAAAATAGTTCCCTCTAACCTTATCATTCATCAATCTATAAGGTTCGAGGGAACTATTTTTGAAGTTTTTACTTTTTAATGAAGACACCTCATTTCCGGAATCATGTGAAAAGCCCCAATACTAATTTGTCTACCAAACGTGTTGGTTTACGGTTTGCACCTAATTTTACCGTATGATAATTACTTGGTTGTTAGTTGAAATAAGTAGACAACAATGTGGTAACACTACATAATATATAATTTATTTACATTAAAATTCTAGTTAACTAATACCAGTAGGATTTAGCGGGAATCCGGTCCTCTTTGATGCCCATCTCTTCCATTATGTCCATTTCGAACGTTCTTAGTTTTGGTGCGAAAGTTACCTGCAAATGAATGTTCACTTTACCGTTCATGCTCACGTGTGGTGATTAATGGAGAGGACCTCCGTGGCGCAGCCGGTCTAATGGCCGGCATTCATTAAGTAGGTTCACTAAACCAAATAACAACCTTTGTGATTGCATTATTCACCTCATCATAATCGGTGTTACGTCGTTTAATTTAGAACAAAAGTGAAGTGTCATCTGCAAACTACACAATCTCAATTTCGGACAAGATGGGTTATTAAAAATAGAAAAGGTCCAAGAATTGATTGATCCCTGCGGTGTCGGCGTCCTCGAGGTAGAGCTGCTTGCTCTTGAAGTGGACGGTCTGGGTGCGTGGGGGGGTGTAGTACGTACCTCGGCGGCGGCGTCCGCGCGCGTGTCCTTGTCGGCGTCCTCGAGGTAGAGCTGCTTGCTCTTGAAGTGGACGGTCTGGGTGCGTGGGGGGGTGTAGTACGTACCTCGGCGGCGGCGTCCGCGCGCGTGTCCTTGTCGGCGTCCTCGAGGTAGAGCTGCTTGCTCTTGAAGTGGACGGTCTGGGTGCGTGGGGGGGTGTAGTACGTACCTCGGCGGCGGCGTCCGCGCGCGTGTCCTTGTCGGCGTCCTCGAGGTAGAGCTGCTTGCTCTTGAAGTGGACGGTCTGGGTGCGTGGGGGGGTGTAGTACGTACCTCGGCGGCGGCGTCCGCGCGCGTGTCCTTGTCGGCGTCCTCGAGGTAGAGCTGCTTGCTCTTGAAGTCGATGGTCTCCTCGGCCGCCTTCGGCACCGGGATGATGCGGCTGCTGGACAGAGACACGCGCACCTGCGGCCCCACGAACACATTATTCAAATACATTTATCCGGGTATTTATCGCCTAACCTACGTTTAAGTTTCGCCGATTGCACCAAAAGCATGGTCCCGGGCCCACAAACACATTCATCATTTCATCACATTTGTTAGAAGTGAGTTGGCAAATTTTGTTAACTCACTTTATATTTAATACTTAAAATGTAATTAGGTGTGACGACAAGGTGGGCGTCACAAGAGCATCAACATCCCGCACTGCGCTCGCCAACCCGCCTGCCGAGCGTGGTGAGAATGGTAACAAGCCCTCATGATCATGAGGGAGGCCTACGTCCAACAGTGGACGTCCTACGGCTGAGATGATATGACAATGAAGTGGCACTTTATTATTGGTTGAGACCTTGTCTCCTTCGTCGGTGTAGCGCCACTCGAACTCCGTGGGCTTCAGGGACTCGGGGTCCACCAGCTGCACGTCCGTGGTCACCAGCAGCGGCGCCTCCGACTGGACGGTGACTCCAGGGAAGTTTTTATCCTTGCCCACCTGGGATCAAACTCAATAAGTGTTTACAATAGAGCAAAACGCTACTTAATTCTAAGTAGCGTTTTGCTCTATTTAATAAACATTCATAAACATTAATATTTAAAAACAAAACACATTTATATTGAATAAAGCACATAATTGAATTTGTTCACTTCGGAAAACTTATTTTTTTCCAAGTGAGGGAAAGAGGCGAAGGAGAAACCTCAGTCAGTATAGGCATGGTCACGTGATTGCCTCTGCGACTCAGTGGGTCGACTGGTACACAGGAGGTTGTGGTATTTGTCCCGTGTCTGCGCAATTTTATATGATTTTTTTATACTACAAAATGACGAGACAAGCCGAAGGCCCACCTGATGTTAAGTGGTAACCTCTACCTACAACAATTGCAATGCCGCGGTGATCACGTTCACTAAGCACGTGACCAACGCTGCATGGATGAGCATGGTTATGATGAGCTTTAAAAAAATGTATTCAAGTATTCTATCAATCATCTGGTTACCATAGTACCAGCCTTGCATTATTACTACTACCAATTACTTCTTTCCAGTATTATTATAGCTATATTTAAAAAAATAGCAGACGTCATTTGTTTTTACTTTTATAGATAATTGAATAATAATACTTAGCCATACATTACATGCTTCAAACTATGACACACCACATTTAGACTCTAATAACTATACTGGACATTTCACACAGCAGCATCATGCCCCAATGTAAGCAGAGCTTGGGTAGACCCAACCCATAAAGGGTTGGATACCCCATGGTTAATTGATTTTGATTTATTTTTTAATTATGTACTTATCATTATTGAAAAACCATCAGAACCAAAACTAATATTTGCAGATAAAGCAAACATTTTGTCCCTTGGTGAAGATCACACTTGCTACCTCCTGCAACTCAGCTATTATAAACCAACCAAGATTTGGGCATTAAACCAACTGTGCCAAGGAGGTTGTCAAAACACAATGCACCTACCTAGTGCTGTTATATAGTTTGAATGAATAAGTTTTTTTTTTGCTAATTTTATAAATCTATATTGAAAAAAAACACTACTTAACACGCTCGGCGCCAAGGCCTTGGGGCGATTCTTAAATTTTTGTAATTTTTTTGTTCATGTTCTATTTTGTTTGAAACTTCTTAAAAACCATAATTTTATTTTGACACCCCCCCTCTTTTTTCGGGTTTTATGTGATTTTCACCTGTGTGACATTTAGATACACGTGGCCTGGAAAAAAGTGCACCTCAAAAGCAAACCTCCCAGGCCATGTGTATTCAAAAATATACACGGTACACATAGTATAAACTTAACCTAAACTTAGTTTAGTTGCTATTTTATTTTTATTATAATAAAAGACATAATTGAAAAATTTATACGCAACTACAAAAATGTCTACAAGCCAGGTGAAAAAGTTTGCATGGATGAGTCAGTCATCAGCATCAGTCAAAATATGGGATAAAAATATTCAAATTAAGTACCGAAAAAGGGTATACATGGATGGAACCTAATCGTGTACTGCGGTAAGTCCAAAAAACCTGACACAGAAGTCTCTGAAAAGGTCGTTCTCAGTTTAGCAGAGTTTAGCAGATGGTCTATTCAATGAACGCAGGACAATGTACACCTATAACTTCCACACAGGTGTTCCACTTGTACTGCGATTGAGGAAAAGAAAGATGCATTTAGTGGGAACACTGAGAAGTAATAGGAAACACTTGCCGAAGGATGTTACCATGCGCTAAATTGAAAAAGGAGATATAGCAGCTAAACAATCGGGAGATGGCCATCGCAGCCTTGAAATGGCGGGATAAGCGCGACGTCCTCATGCTTTCCACAAAGCAATCTGGACTATGCACAGTCACAAAGAGAAACAGAAGACGCGAAAGCATAAGTAAACCTGCCTGTATTGATGATTGATGATTATAATAAAGGCAAATCGTCAGTCGATATTAGTGATCAGATGGCAACTTACGCTTCAGCTGTGCGGAGATCCACAAAATGGTATCGCAAACTAATGATTGAAACAAGCATTGGTACGGGGGTGCCAGAAAAGGTCACCAAAGGTCAAAAATGGCATTTTTGGGTTTTTGGACGTTTTCGGCCATTTGAAGACTTATTTTTTTTGGTGACTTTTTGAGGTCACATTATCTCCGGTCCCTGTGAACCTAGAGTCACCAAAATAAATCAGTCACCTTATCTCACTAAGACGGTGCTAACAAAAAAAGGTTTCATGTAAATCGCGTTCGGTTGTAATACACAGATAGACGGACGGACACAGCGCTATGCATATTAGAAGGCTTCGCCCCCTAAATTATATGGGGTACAAGCTTGGTGAATGCTCACTTTCTATACAACCAATATACCCACAAAAAGAAGCTTACAATAACAGAGTTTCGTGAGCAGGTTATCACAGGGTTACTTGAGCGAGCAAGTACTAAAATGCCCGAGACACCATCAAGCTCCAGTGTGAAACACTACCTGGTGACGACCATACAAGATGGTATAAAAAAGAAAGCTTGATGCTCTGAGTGTTATAAAAAATATGGAAGGGCGGGGATAATCAATGAAGGAAAGCTGAAAAAAGCTTGCCAAGTTGTAACCAAGTGTTCTATTTGTGAGGTTCCCATTTGCAAAAATTGTTTCAAAGGTTGCCACTAAGTTTTTTTTTATTATCAGATGAATTGTAATTATTTAGTTATTCTCAGTGCCATATGTTGATTATAGTATAATAAAAACGCTAAAATATTTATTTTTATTCAAAACTTTTCTAGCTACCCCAAAAATAGGGCACCCAAATTGAAAATTCAATAACTTTTTTGTAAAATGACGGATTCCCAAGCCACGCACACCGAAACAACGCGCCAGGCCAGGGCTTTAATTTTTGCATAGAAAATGTATTGAAAATGTGTGCCCAAAGGATACACAGTCTTCTAACCAAGTAGAAGGATGTGTATACTTATGAATACAGTGCTTCAGACACTGTGAGACTTAACAATACACATGGTGCTGAGCGTGTTAATTATGTTGTTTGTGTGCTCAGCAGCAAATAAATGAATGATTATGTCTACTCACATTTCTGAGATGTGCATTCAGCCCCTCCACAAACACCCAGTTCCGCTCCTGGACCACCTGCGACACCAGGCCCTGCTTGCCTTTGTCCTTGCCGACCATCACCTCCACTCTGTCTCCTCTGCGAAGCAAGTTAACTCAATTACAAGGGATGTTAATGCAGAGATACAAAGGATACATATATATTGCAGTTGTGAAATAAAAGTTAATAATATGTGTAGATTAATAATGAAGTACATTTAACGGTGAAAGATAACACCGTGAGGAAACCCACAGCTTAGTCAGCTTCAGACATATTGACCGGTTCTTTCCTAAGACTCATAGCCGCAAGCCCATCTAAAGATGTCCCAGGCACTGCAGCATCCTGAACAGCATGAATGCCAGATGCTGTATATCATCTATAATGATGCCTTACATTTCACACAGGATCATTATAGGCCCAAAGTAAGCAGAGCTTGTATTATGGGTACCAATGGTTGTTACAATACTCAAACACATTTTTTATAGTCAATAAATTGGTATGTGGTATGTACTTATAATACATAAAAAATACCCCACCATAGTACATGTCAAATACACCAAACCCGAAAATGTATAAAGATATTAAATATAGATACCAGATTTACCTAGATAGCCAGAGTTACAAAGTATGTATGGATATGCAGAGATACAAAGGATTTGTATTTTATAGCATGTATTATATAAATATATTTTTGATGATACAGCAACTCTGTGGGCTTCTGAGCTATGGCAGGATAAATAAGCTGCACAAACTGTGGGCTTCTGAGCTATGGCAGGATAAATAAGATGCACAAACTGTGGGCTCCTGAGCTATGGCAGGATAAATAAGATGCACAAACTGTGGGCTTCTGAGCTATGGCAGGATAAATAAGCTGCACAAACTGTGGGCCTCTGAGCTATGGCAGGATAAATAAGATGCACTAACTGTGGGCTTCTGAGCTATGGCAGGATAAATAAGCTGCACAAACTGTGGGCCTCTGAGCTATGGCAGGATAAATAAGATGCACTAACGGTGGGCTTCTGAGCTATGGCAGGATAAATAAGATGCACAAACTGGCGGACGGAAACTAGATCAGGAATAATGGAAAAGAATAAAATAAAACGGAAAGGTAAGCCAATTGGGATCCCACACAATAGGCTGAGTAGAAAGAACATCTTTGTACCTTGTACACCTTGCTCTACACTAACAAACACACTGGGGCAGAAATAAGAAGCCAAGTGCCTTGGGCCAGCCTTGTGGTACTCTAGTAGGCTCAAATAATATAGTACCTGGATATCATTCTTAGGAAATGTTAGTTTTTAGTATGTTAAAATGTTAATTCACCTTTTGGAGAAAAATTGTTTTTAACTTATGCATTAAAGTGTAATCTAGCCCAATCTAATAACATCGGATATGAAAAATCCCATCAAGCCATTATCTGCATAGCTGCAAAGTGGCCTAGAACTTTCTGGTTGCAGTAAAAAACTATCCCTCACATTTCTATCTAATCACATTGTGAAGCTGTGTGGTATGTGAACTTAATCATATTTTTTATGTTGATTATAGAACACTTACTTGAAAAAGCTCCATTCCCCAACTGGCTCGAGGAAGACCTTCTTCCTATACAAGCCTCTGTCGTTCTGCTGCCTGAACTGAGCTGTCCACGGCCTGTTTGTTGTGAAACGGAACTTCTTACGGGATATCTGAGCCTTAGGATACTGCGGGTATCCAGTTGGGTTCTTCCAGTACACCTTAGATGGAAGAAAAATGTTATATATAATGAATGCTTTGAGGTTATGTTTGTATTCCATGAGATTTTCTTACGAAAATAGACGCATACCTGTTCATAACTCCTTTTTATGTATGATTCAGGCAGATTTGAATATTTTACTGTTAGGTCTCCAACTTTTTTAGCTAAATATCCGAAGATTCGCATTTTAGATTTCGTAGGTAATTTACCTATAAATTTTATTTTATTTTGACCAATTTCGACATAGATTTAAATAATATTGTCTTGTCTTTTTTCTTCTTCGTTTTTTGTGGCTTTTGTGTTTAGTTTTACACAATTCTGCCAGTGTCAAGTATCTTAAACTTTAGAAAAGTCGAAATTAGTGGTTACAGCCTACAGATAACAATATGGAGAATTTTAGAAAATAAGAACTTTTGAATTGACCAATGATTTAGTAGGGTTAATTTTATCTTAATATTTACAATTTAATGCTGTTGACATAATATATAATTTACATAATAAATGATTTATGGGAGGGGAAAGGGTAAGTGATAAAAGACATTTAAGAGAAGTAGGACGGGGGATATCTGGAGGCAGGACATCATACAGTGAAAAAAATTTTTTGGGCAATTAAAGAATTGTGGTTCACGGATGTCTACAAACAGATAAAAATTTCGTTTTGACATTGACACTGACAGTTTTGAAAGTAATTCACACACGTCTCTCTCTCTCTCACGTTCCTTTAAAACCATCATCATCGTCAACATCATTATATCGGACGTAGGACGTCCAACGCCGGCAATAAAAATATCATCAGCTTTTTTGTTTTAATTATTTATCTTTAAGCTAACATAACAGATCTATTAAAATTTTACTGTGATTATAATTTTTTTGCTTGTGACCTAGTTTTTGCCTGAAAACTATGAAAGCTTTTGTAAAAAAGTCATACCTACCTACAGAACCTTTCTGCCAAGCAAGTTAGATAATAAATAACCAACCTCCGGAACAAGTAGGTTTCCGCCCATGTTTCTCTGTAACAGATTGCATACCTACTCTAAACCAGATAATAGAAAAATATATAAAATTTGCCTCAACATCGCACTAATGACAGACTGGCAGACGACTAGATGACTGTAGGCTTAAATCCACCCTTCGTTTTTAAGTCCGAAACATGTTTGCAGAATGCAGCCGAGTTTTAGGGATAAGATTCTTATGAGCCATTTGGGTCCAACTGCCGGGCAAAGGCCTCCCTCAAATCCCTCCATATATCCCGATCCTGAGCTACTTACCTTCAGTCAGCGATGTACTGATCGCGTCTGAATAGACGGCGCGAACAGACAGACATGTCTACCCCCGTCAAATTATTTATTTTATTTATTGATTACACAGTAATAATTGTTATTATTCACAAATTTGCTTTATTTGTTTAGTAGAAAACACTTATTTCATTTTTTCTGAGAACGGCTAATTGTTAAGGCCGCTCTACATTCTCACGAGAATCTCGCGAGAACGCGAGAAACATGCGAGAAACGTGAATGTGGAAGCGATGAGAAGAATACGCGAATCGCTTCCACATTCACGTTTCTCGCATGTTTCTCGCGTTCTCGCGAGATTCTCGTGAGAATGTAGAGCGGCCTTTAGAGGATTTTGGCTTTAAATAGAACGTAAAATCATCAACAACTGAGCACTTTTTAAATTTCAAAACAAGAAAAATGGCAAAAGTTCTTCCACCCTTTTTTTACAAAAATTACAATAATTTTCAATATTTTTCCTGATTATTATTTTGTAATAATTAATTTACTATATAATTTTCGCATACGAATGAGGTGTTTTCATTAAAAAGTAAAAACTTCAAAAAAAGTTCCCTCGAACCATATAGATGGCGTTAGTTGTATTTTACTGGTAGGAAACACAATTTTACAATGACAGCAATTGTGATGAATCACAAACTTGCTTTCTCCGCTTGCCAGCTCCATCTGTTAAGTTTAGAAGGAAACACTTTTTTGTTTTTTACTGAAAACGGCTCATTAATTACAATATTAGTTTATTGGGATTATTTATCCTGCAAATTCACTAAAAAAAAACCAATAAAAAATATAAAAAAAGTGTTTTTAGCCATAGACACCTGACGTAAATCAGCTGTACACTAGTTTTTGTAGGTGGCAGCACCGCATCACGTGAATTTTCATGGCGTTGATGAAGGGCTAGTCCCGAATTGTCTTGTGATTTCGCCAAATTATTTGCTGTTTTTAATATTTAGTGATAAACAGCAGTAATTTAAAAGCACTAGGTGAGTTTTGTGATATTATTGAGCCCGTATTGTGACGCGTGTTGTGAGGAAACTTTTCTGCGCGGGACCGAAAGACGTCAATGTCTGGATTGACGGATGTATGCAGGGTGGTTTGGGGTGATTTCTGGGATAATTCTAGCTCGGCGCCAGGACGTCTAGCCGTCTAATGGGCGCCAGTAAACCGCCGCTGGTATCGATCCAGTGCAGCGCCTGCCCACGGCCTCATTCAGCGTGAAAACATCCATTAGATGGCCCATCTCCAACCATTGCCAGTCTTGGCCCTGATTTCCTCGCAGTAATCGATTTTCCTGAAATACTGAAACTAATTTAGTGCTGCTAAAGATGTAACAGAAACGATTTTGTGCGTTTCATGTTCTTTCTTAATTCTTCTATTTCATACTGTGATTTAATTGTGTGTGTGTGCTAAGCAGTTTGATGGTGTTTCAGCGGTGAAAATGTCGGAATACTGGGTGATTAGCGCCCCCGGCGATAAGACCTGTCAACAGACTTGGGACACCTTGAACAATGCCACTAAGTCAGGCAACCTTAGTATCAACTATAAATTCCCTATCCCTGACCTAAAGGTGAGTACATTATTCTATTGGAAAAAATAATTAACAACATTAAAAATCAGATTTGTCATCTGACTGATGGACTATTGATGACCTATCAACATAATCAATATCAAGGTTGTGCATCTTGATTATCTAAAGATAAAATTTCTCAATATAACTTACTTTTTATAATTTTTACTTGACTAAATGTTGCCTTTAAATTCCAAAAAGATATGCTTATTATATCCATTTCACATATTATTCCAGTTCGGTGACAGCAGTATAATTATTAGAAGAATATCAAGAAGTGCAAAAGAGACTAAGCAGCTCTCAATCTTTCACTCACTGATTTTTGAATGATTACTATAAAAATCTTATGCTATTATTACTAATGACTTAGGTATGTGTATAATTGGGTTCCGGAGCTAGGTACATTACTAATGACTTAGGTATGTGTATGGTTGGGTTCCGGAGCTAGGTACAATTACTAATGACTTAGGTATGTGTATAATTGGGTTCCGGAGCTAGGTACATTACTAATGACTTAGGTATGTGTATGGTTGGGTTCCGGAGCTAGGTACATTACTAATGACTTAGGTATGTGTATGGTTGGGTTCCGGAGCTAGGTACATTACTAATGACTTAGGTATGTGTATGGTTGGGTTCCGGAGCTAGGTACATTACTAATGACTTAGGTATGTGTATGGTTGGGTTCCGGAGCTAGGTACATTACTAATGACTTAGGTATGTGTATGGTTGGGTTCCGGAGCTAGGTACATTGCTAATGACTTAGGTATGTGTATGGTTGGGTTCCGGAGCTAGGTACATTACTAATGACTTAGGTATGTGTATGGTTGGGTTCCGGAGCTAGGTACATTACTAATGACTTAGGTATGTGTATGGTTGGGTTCCGGAGCTAGGTACATTGCTAATGACTTAGGTATGTGTATGGTTGGGTTCCGGAGCTAGGTACATTGCTAATGACTTAGGTATGTGTATGGTTGGGTTCCGGAGCTAGCTAGGTACATTACTAATGACTTAGGTATGTGTATGGTTGGGTTCCGGAGCTAGGTACATTACTAATGACTTAGGTATGTGTATGGTTGGGTTCCGGAGCTAGGTACATTGCTAATGACTTAGGTATGTGTATGGTTGGGTTCCGGAGCTAGCTAGGTACATTACTAATGACTTAGGTATGTGTATGGTTGGGTTCCGGAGCTAGGTACATTACTAATGACTTAGGTATGTGTATGGTTGGGTTCCGGAGCTAGCTAGGTACATTACTAATGACTTAGGTATGTGTATGGTTGGGTTCCGGAGCTAGGTACATTGCTAATGACTTAGGTATGTGTATGGTTGGGTTCCGGAGCTAGCTAGGTACATTACTAATGACTTAGGTATGTGTATGGTTGGGTTCCGGAGCTAGGTACATTACTAATGACTTAGGTATGTGTATGGTTGGGTTCCGGAGCTAGGTACATTGCTAATGACTTAGGTATGTGTATGGTTGGGTTCCGGAGCTAGCTAGGTACATTACTAATGACTTAGGTATGTGTATGGTTGGGTTCCGGAGCTAGGTACATTACTAATGACTTAGGTATGTGTATGGTTGGGTTCCGGAGCTAGCTAGGTACATTACTAATGACTTAGGTATGTGTATGGTTGGGTTCCGGAGCTAGGTACATTGCTAATGACTTAGGTATGTGTATGGTTGGGTTCCGGAGCTAGCTAGGTACATTACTAATGACTTAGGTATGTGTATGGTTGGGTTCCGGAGCTAGGTACATTACTAATGACTTAGGTATGTGTATGGTTGGGTTCCGGAGCTAGCTAGGTACATTACTAATGACTTAGGTATGTGTATGGTTGGGTTCCGGAGCTAGGTACATTGCTAATGACTTAGGTATGTGTATGGTTGGGTTCCGGAGCTAGCTAGGTACATTACTAATGACTTAGGTATGTGTATGGTTGGGTTCCGGAGCTAGGTACATTACTAATGACTTAGGTATGTGTATGGTTGGGTTCCGGAGCTAGGTACATTGCTAATGACTTAGGTATGTGTATGGTTGGGTTCCGGAGCTAGGTACATTACTAATGACTTAGGTATGTGTATGGTTGGGTTCCGGAGCTAGCTAGGTACATTACTAATGACTTAGGTTAATTGATCAAAGACTTGAAAGTTGTAGTAAAACTGGGCAGAGGCTTCACCATACAATATATTTATTTGCCAAAGATCAAATAAAACAATACATATTAACAGTGGTCCCCAGTGGCATATTGCAAGCCTGTATTACGGGAGAACTTAATACAGTCTCGGAACTCATTTAGAATACTAAAGGAATTGTAAATTTCTGGCATTGTGTTAAACATACTGTTATGTTTCAGGTGGGGACTCTGGATCAGTTGGTGGGGTTGTCCGACGACCTGGGCAAGCTCGACACGTTTGTGGAGAGCGTCACTCGGAAAGTAGCTCAGTACCTTGGGGAGGTCAGTTTAAACATATTTCTTGAAATGAGAATTCTTATTCAGTAAAATAAATAAATAATGCTTATTAAACACCTAACTTAAACAGACGTTCACATGCCGTGGGGTGCCGGCAGTAAAATGTTACCCCTCCTCTCATGCCCGTGGATGCAGTAAGAGCCTGCTAAGGGATACCTCCGGAAGATGGGCAGCAGCGTCTTTCCGTGTATCAACATTCCGTACTGCGCTCGCCAACCCGCCTGCCAAGCGTGGTGAGTATGGCAACTACCCCTCATGGAGATCCATGAGGGAGGCCTGTTCAGTAGTGGACTTTTTACGGCTGGAATGATGATGATGATGAAACACCTAACTAAGCAGAACTTGGGTACAAGATGGTTGATAGAATAAAAGTAGAAACTAAGTTCCTCGGCGAAAATCGAACTCGCAACCTCTTGCGTCTTGAGTACACTACAGAAGCTCGACATTCGGATTCTAATCCAAATTCTGGTGGGGACCAGGTCTGCCCTGCCGCCCCACATTGCTATTGGGTGTATTGATAATTGTACGATGAACACTTGTGACACAAAATTTTAATGCTACTAACCATAGATCGAATGCGCTAAGCTAAGCTCGACATAACTGTAGCGCGTTAACGTTTCTGCGACGGCAGTGCGACACTACGCTAGATCGACAAACTGAAACTCGACATCACTGTAGCGCGTTAACGTTTCTGCGACGGCAGTTCGACACTACGCTAGATCGACAAACTGAAACTCGACATCACTGTAGCGCGTCAACGTTTCTGCGACGGCAGTTCGACACTACGCTAGATCGACAAACTGAAACTCGACATCACTGTAGCGCGTTAACGTTTCTGCGACGGCAGTGCGACACTACGCTAGATCGACAAACTGAAACTCGACATCACTGTAGCGCGTTAACGTTTCTGCGACGGCAGTTCGACACTACGCTAGATCGACAAACTGAAACTCGACATCACTGTAGCGCGTCAACGTTTCTGCGACGGCAGTTCGACACTACGCTAGATCGACAAACTGAAACTCGACATCACTGTAGCGCGTTAACGTTTCTGCGACGGCAGTGCGACACTACGCTAGATCGACAAACTGAAACTCGACATCACTGTAGCGCGTTAACGTTTCTGCGACGGCAGTTCTACACTACGCTAGATCGACAAACTGAAACTCGACATCACTGTAGCGCGTCAACGTTTCTGCGACGGCAGTTCGACACTACGCTAGATCGACAAACTGGAACTCGACATCACTGTAGTACGTTAACGTTTCTGCGACGGCAGTTCGACAAACTAAAACTCGACATCACTCTAGTACGATAAACTATGCTCAGACATTAGTTGATGCTATGTTACTGCTACGGACACACAATTTTATCTATTAGGTTCAGGTTTTTATCTCTGCAAACTTTGGAGAAAAGGACGCAGGCAGGAACGATCTCTTTTTCACATGTGATAGTTGTCTATAAAACCCGTCAAAAGCGAGTCGACTCGCACGCCAAAGGTTCCGGCCGTGCCATACATAGTATGTATTGTTTGTGTTATAGGGAGTTTGTATACGCCGAACCTCAATAGAGCCATTTCTGGCGCGAAAGATAATTAAACCTTCGAATGAAAATTAAAAAATAAAGTCTGATTTAAATAATGTTCAAAAAATAAGAAATAATTCTTATGCTGAAAAAATATTTTATTCTCTTTTTAATTACCTACTTATAAACAGTTTGTTTTCGTGCAATCGTTTTGTGATGTCATTCAAATCATTTATTTGTTATTAAACGATGTTGTGTTTAGTGTCGAACAATCGTCCATCACATTCGTTAATTGCAAAAGCTTGATGTCATGCTCGAGCGTGTTTCAGAAATGAAACTGTGGCATTGTCTTTATGTGTGTTAACAATAATGCCAAAGCGCGTACACACTGGTTTTGCAAATAAACCAAACGGAATGTTACCATTTATTAAGAAATCATGTTGCACGAACTTTCGCACACACACCGCGTCCGGCTAACACTGTTTACTCGTAGCCATAAATTACTGGCACTAGTTATAAATTGCTAATCAATTTAATAAATTTAGATATGATTTGACTTTTTTTGACCTAGGCATAGGTAATGTGTCCCACTACTAGACAAATATCTGGACTTGACATTATCAGATAATTTATTTTACCCAATCATGTTAAAATGAGCATCCTAGACCTTGTTTGACATTTCACAATATTTTAAACATAAAATTCACGTACGGATTGTATATCGTTATATTGCCAATTGTTTATAGTGACACTTTTTTGATGTAAGTATTTGGTAAGATGATTTTTATTACTTTGCATTTACGACTTTACGAGTATAATAACGCAAATTTCGCGTACCTTAGGACAGTGTTTTTTGTTTTACATTTGAAGTATTTTTTGCCGAAAATTCGTATTAATCGATAGATTTTGTATTGAATCATTCACATCTAATTCGGTCATGTTTATCCAAACCAGTAAACGTAAGATATCGGTAATTTCCAGGTACTCGAGGACCAGCGGGACAAACTCCACGAGAACCTAATGGCAAACAACAGTAAGTCAATTTTTATAAATTTTCATATGTGGAACTTTTATGTGGCACTTGATATAAAATTTTGATTTCTGGGTTTTTGAACAATTTTCTTGATTAAAAATGTTGTGTGCCATTGTTATAAATATTCTCGAATGATTTATGGAGTTTGGAAAAGCAGATTGAAGTAATATATTTTGCATGTAAGAAAAATATAGCTATCATTTTGGCATGGGAAGTTAAAAATAGAGAACTTAAAAATGCCTATTTAAATAGGTCTGAAATTTGCCAGCATGAAATACTAATTATTTAGAAATTAATTAAATGATGTAGTAAAGATGAATGAAAGCACAAAGTAGTGCTAAAGATCTTGGCATGTATCGCTAAATTTTGTTGGCGATGATTAAATATTTTTATTTAATTATAAAGTCCAACTATTTTTTGTTTTACTGACCTCTTCTTATTTTATTTTGCATGTATAATTTGATTTTTTCCTATATTAATTTCATGACCTAATTTTTCTTTATTTTGCAACATATTGACACTAATTACAAAAGTATCTAGCATCTTCATTCATTAATACACCTCATTAATTTCTTAAATTAATGCACATGTGTGAAATATTAATGTTTACTACAAAGTTGATAACGAATCTTGTTAATTACACATAAATAAATAAATAATGGTAGATCGACCATACACACAGTACCAAGACTTGGAATATGATTAATTGAAAATGGATTTTATTTTCAAGTTTATTTTGGCACATAATGAAGTTTTTACAAGATTATTTATCGATGTTTCTTTAAAACTGAAAAGTACCTTATAGCTACGAATGTTGAGTGGACAGTGTCATGTTTTCTTATATTTCGTCAGTTCGTTTACACAAGACTAAAACGAACCTAGACGCACTATTTGTGAATGTTTTTAATAATATGTACATATTATTATTATAGTGTTAGTGAAAACTTATGACCGCGATATTTCAGACGACCCGAAATCGTCGGCTTCATCTTGCGTTTTGTTATCAATGTTGCTGTTTTATATTATATTTAGTTATTTTTCACCTCGTGTTTCTTGACATCAACTTAATACTTTCTTGTCTTCACGATTTGCTTTATTTGGGCTCTATATCTATCAAAGGACCTACCAAACTTTGCAAACCCACAAAGTGAATTATCCGAATGTGAGTGTACTCTTCGTGTAGGTACAATAATAATATTCTCAGGATTGAGCGGCTACGTTTAAATTGCTAATAGGAATTAATGAATGGAAAACAACTTTTGGAAGCCTTTCCATCCTTTATTATATGTACCTGTTAAAAAATACCTGTATTTTAAGCGGTCCGGTAAGTCGTTTGTGAATCTATTGTGCACAAGCTTTTAAATAATTTATATATGTATATATAGGTATAATGTAAAGCTTCTATATCAGAAATTCTATGTACGGATTTATAAGGTATGTTTATTTATACATATATTTTTTACGTTTGAAACATCGCTTTTTATTCGATTATATTTTTTTTGTTTATTATGGAGGAATGTCAAGTAGATTTTACGAATTAATATTGCATTTTAGATGAATGTGAATGTTAGTTTTTGGGATTGAATTTCAGTGTCTGAAAAATGGAAAAAAGTTTGCGGCAGTAAGTAATACTTCTAGTGTATGCCATGCTTCAAGTTATCTTGTCTATGCAGGCTTCGTTATGATATAAACGTATTTTATCGCTTTAAATGTAATTATGAGTTATATTACAAATATTTGTGAGTAAATTATATTTTATGCTATGGTGTATTTTTGTTTATTTAAATCTGTTTCCATAGTAGACAACCTAGGATCGTTCGTTTCAACATAAATCTGCCAAAATATGCTTTGAAAAATATATAAAACAGTTATCAAATGGTTCTTCCTCATGTTTACTCCAAGTCATTTAAAACTAAAAAAATGTTTAGGTAGGTTTCCAAATATAGGTTTGTTGGCTACAAACTAGTTATTAAAATGTTTATATTATTTAAGCTCTTAGTATATCTATTAAAACAGTTTTCAGGTATTCATTAAGTTCGGTAAAGATGCTTTATTGTTCCCTATTTAGCACAACAATCACATTTATTAGATTTGTCGACACTTTATGTATCGTGTATTCGTGTCACTGTCTAATATTCCCCGATCGTTATCAGATTCGATTGGCGATCGCACGTAGGACATAAATGTCGCCATATACAGACAATAGCAACCACTGCCTCACAAAACATTCATAGCTTACGAATCGAGCTTAAAATCTACGCTTTTTGCTTTTTAATTTATTTATTTCCTATTTTATATTTTGCTCCTATCCCACTAACGTCCTATATAATTTCGCGAGTAACGACTAATAGCTTAATACTGGACTGCAATAGATAGCCCAGTCTAGAGAAGTGTGAAAGGAAGGAAAGGAGGCCTTTTCCTTACAGTGGGGCAATACAGGCTCCTTAAAAAACAACTAATGAAATAAAACTGGCATTCGTATCACGTGAACATTGGAACTAGGCACCGAGTCTTACGCGGACCCAGGAGGGGGTGAGCCGCCGCCGCTGCCCCCGGGCGGAGCGTTGTCGCCGACGTCGCCGGTATGCGACTCGGCGTTCTCTGAGCACCACGGGTGCTGGCCGTGCGAGGCGCGCGACTCGGCCTCCGACTCGCACCCCTCGCTCCCTTCCAGCGGCCGGGGCTCGCCGCGCTGGGACGCCGACGACGAGGAGCGCCCGCATCACGTTCTGTCGCAAGGTTTAGGAGATGACCCGCCTTCGACCCATCCCGAAGAGTATCTGAGACCAATCATTGACCTCATTGATGCAGGCTTCATATTGTGCGGAATTCAATTATAATTATCTTTAAATAAGTAAAAATTGGTAAAAAAAAACTCCCCGATTTGGCAAAGCAAACATGGAAATGGCGGACACAAACTTTGCAATATTTTGTCAAAGAAATATCGAACTGGAGAAGTCAACTTTGGGACTCCTCAATCTGTGTAGCTTCGCTCTCTAGCACCGCTGGTATGCTGTCCGTTTACCATTTTCGGGTCTCAAGTTTATTTCTCCTGGCTAAAACAAGCCTTTTTTACCAAGTTATATATAATAGAAATTTGATGACATTTGAAATAAGTTACAATGGTTGTGTCTTAAATGCTCTGCAATCCCAATAGGCCCTGTACAAATCCCCCTAGCTAGAAACGAAATATCTTTTACGTACAGCGCTACCTGCCTGTATAACATCAAAACGCATTTGGCATTCATTTATTAGGATTGTGTTGGCAGTGTTTGCTTAACGACTTACTTAAAACAGCAGATGGCGCTGGCCGTGTCTTTGAAACATGTCGGGAGCGCCATCCTAAATTATTTATTTCTTATAAATACGTATTTAATTTTTTATTTAACGTCTGTCAGTCGCGTCTCGTAAGATTTGTTGAGAAGTTGGATGCACTTAACGAATTATTTAGTAAGTTTAGGGTGACGCTACGTCATTTAAATGTGGCTAGGCTAAACGTAATTTCACAGTCCTTACGTTGTTGCTGCTTTTTTATTTAATTGATTTTGCCTGTTGGCATCATGAAATGTTGTCAATACCTGTTCAAAAAGCTTCAATGTTTTTTAAGCTTTACCTAAGCTCGCTTAGTTGTTTTGTTTAGTTTATCGATATTATAATTAATTAAAAATGTTATACGTGTTAGATTTTCAGAGGGTAATGTTTTATATTTAAAAAAGTAAATAGTTTCTCCAAGGTAATTTGTTTAAGCTCAATGTTAATTGTTGTTGTTTTTTATTGCGATAATATTAATATAAATTACTCAGGTGATTATTTTAACGAAATTCACGTTCAGTAACTCATACGTCAAAATGTGTTTCCGGATGTCTTTTCTATTTGGCTTAACAATTTACAAATTTTTATTAAATTTTGAATCAAACCCGCTTAAAATCATTCGTTGCCTAGTTTTGTTACAGATTCAAAGCACAGTATTGAACTTCGACATAGACTTCCCTAAAATAAATAAGCCTGAGATTTATAAATGCTTTGGTTTGCTTGTTTATATTTAAAATTTTCAGTTTCGTGTAAAAAAATTGTAGACAAATTCGCATTTTTGATGTAGTTTAAAAATACACATTTAAGATAGTAACCTGTTTAGCTACGTGATAATAGTTACCGTAGATCCGATATCGTAGTAAAAACATACCAGTAAACCGCATGATTAGTGCATGATTGTTTTGCATGTCCTGTCCTTCTAATCTGTATTTAGACGTGTCCATTAATCGAAACTTGAATGTGTCGTGACGTACAACGGCTGCGTCCGTTCGGCATTGTTACTCGTAGGTTGTTTAACGCATACAGAGTAAAATGTTGCGTTAAGTTATGCAACTTTATTGCTATACTTATGTTTTGAGACAATTCATTTTTGACTCAACACTTCAATTTGTGACAATCTATTTTCAACCTGTCAATAAGCTTACTCATTTCGTCAGCTAAATGGGTTTGACTTAACCTAAACACGTTTTTAAACATTTTACGAAAATTAAGTTAAATATTTGGCGGGGTGGTGGGTACTTGTCTATTTTAAACTTTCACGATCACAACACATCACATGCACCAGGCGAAACGTCTGAATAAATAAATTATCACTATAAGCTATTACCGTCATTTTCTATCCTGACCCTATGCTACTTTGGGTTTGGCATCGTACGGAGACTTGACTCGTGAATGGTGTCATAGTTTGTGCTAATTACACATTTTCCATTAATTAGGATTTACGCTGCCGCCCCGCCAGAGCTTTGGTGCCTTGTCAAGCACACAGTTTACTCTGCTAGATTTCAGTTTTCCTTCCTCGCTTCGATTGGTTAATATTTTGTTGTTTTGTGTTTTGCACATTTATGTAAAAGATTTAATAACTTTGTCGTTTTTGTGTTTAATGTAATAAATGTGGTATCAAGGAGACTCTAAAAACAGATTAAAAGTTACAGACACATGACATGATACCATATTTTATACTTACAATTATAAGTATTTGATTACAATGAACCATTTTTTTTAAATATTGAGCAAGAATATTTATAAGCGATATTTATCCGTTTTCTTACATTATTCAAGTTTGGTAGCAAATCTATTATGATTTATGATTAAACAGTATACAGGGTTATTTGGTAATTCGATACATTCCTCAAAGGGGTGTTATGAAAGAGCTTATTTCCGGTTGATTTTGTTGTTTATTAGGGTGTTGGATTTTTTTTTACTCTCAATACGAAATTTCCATTTTCGGGCTACGTCGTTTTGTCTAGTGGTAGTCGATTTGAAACTTTAAAAAACCATGGATTTAAAGTAATATTTTCTAACAAATAAAATGAACTTAATTAACAATATCAGCTACCAAAGTATATAATAGTGATTTTCTAAAAATATGAAATGTCCTGACTAAATAAACCTAACCGTCGGTCGTCGCGTCGCGTCGCGTCGTGGTGAACGATTTAGAAACCCTAGTCTCCGTCACCAAATCGTTTGCCACGACGAAACTATCAAAGATACGAATATTATTTAGGCCTGTAGGTACTTATTTATACGGGGTGTATTAAAATATCTGTACTGACCGAAAGAGGGGATTCTACAAGTAATTAAGGAAAAAATATCGACAATCGCATTTTTTTTACTCTATTAGTTGATTTGATTTGACCGTGGAAAGGAAGATGATCGCGAGTTCATATTCTGTTACAATTCTGTATACAAATATTCCACATCGAATTTGGCCGAGTTATATATATAGGTGGAAAGGTACTTTCCTTGTCGTGTCGACTCGCGCGTTGGGTCCTGACTAACTCAGCTGGGAACTCCCACTCGGTAGGTTGAGTTTAGGTGTGGTGTTGATAGTTGAGACTCGGTCAGGTGCTAACCGCGCGCCCGTTGCAGGCGACCTGCCCACGTACCTGACCCGCTTCCAGTGGGACATGGCCAAGTACCCCATCAAGCAGAGCCTGCGCAACATCGCGGACATCATCAGCAAACAGGTAGGCTACATTATTGTCATTCGCATTTGTCTTCAAATTCCTAGCAATTCGGCATTATTTTGTTTTAGGGTCTCCCCACATTAGTCGACGCGGAATCGGCTTAAGCCGGTAAAAAAAGCCTTTATATCTACGAAATAAGAGTGTTACTAACACCATTCGCATCGGCTCGGCTCCGTCGACGCATCGCGATGCCGGCCGACGGCCAAACGAGCCGTTTGCGATTAGCTGATCGCATCCATTCGCATGCCTTCATCTCCGACGGCAGTCGAACGGCGCCGGAGACGGCCGAACGGCGTTGGACGGCAGTCGAATAATCCGATCGCATGCCTTCGTTTCCGACGGCCTCCGAACGGCGCCGGAGATGGCTGAGTACCGATGGTGGGGCACAGGCGCTCGCGATTGCAGTCAGTTGAATCAGTCAAGTGTCTGAATTGATCAGTCGTACGCTGCGGCCGTGCCATGATATTCCGTTAGTGCCGTTCGGAGTAATCGACTGCCGATCGCATGTCGACAGCCGTCGCGACAGCTGAATGGCGTTAAGCCGAGTAGTGTGGTGATACGCAATTGGCTTAGCGGATTCCGCGTCAACTAATGTGGGAAGACCCTTAGTCTACGTGCTCATAATTGTTTTTTATCGTCATCATCATCCACAGCCCGATTTCACCCACTGCTTAAAAGAACTGTGATAACGGTAACTGTAAAATCGCGGTTATAGCGGTTCAAGCGCTTCCGGCCGAAGGGACAAACATCGATTTGACCAACGTAGGTTCGAATCCCGCCGAAACAGTATCGTTTTTGATAGGTTTTTTATACCCTAGAAAACCTTATATGTTTTGGTTTTATAGTTCTGAGAATCCAGTGAGGAAAAGTTATTGAAATTCGCTTAAATGTTTAGAATGAGGTAGTTGATTGGAGCGGTGTGGTTGCAGGTGGGGCAGATCGACGCGGACCTGAAGGTGAAGTCGCAGGCCTACAACTCGCTCAAGGGCAACCTCCAGAACTTGGAGAAGAAACAAACGTGAGTACACACGTCCGTAGCAGTCCCACCCAACAGGGCCATGTTGTTTACTTATTCATTTTGTTTTTAAGTATACCTTGCCGTTCTGCCACAGAACACGCTAAAGTGACCACTTTTGGCACAAATTTTTAGAACATAATTATAATATACTAATATAATAAATTAAGTTCACATAGACAGCTTGGTCCGTTTGCCCGACTTTTTCATATTTTTGCCAATAAGTCGTCATCCCACCTTCGAAATTGTTTTTTATTAATGTTCTTTGTCGTGGGCTGCCTTCGGTTAATGCAGTAAGAATCTGTTAAGGGATACCTCAGTGAGATTGGCATCAGCGTCTTTCCGTGTATCTACATTCCACACTGCGCTCTCCAAGCGTGGGGAGTATGGCAGCAGCCCCCTCATGTTCTTGCAGACCCTTGAGGGAGGCTGCTCTGTGGACGTGTACAGCAGTCCTGCGGCTGAGATGATGATGAACGTATTTTGATGACTCGTTATATGTATGAGATAATCAATTTCCCTAAAAAAAACTACATAATTATTGAATCCTTGATTGTTGAAACGCCCAAACTGATTTACCATGAACCCCGTCACCTGAATCGAGTTTCGAAAAATGGGTCCACCTCTGAGACATGAACAACCTGTGCCGGCTCATTTAATGTAACAAACTTACCGTCTAATTGAGAAGCTCCTTCGTTTTGAAGTCGACTAAACATAAACGTATGATGTTGTATATGCGCGTGCGCGGGCGTCTTGCAGCGGCAGCCTGCTGACGCGCAACCTGGCGGACCTGGTGAAGAAGGAGCACTTCATCCTCGACAGCGAGTACCTCACCACGCTGCTCGTCATCGTGCCCAAGTCAGTACCCGCGCTGCGCCCGCGCGCCCTTTTACTACTCATAAGGAACATTATGCAAAGCTTGCACCTATTATTACAGCATGATGAGACCAGCGTATGAATATGTAGTATGAATTCTACTTGGTCCGTCAGTCGGACAATACAAACATATAAGACACGTATTTTTTGCTTTTTTCAAATTAATGAAACAATACTTGGATAAAGCGAGTTGAAGTTTAGAAGTGAAGGCACTTGACGTCACAATTCTGTACCTTGGCATGTCGGCGTGCGACTTCATGCGACATTTCGATTATAATGTGTGATGGTTATTTTTGGTTACGTTAAAAATACGTGTCCAATTGATTTTGTTAAGCTACATGACGGACGATTAAAATTAAATCACCTAGCATATTATTACAAACCCTATTGTGACCACTCCAAGTAACAACTTTAGTATTACGGCTTTTGGTGATTTTTATTCCAGAAAAGACCACTAAAGTTTTAATTTCAAAAGCTGTTATACGATAATGATAACCTAACGCCAGCTAATTCTTGACAGGGCCTTCCGCGAAAAGTTGCCGTAATACCTGTGGTAATACCTAAAGCCACAGATTTAGTGTTTTTTTTATCAAAATGCCAAAAATCTATTAGCGTCTCAGATTCATCTGTGCACCACATCAACAAGCAAAATTAGTAATAAAATTAACCAAAAAAAAAAAGAGGATAGGTAGGTATCCCCGATTTTTTCCTCTCCAAGACTAATTGTTTTCATGGGCTGAAACTTCCTTTCGGGAGTGATATATAATATACACCCTGTAGAAAACATGATGAAATCAAATATATCATGGAATATACATAAAACAGTTAGTTTTAGAGGGGAAAAATCGGGGATTCGTATTCTCTTTTTTTATTTTTATTATTAATTTTACTCGTTGATGTGGTACAAAGATGAACCTGGGATCAGAATAGTTTTTCTTTGCAATAGAATAAAACAAAACCACTACAACTGTAAATATATCGGATTTAGGTTTTACGGCATGTGTTCGCGGAGGGCAATGACCCTGTCGAGAATCCGCTGGAGTTTAGGTTGTCGCTGTCGTATAACATGTACGCAAACCGGGCATGGGCTCACGTGCGCGCGTGTGCGGCAGGTCCATGTTCAACGACTGGAACGCCAACTACGAGAAGATCACGGACATGATCGTGCCGCGCTCCACGCAGCAGATCTACCAGGACAACGACTACGGGCTCTACACCGTCACGCTCTTCAAGAAGGTACTGTGCCCCGCGCCCCGTGGCTCCCGCTATCCCGACCTTCAAACTCAATAGTGTTTATTCAATTGAGCAAAGAGCTACAAAATAAAAACAAAACACACTTAAATTAAAATCGATCGCTTTAGAAAACTTCTGAGAAGTGAGAGAAAGAAGTGACGAAAAAACCTCACTCTTTCACTCCTATTAATTGTAATAATGGTCTTAATTTAATGTCCGCAAGGTTTTAAACTAGTTTTACAATTAATTTACATTTAATTGGTAATGTTCAAACATCGGTAGTGCTCTGATTTCTTGTGCTTTTGAGCATAGACCTCCCCCAGACTTCTCCAAAGTTCAAGGTCGTGAACTTTCCGTATCCACATGGCGCCCGCTGACTCTTTGAAGTCGCCTTCCCGTCTTCCATTTAACCTTCTCTAGGGTACCATTCTGTTAAGTGTTTGGTTAATTTATCTGTTTACCTCCTCAGTAGTTAGTTTAGTTCAGAACAGGAGATGTGACGTGTAAGCGTGTGGTTTGCGCGCGGCAGGTGGCGGAGGAGTTCAAGCTGCACGCGCGCGAGCGCAAGTTCGTGGTGCGCGAGTTCGCGTACAACGAGGCCGACCTGGCCGCCGGCAAGAACGAGATCACCAAGCTCGTCACCGACAAGAAGAAGCAGTTCGTACGTATCACACAGCTGGAACTACTGGAACCTGCAGAGCGGGCGCGAGTAACGGGTGGCCTTGTGGCTTGCAGGGCCCGCTGGTGCGGTGGCTGAAGGTGAACTTCTCGGAGTGCTTCTGCGCCTGGATACACGTGAAGGCGCTGCGCGTGTTCGTCGAGTCCGTGCTCAGGTGAGCTCACTCGCGGCCTGTACTATCTATACTAATACTTTAAAGAGGTAAAGTTTGTGAGGTTGTAGGGGGTAATCTCAGGATCTACTGAACCGATTTTGAAAATTATTTTACTAATAGAAAGATATACTATTTTTGAGTGTCATATGCTATATATTAGCCCGAAAAATTAAAAGACGTGGTAGTTGGATTTGCAAAGTAAGTCGGAGAAAAAACAATTGAACGAAAATGTTTCTTGCGAACGCTGCCTACGATGAGAGGTGTATCATGGTTGAGTTCTAGAGAAATGTTTTATGATGGTTTTTTTCTTAATAACACGTCACCTTTTAAGGCCACACTGATGGCGATTCTGTTGTTGCACTAAAAAACTAGCTAAAGCTAATTAAATTTGCGTAAATCTGACTAAAATGACGTAAAGCTATCCGGTTAGTGCCATTCTAAAATTAAAACGGAACAATTAAACCCAATTTTACGCTGACAGCTCTAAATTTAGAAACGTCATATCTATTATTATTAGTTTTAGAAAATGTAAAACAGAATCATCCTGTCAAAATATCTTTTGCCCTCACTATTAATAAGTCCCAGCGTCAGAAATTCTCTTTGGTGGGTATTGACCTGAGAAAGCAGTATTTTTCCCATGGGCAGTTAGTTATATGTTGACTTATCTCGGTTTAAAACTCCTCATTTCATCTAATATAGTATACAGAGAAGTTTTTAACAATTAAAATAAACGTAATTTATTCAATCATAATCACTTTATTCACTCATTTTAACAAACGGGATAATGTAGCCAAATTGGCATGCAATTAAATACATACATACCTACACTATGCTGTAATATTTAATCCTCCTTTTGGCAGTCAGGAAATAAATCGTAGCACTCAGTACAAAGCGAACCACACTCATAATTTCTTCGCAAGTAAAAAAATGTTCCGCCCAACGAAGCGGGCATGGGTCAGCTAAGTACATAATAAGTATGTATTTACAAAACAAATGTATCTAAGTATTCTATCAATCATCTAGTTTTCCATAGTGCAAGCTTTGCTTAGTTTGGGAATAGATGGTGTTGTATTATAGTGTCCAGCATTATTTATTTAACTAGCTTTACTTGTTTTAAATAGAGGCACCGACTGTTTCGACTCTTATCGAGGGTCTCTTTCAACGGTAAGTGTCTCAAATAACTGGTACCACAACATACAGATTTCATTTCTTAATCGTATGGCTACCCAATATATTCCGTATGTGCCGTGGGGTGCTGGATGTAGAATGATTCCTCTCTTGACCGTGGATGCAGTAAAAACCTACGGAGGACCTACCTTCGTGGAGTAGAGGCACCAACTGTTGAAGGAGGTCCTCGATAAGGGTCAAAACATGAAGACCTGATTTCTAATCAAATCATTTATTGCAAGAGATATGGATATATTAATTAAGATCTTGAAAAGTATTAGATAAAATAGCATGTGATAAAAATATATACCATTATCCAAATTCGCAAAACCCATCGCATAATAATTATTATCAATGGATCACCGAACAAGTCACGTTGAAGATTGCGATCCAAGAGAGCGTGGAAGGCGGCTGCTACAGCTCGCGGCGCGGGGAGCCAGCCCGCCGACCGGGCGCGGGGCAGCAATCAGCGCGAGCTTGCGGCTTGTAGTTGTTGGGTGTCTAAAAACAGCACTGTTCATCGCTCAGTTCTAAGCATCGATCAAACCACGAAACGCTTTGCACGCCATCGCGATTTAGTCACTGGCCCGACGAACTTAAAATCAGTTGTACCCTAGGCGTCTCACGATAAACTTTGTGGCGTATCAAAAGGAATATAAATAATCATAAAGAAACTTATACAGTAAGTTGTACTTCAGTAGAACTTCTGGACCTTTTTTTTAAGTGTATATGTGACTTCATGAGGGTTCCAAATGCTAGCACAAGATTCTAGCTTAGAGCGGACAAGAGCGCTATAAATCAAGCGAACCCATGGTCACTCTTAAAGTCACGGGCATTTCTGAGAACGAACCCAAGGCGTCTGTAAGATTCCTTTCCAAGCCTCTGATCGTCTTAAGTCGCGCTATTTTTTGGCCAACGATATTACAGTTAAAACAGATTGGGTGCTGCTTTCGTTCAAAAGTCATCGCATAACATTTACCCGGGTTGAATTCCATCCTGTTAGAGATGCTCAAGTTATAAACATCGTTAAACGTCCCTTTGTAAAGCTCTGCAGTCTGCCCCAGAGCTAACCGCAGTAAAGAACTTTAGGTTATCGGCGTACATCGGAAACAGCAAGGGGCCAAGGACTAATCCTTGGCTAACTCCGAAACGCGTTTGATAGGGCTGGGTCATAATATGCCTAGTCTGGCGTATTGCTGACGATCTCGAAGGAAGTCAGAGATAAGGCGGAGAAAACCTAGAGCAAAACCAATGACAGGTACATAGGTTCGCAAGCAATACGTTGTTATTTAACCTGTCAAACGCCTTCCTGAAGTCAAAGTAGAGAACATAGACTTGAGCTCCCTGGTCAAGCTGTATAGAGGTGAAATTCATTATCATCGTCGTCGTAAATTGACTAACATTTAAATACTCGTAATAGAATATGTCACTAAATAATATAATAACTATAATTCGTATTATATTAAAAGCGGCGCGACTCTTGTGAGTCTGCCGTCTACTGCAGGGTGCGCTCCCTGCGTCTGTACTAACGTGTGTTGCGTGTCCCCTGTGCAGATACGGGCTGCCCGTGAACTTCCAGGCGGTGGTGATGGTGCCGGCGCGCAAGGGCGGCAAGAAGCTGCGCGACGTGCTGCAGGCGCTCTACCTGCACCTCGACCACTCCGCGCAGAGCCACGGCGCGGCGCAGGACGTACGTACACACTCCATACACTCTCATACACACATACAGCGTGCTGCAGGCGCTCTACCTGCACCTCGACCACTCCGCGCAGAGCCACGGCGCGGCGCAGGACGTACGTACACACTCCATACACTCTCATACACACATACAGCGTGCTGCAGGCGCTCTACCTGCACCTCGACCACTCCGCGCAGAGCCACGGCGCGGCGCAGGACGTACGTACACACTCCATACACTCTCATACACACATACAGCGTGCTGCAGGCGCTCTACCTGCACCTCGACCACTCCGCGCAGAGCCACGGCGCGGCGCAGGACGTACGTACACACTCCATACACTCTCATACACACATACAGCGTGCTGCAGGCGCTCTACCTGCACCTCGACCACTCCGCGCAGAGCCACGGCGCGGCGCAGGACGTACGTACACACTCCATACACTCTCATACACACATACAGCGTGCTGCAGGCGCTCTACCTGCACCTCGACCACTCCGCGCAGAGCCACGGCGCGGCGCAGGACGTACGTACACACTCCATACACTCTCATACACACATACAGCGTGCTGCAGGCGCTCTACCTGCACCTCGACCACTCCGCGCAGAGCCACGGCGCGGCGCAGGACGTACGTACACACTCCATACACTCTCATACACACATACAGCGTGCTGCAGGCGCTCTACCTGCACCTCGACCACTCCGCGCAGAGCCACGGCGCGGCGCAGGACGTACGTACACACTCCATACACTCTCATACACACATACAGCGTGCTGCAGGCGCTCTACCTGCACCTCGACCACTCCGCGCAGAGCCACGGCGCGGCGCAGGACGTACGTACACACTCCATACACTCTCATACACACATACAGCGTGCTGCAGGCGCTCTACCTGCACCTCGACCACTCCGCGCAGAGCCACGGCGCGGCTCTCCATTAAACATCAAATACCTAGTCCACTCCCCATCATAAAACTAACATGTATATTTGTTTGCAGAGCGCTGAAATGGCCGGCCTAGGTTTCGGCTCGTCAGAGTACTATCCCTACGTGTTTTACAAAATCAACGTGGACATGATCGAAAAGTCGGCCTAGGACCTCCCGCTTAGTGGGTTTAAGATTCACATGTATATTAGGTGAGAACATAGGCGGTATTTATTTTGACACAAATTTAAAGGAAACAAAATTAAATTGTTATTGTGTCTAATTGTGTGTTTTTGCAGGTGATGTTACCAGTCAGCGCCGTGTTCATGCTGTTTGGTCGAATAGAAGCTGCATGTACAATTATGTTAATTTACAAAAATTACACAAATACATATTTTCCCATGTAAATTAAATTAATCCACTTCTTGTTTTATGTACAGATTATTTTTGACAAATCAGCTATATTTATGTTTATTGAGTATTTATTGTATGTTTGTAAGATGCTATACATATATTGAATCGCAATATTTCTTCATATATAAGGGTGAAGCTAGCAATGTGAAGCGCAGCAATGTTTGTTTTTCAGTATTACTGTTGCGTCGCGTCGGTTACACTAGTGTAGTGTGGGTTTAACCGAAATTGAGAACATTGTAAATTAAATATATTGGAATTAAAGCTATGTAAATAAGAACATTCCTCATTGTAACTCGCGTAGTACATAATAAAATATTATTGAAGTTACTGTTTCTTAGCATTTTTTTTTTCTCTTCTACACATCTCTGGAAATATTAATAAATAATAAACTGTGTTGGCCGAATGGTATGTACCCCCGACTTTCAATCCGAAGGTCGTGGGTTCGATACCGGCCGTGAACCAATGGATTTTCTTTCTAGAAAAGTCATTTAACACATGCTTATCGGTGAAGGAAACATCGTGAGGAAACCCGCAGCTTAGTTAGCTTCAGACGTATTGACCTGTTCTTTCCTCTAACAGCTGACTAAGCTGAGACGATGGTATAGGTGCTGGGCAAGCCTTATCCATCAAACGATGTCCCAGGCACTGCAGTCCTGTATAGCATGATTACCAGTTGCTGACTGCATTTTGAGCGCCACGCCCCAAACGCATTCCCCTGTCCTCTACGCCAAAGCACAAAGTGAACAAAAATACCTACGAAAAAAAAGTGCTGCCAAGAGTCGATAAAATGTAAATTGTCGCGAAACACATATGACACTTGATTTCGTTGTTTTTTATGCAATAAACAACTTCTTAAAATCTGGGAACTTTTCACACTCTCATACACACATACAGCGTGCTGCAGGCGCTCTACCTGCACCTCGACCACTCCGCGCAGAGCCACGGCGCGGCGCAGGACGTACGTACACACTCCATACACTCTCATACACACATACAGCGTGCTGCAGGCGCTCTACCTGCACCTCGACCACTCCGCGCAGAGCCACGGCGCGGCGCAGGACGTACGTACACACTCCATACACTCTCATACACACATACAGCGTGCTGCAGGCGCTCTACCTGCACCTCGACCACTCCGCGCAGAGCCACGGCGCGGCGCAGGACGTACGTACACACTCCATACACTCTCATACACACATACAGCGTGCTGCAGGCGCTCTACCTGCACCTCGACCACTCCGCGCAGAGCCACGGCGCGGCGCAGGACGTACGTACACACTCCATACACTCTCATACACACATACAGCGTGCTGCAGGCGCTCTACCTGCACCTCGACCACTCCGCGCAGAGCCACGGCGCGGCTCTCCATTAAACATCAAATACCTAGTCCACTCCCCATCATAAAACTAACATGTATATTTGTTTGCAGAGCGCTGAAATGGCCGGCCTAGGTTTCGGCTCGTCAGAGTACTATCCCTACGTGTTTTACAAAATCAACGTGGACATGATCGAAAAGTCGGCCTAGGACCTCCCGCTTAGTGGGTTTAAGATTCACATGTATATTAGGTGAGAACATAGGCGGTATTTATTTTGACACAAATTTAAAGGAAACAAAATTAAATTGTTATTGTGTCTAATTGTGTGTTTTTGCAGGTGATGTTACCAGTCAGCGCCGTGTTCATGCTGTTTGGTCGAATAGAAGCTGCATGTACAATTATGTTAATTTACAAAAATTACACAAATACATATTTTCCCATGTAAATTAAATTAATCCACTTCTTGTTTTATGTACAGATTATTTTTGACAAATCAGCTATATTTATGTTTATTGAGTATTTATTGTATGTTTGTAAGATGCTATACATATATTGAATCGCAATATTTCTTCATATATAAGGGTGAAGCTAGCAATGTGAAGCGCAGCAATGTTTGTTTTTCAGTATTACTGTTGCGTCGCGTCGGTTACACTAGTGTAGTGTGGGTTTAACCGAAATTGAGAACATTGTAAATTAAATATATTGGAATTAAAGCTATGTAAATAAGAACATTCCTCATTGTAACTCGCGTAGTACATAATAAAATATTATTGAAGTTACTGTTTCTTAGCATTTTTTTTTTCTCTTCTACACATCTCTGGAAATATTAATAAATAATAAACTGTGTTGGCCGAATGGTATGTACCCCCGACTTTCAATCCGAAGGTCGTGGGTTCGATACCGGCCGTGAACCAATGGATTTTCTTTCTAGAAAAGTCATTTAACACATGCTTATCGGTGAAGGAAACATCGTGAGGAAACCCGCAGCTTAGTTAGCTTCAGACGTATTGACCTGTTCTTTCCTCTAACAGCTGACTAAGCTGAGACGATGGTATAGGTGCTGGGCAAGCCTTATCCATCAAACGATGTCCCAGGCACTGCAGTCCTGTATAGCATGATTACCAGTTGCTGACTGCATTTTGAGCGCCACGCCCCAAACGCATTCCCCTGTCCTCTACGCCAAAGCACAAAGTGAACAAAAATACCTACGAAAAAAAAGTGCTGCCAAGAGTCGATAAAATGTAAATTGTCGCGAAACACATATGACACTTGATTTCGTTGTTTTTTATGCAATAAACAACTTCTTAAAATCTGGGAACTTTTATTTAATCTTGTGCTATCTCCTACTCTCAATACAATAATATAATTTCATACATAGATATAAACAAACATTACAAGTAAAATAGTAGTAGAGCACAGCACTACTTGCTATAGCGATGACGTCATTGTCACGACTGGACGACAACGGCGCAGCTGACCTACGGTTCTGAAACTTCCCTAGAGATGTAGCCGAGCCGTGTCGCACGCTGAGTATCGATTTCGAAATACTTAGATGTCGATTTTCTAGATATAGACGAAATAGGCAGACATCGATGAAACATAATATTTTGTTTTGGTAGGTCAAGTTATGAAAAACGTTATGAGAATGAGGTTTGAGATGGTGCTCCCAGATGATTTTGAGAATGAGAATAGAAATAGCAATCTTCGCTCTTCATACCTTTAATAATAAACTCATTTTTTATTTGTAAATGTATATTATCAAAATCAACAATTGTACATAATTATTCACTTATAAATCTTACATAATTATTATTATTTCTCACTAATATGTGATGTCTTAAAATAGGTATTAAAATCTTTGTCATGGAATAAAAAATCAGTACTTATATAGGTACTTATTATAGAAATCAACAAATTTGACATAATTATTCACTTATCTATCAGTCTAACATAATTTTTCAAAAATCAGATTCCGAAATCTCTGCATCATCATCGACACCTTCCAAAATGCGAAGAAGTTCCGAGGCATCCATCGATCGTGTTACACTGCACTATTTTTTTGCTTCTCGTATGTGACGTCATCAAGTTGTCATCTATTCGCGACCATGGCGCACACACAGGACACTGATTGTCGGTGACGTATTAGGGATGCGCCAAAGTTCAGTTATCAGATTTATTTTGCCAGGTTGATTTGATTTTTATATTTGTGTAGCTGATGACAGTTTATGTTTTTTACCTTTTGTTTTATTCAAATATCATTAACGGAGTAACATAAAATAATACGTTTAAATCGAATTTTGAATAATTTTCAATGAATCTATGCCTCCTGTATCACATCACTAGTGGTCAACTATAGACGACTTTGGCGCTCTGGGCATAGTATTTGCTTGGATAAAAATCTATCATTTTTATTTCAATATCTCTCAGTATTGGTAGCTCTAAGAGACTTGTTTTTTATACTCAGATATAGCTGAGATATTCTTATTTGGGAAATGTAGACTTAAAATACCAGTAATAGTTTTTCAATATCTTTATTTAATATTTTTGTAGGCCGGGTTTTTTGTCAACTATAGACGTCGTTGGCGCTGAGGACCCGCAAGTGCTTGTCATGTATAGGTGACTATGGCGCTCAAAAGGTTAATCATCTATAATAGATGCAAAGGCCTTAATTTTTGTTAATAAAATAGTGAATTATTTATGTAAAACCCCACTAAGTAGAGCATGGTAGAGTTGTTTTATGGATTCCAGGAAATGGTTGATAGAATACTAAAAAATAATTACTTACATTCTTGTAAAAACATAATATCCCTCAATGAGAATCGAACCTTGCTTAGTCAGCTTCAAACCATATCTGTTCTTTCAACTTAAAGTTCATCATGAGAACTGGAATCAACATAGAACTTTTAAAGTAATTTAATTTCTCTATTCATTAGGTTTTCTGATGTAAGTAGGTTTATTAAATAGGTATTCAAAAATCCACAATATTAGCAAGGCAACTGACAGAAGTAGAACACTTGATTTATATTATAAAAGGCCTAGGAATATAATTCCCACTACGATTGGTTTTGCAATTAGTGCTACTACCAGGCTTGTAGTGGGCATTTTGATTAAAACATTGAGGTACACATTGAAATAATAAACCTTAGCTAAGCTTAGAAACTATATTCTTACACAGTACAATACACAAGTATAAATTAATCTTTCCACTCGTCGTCTTCCGTGGTATTATCGTCAGCCTCATCTTTGTCAGTTTTGTTGTCTTGCTCGTCCATTCTTTTGAAAAGTGAAGTCAAAAGTTTTTTGTTGATGTGGTCTGTTTGAGATATTTCTCGTGTGGGTTGTTCCAGTTCCAAAACCATTCCTTGGTTATTAACACTGACGGGTACTGGCTTATTTGGCTCAGGCATTGTGAGTTTTAGATTTTAAAGAATTAGAATTTCAGCAAAAACAAAAGTTGATCTATGTACGAATTTCCTTCTTTTATTTCTTTGTACCTACTCCTCCCTCCCTCACTCACACAGTTGACTCATAGTGCTGCCACCTAACTCCTAAGTTTAGTCATATTCATTTATTGCAAGCATGTTGAGTTACAAGGTCTTAAAATAATATAGGAGTATCAAACATGCGCCCTGTTAAGGCACAGCAAAATTGGTATAGTAAGTACCAAGCACTTAATACTATATTTTGGTGAATCTAGTTCACTTACATAGGTACATAGTACATTTTAGTAAAAATCTTACTATGTGAAACAAAACACAAACACTAAATAAAATAACAGAACTATCTATCATACGAACATTTTCTTAACCTAAAAAATAGTGAGATCATTAGAAATCCTTAGAATAAATTTAAATACTAGTATTGCCTAAAACTGTAAGAACTCTTGCAGAGAATAAAAACTATCAAGAATCAAAAAATACTTTATTCAGTGCGGCCGCATGGACCTTATTGACGCGTCACAAATTACAAAATAAAACAACACAAATAAATAGAATAAAGCACATAATTGAATCTGTTCACTTCAGATGACACGCGAGTTAGGAAAAGAAGTGAACAGAAGAACCTAACTCGGTCGTTATAGTCATCATTTAACAATTTTATTTTGTCTTATGTTACGTTTGACGGAGTTGGAGCAGATTCCGTCCCAAGTGGTTTTGTCCTCTAGGTAATCTGATATTTTATAATAAGCTTTATTGCACAGATTGCGTTTAATAATGTTTTTGAATTTATTCAATGATAACTTCTGCAACTCACTTGGGAGTTTGTTGTAGAAGCGTATACATTGCCCTTTAAAAGATATTTTCACCTTATGGAGCCTAGTAGTGGGCACAGCGAGTTTATTCTTATTTCTTGTATTTACATTGTCATTGTCGCTGTTTTTCTTAAACGAAGCAATATTTTTATGGGTGTACAACAGGTTCTCATAAATATATTGACAAGATAGATAGATAGATAGATAGATAGATAAACTCTTTATCCACTAGTTTGGTTACGCGAAAATAATTTTTCGACCCTTAATTGGTTTGCGTTTTGGCGGGAAAAACGGCGGGCGCTCCGCGGGCGCTCCGCGTCAGCGCTAAGTGGATACTGGCTCGGTTTTTACAATGGAGCGTAGCGTGGTATTTACGCTCTATGGAAAGGGTTTGAATGAAGCTTGTCAGTAGAATCATTCATAATGTAGTCTGTGTTCGGGATATACAGCGTAAAAATTATTTTCTATTAATTATTGATTTAATTTTATATAAAAAATACTTTTGTTTGTAATTCAAAATGTATTATCATATATCTACATGTTTTGCGGTATATACATAGTATGTGGTATAACCTCACTATAAATAACATAACATTTAGGTGTCTTAGAACAAAATATTTTTTGATCGTAATTATAAAGTGCATTTTTTATGCATTTTTTTTGCGTAATCTTTTTTTTAATTTTAATTTAATCGAATAAAATTATTTTTTCTTGGGCTACGTAAATTTTATTTGTTATTGTCATTGTCAACTTCATTGAGAAGGCTACAAAACAAAGAAGAAGTTGATAAACACCATAGTTTAAAAATGACAATTGTTTTCGTGGAACGATGACTCAGCGATGACTCACTGGTCAGTTTACTTACCAAAACCAAACGACGGCTAAAAAATCTTGGTAAGTAAACTGACCAAAACCAAACGAGCGGTTATTGTGTAAATCATACAGAAAATAAAAACAAAAATAACTAAAATTAACTCAAACTACAAAACAACAGAAATACACAATGGGCGACAAAAAATGACAAATGACAAGCTACTGTCATTATATTTATTTCTTTAAATTTAGTGCGAAGTGATTCTCTGGGACCCATATTGTAGATAGAACGAATAGCCCTCTTCTGCAGCACAAATACGGTGTCTATATCTGCAGCACATCCCCACAGTAGTAAGCCATAAGACATAATGCTGTGGAAATAGCTGAAGTAAACAAGTCTAGCGGTATCAACGTCTGTAAGAAGGCGGATTTTTTTGACTGCATATGCTGCAGAACTAAGCCTACCCGATAGTTGTTCTATGTGTGGGCCCCATTGAAGCTTATTGTCTAAAGTTATGCCTAAAAATACAGTTTTTTCTACAAGGTTTAAACTTTCACCTTTTAATTTAATCTTGGCATCAGCCTGTTTTACATTAGGAAGAGTAAATCTAATGCATTTTGTTTTATTTTCATTAAGTAATAAGTTATTGACATTAAACCAATTAACAACCTCTGAGATTGCATTATTCACCTCGTCATAATCGGTGGTACCTCGTTTCATTTTGAACAAAAGTGAAGTGTCATCAGCAAACAATACAATCTCATGATTGTTTTTGACAAGATGAGGTAGATCATTAATGTAAATTAAAAATAGAAAAGGCCCAAGAATTGATCCCTGCGGTACACCCATTGTGACTACAGATCCCGAAGAACGTTTTCCATTAACATCAACTCTTTATATCCTGTTACTGAGATAAGACATATGTTGTATTAAAAACTTTTTTAAGAGTGATTTGAATGTATGTATTTATGTTGTTTTAATTTTTTATATTTTGGGGTATTTTATTATATATTTTTACTGACATGGCTTGAGGGCCGGAGTGGAATAATTGAAGTTTTGAGAAGGGTAAATCTAATCTATTGCGTGGTCTTAAATGAGGTGGTCTAAAATGTACTGGGAAGAGGTTTGTATTCTTTTTTACAAATAAACTGATTTCTAATATATATATATCCCTGCAAGTGTTAATATATGTTCTTGAACAAAGTAAGGTCTACAACTTACCATTTGGTCGAGATTATAAATAATTCTAATACACTTTTTTTGCAATATGAAAAGTTTGTTTACGTCTACACTGTTGCCCCATAGCATGATACCATACTGTAGTCTCGAGTGGGCATATGCGTAATACGCAATATATAATAGTTTTAGTAATGGGGGCAGTTGAAGAAGCCTAAAGAGGGCTAAATCGGGCTAGCCGCTAGATGGGAAATTACTAATAAAAGACTTGCTGTAAAAAAAGCTAAAAAAACACCTTTGCTAATGATTTCAATTATTTATTTATTTTTTTATTTATTTATTTATTTATGGACACCCAACAAAATTTTTTTTTTAGTTTAAATCACAATAACGTTTTTCAAAATTAAACTGAATTAAAAGAAAAATTTAACAAAACAATTTATTAGGTTCAATTAATAAAAAAATATTATTTAGTTATTTCTCACCCTTTTTTGTAATGTTGCTTAAATGTAGTCTTTTTTTGAAGCGGCAAATCCAACTTAGATATTTATTTATTACTCACAAGAAGAACTTTAGAAATGTTCACACACACAACACTTTGTTTTGTATAGGTACGGAAAACTCAAACTATTACAATGTTCATTTAATAGGTGGAACATTGTAATAGTTGAGGTTATAACCTCAAATTACGGCGATGAACTCCAGACGAATGAATGAAAGAAAAAAAACTTTTGAGCATTGCTTTTATATTGCACAAAACAATTGACACATCAACTATGGAAAAATTGTGTTTGATACACATCTTTAATTAGTCGGTTCATGAAAAGTTAACGTTTCTGGTATTCCCTGCCGCCGCGCGCCGCCGCCGCGCCGCCCGTGGCGTAGACTACGGGGTATACCTAAAGTGACCAGACGTCCCGTTTTGAACGGGACTGTCCCTTTTTACAATTACGAGTCCCGGTGTCCCCGAAGTGAACTGTGGGACGCAAAATTGTCCCGTTTTCAGAAACCAAAACTTTTCATTCGCCCACTTCAAAAAGTGACGGAATGGAATAATTTAAATTTTTCCACGGAAACCCGTTGGAAGTATTCAAACACTTTCGTGCCAACAATCTTTAGCATGAAAACTTTTCAATTTCAATTTCGATTTTAATTGAATATATTTTATGTTTGCCTGCTACAAATGCTCCAGTAGAAAGAGTATTTTCGATTATGAACAAATTGTGGACATCTGAAAAAACCCAGTTACAAATTTCAGTTCTAAAGGCGATGTTGATAATGAGGGTGAATATAAAAAAAACGTTTCAAGAGTTTCATTCCTACTTGAAATCGTCACCAGCTATTGACATCATTGACAACCAAAATAAATATATTTTGACCTAAATAAACCGATGTCCCGTTTTGAGTCAAAGAATAAATGGTCACGTTAGGTATACCCGAATCGATGCGGCGCGGCGCCGGCGTAGAGATGCGGTATATTACCATTAGCCAACAAATGGCATCTATAACAAAAATGTAAATTAATAGATTGTGTTATAACAGCACAACACAATTTGTGTCATAGATCTATGACACAAATTGTGTCAATATATCGCGAAAGTTCGATGTTATCGTGATATTCGTGACAGATTTTGGTGCAATATTTATAAGAAAATGAAAATGGCTAGATAGCCCTTTCCGGGCTAAATCATTAAACAACGAGTTCATCTACAGTAAAAAGTGCAAGATCTAGCCTCAAAAGGGCTAAGGTGGCATCACTGCCATTAGGAATGCCTAACAGCGTGGAAACGATCCGTTTCACGCACTTTCCTCCAAATGTTATATTTGTCTTACTGAATTAGACAGATAAAAAAATCATTCTGCGTTTATCGTGAACGAGTACCGCCGTAATAAGTTGCCAAAGAGTATTTTATTCACTACGTTTATAAAGTTGCGTTCAATGACAGAACAGTTCTTTGTTCTATGCATGTGTGTTGGAAGAACATTCTCAGTTACATGTAATATTTTGTTAACCATTATGGAATGTTTATTTGATGAATATTTATTTACCTTATATGTACAGCCGCCGTCAAGACACAAACCACTGGTGCGTCTTTTCCAATAAGCAAACGTGTCAAACAGGGAGACCCGTTGTCCCCTAAATTATTTACAGCCACCCTTGAAGAAATCTTCAGAAGCTTAGCTGATCAGTGGAAAGGAAATTGTCATTGACGCAAACCAACTTTCGTTTCGCCGACGACATCGTTTTGTTCTCAACAACATCGCATCAACTACAACAGATGCTGGTAGACCTGAGCAACACGAGCCTTTCAATCGGCTTATCAATGAATCAGTCAAAGACCAAGGTTATGACTAATAGCACCAAACATAAGATCTGCGCACAGGGTTTGGAGTTTAGGACTTAAGTCTATGAGTATATTTACCTCGGCCAGATAGCCTCTTTCCAGGCAAGACAATAAAGAGAGATGCCCCGTCTAACAGATAACGCCTGGAAAAGCTACTGGGCCAGTAATGATGATGATGAGCTGGACATTGAAGGAATTAATGAAGGGTAGCCTTCCAATTTGCCTCAAACGCAAGCTCATGGACGTATGCATTCTTCCTATCTTAACGTATGGTGCACCAACCTGGTCTTTGACATCTCTTCAGCGCTCAAAGCGCGAAGTCTGCCAAAGGGTGATGGAGCGCAGTATTTTAGGTGTTAAATTAATAGATCACATAAGAAACACCACACTGCGCTCCAAGACAACAATCGTCGATGCTGTCAATAAATCTGCTAAACTGTAGTGGGACTGGGCCGGACATGTGTGTTGCATGTCGGAAGAAATGTGGGCAAAGATAGCCACCGAGTGGGTCCCACATGCGGTACAACAACCGCGCGGCTGGCCCAGGCGCAGATGGTGCGATGAGCAGGACATGCACTGTGCTGACTGGTCGACCAACGCTTTGGACCGGGAAGTATGGAGAGAGGGAAGGGAGGCCTTTGCCCACCTGTGGGATCCTACAGGCTGATTAGATTAGGTTTAAGGGATGTATCGAATTACCGGTCACCCTGTATTGATACACTGTATCAATGTCCCTTTATAGAGCCAAGGAATCCTCCACCAAGTTGATTGTCGGCGTCGTACAACTATAAATCGTCCAAGCGTACAAGTCATTTAAAAACACTAAATGGGTCGGCAAGTCATTAGCATCAATAATATTAACAAAGATCACGAACGAAGCCCTGACTAGCTCCATACGCGTGTGATAGGGCACTAGTACTCGTACATTCCAAGTCTGACATACTCCTGGCGATCGCCTAAATAGCTGGCAAGAAGAAAAAGAAGGTTTGGTGCAAAGCTAATGGTACACAGAGCTTAGCCAACAGTAGTTATGTCGCTATTGACCCTATCAAATGCCTTCCGTAAGTCAACGTAGAGTAGGTACACCAACTTGCAACGATCCATTTGCTTAAAAGAAACACTCTACCAGAGTTAGCAAGATGATGTTGGATCTTTGTTAAATCTATGCATAACTTATTAACCTCCAACCTGTGAGTTAACGCAATATTAAATAAAATTCTCATCTGACAGACAGGCGTCCCACGACAACCCATTTGATGTATGACAGTTTTTAGGAAATGTAATGATTTTTTTTACGTGAGTGTTATTTATTTCCTATGATTTATTATAGAAGTAAACCGTTATATTACAACTAAAAAAAAATATTTGGTGACATAGGGTAAAATGTAAAATAGCGCTGCGTTCATTTGGTTTCATTCATTTATTTTTTTTGTGCCAGCTAAGTGGCAACCCTAAAATTAAGTTTTCGGACAGCGACATTTTTTGTTCGCTGGATAAATTTACCACCAAAAAGCCCGAAAAAGTTAGTATTTACTGCTTCAAATCCTCCATAATGTGTAAATAAAACTATGCCGTAATGCATTTGGTGCAATGGTTCAGAAGTTTTCAAGGAAATCGCGTCCTAGTCTGGAGTGTCGGTCGCTCTTACATAATCTCGTAAGACCTAACCTGTAACTATCATCTGTTCGGTATTGATTTTCGTGTTTTCTTCTCAGAGCCGCGAAGATGTTGGGTCGTATGCCGGGTGTGACCACCCAGGTGGTGGCTGTGGTCTGCCAGCAGCAGAGGAACATGGCTACTCTGAAGATGATTTCCCTTCGTCTCAAGTCCGTAACCAACATCCAGAAAATTACCCAGTCCATGAAGATGGTGTCGGCTGCCAAGTGAGTGTTCCGCTCTCGATTGACACAAACTTGCTTTAGTTCTAGGTTTGTGACAGATCAATGGAATTTGTTCCAAGTTCAAAAAGTGATAACACTATCACACTATAACTGTTGGCTCATCTGTGACATATTGAAAATTCATACAAATATTATGTAGTACTTACTACATTAGTTACCTACATACCACCAATTAGATGCTTAATTTAAAGATTGGACAGAAGGAAAAAAATGGGGTGCTGATTTGACATAATTATATCTGAGGTGAGTGGGAGATGAGAATAGGTTTTGCCGACCCCACTTAATTTTGGATAAGAGCAGGGAATGATGATATATAAGAAAAATGGTATTCAGGCATGAAGTGAGAATCCCATTTCTTTTATGACATTTTTTCTAAATTATTTTATGTGGGTGTTATTTTGATTCCTATAGATTTATAGGCAAAGTTTATTCTATTATTTAAGTTGAAATGGATCTATAAAAATCCATGCGGTGAAATAGGGTAAAATAATGCTGTGTTCATTTTGTTTCATTCATTTTATTTTTTGTGTCAAGTCATTCATCTAAGTCTAAGTGAATGTTAATCCTAATTTTACTATCTCTGTGCTTTAGAATATTAGGCAGCTTCTAAGTTGGTGACAAGGTTTAGTAATTTTTACCTTGCGCCAGTGGTCAAGCTGGTGGAGCTTAGTCTGCAAGATAGTGCCTGTAGTGTAGCATTCACTACACTTGCATTGATTTACTGTGAAGTTGTTCAGAGTGTTATTATTATTATTAATAACATTGTTCAATACTTTCAATTAAAAAAATCCTTTATTCAGTGCAGCAGCATAGACCTTATTCATTTTATTTATTTATTTTATTTATTCTTTATTGTACACACAGTAAATATATACATTAAACTAAACTAAATGGCATGTACAAAGGCGTGAATAAATTCATGCGTCACATAACTGTCAATGTCTCCTGAACATTGTTGTTGTTGACTAATGTCCAATGACTAAGGACCAAAATGTCCTCCTTCCCTCTGGTCACAGGTTGTACAGAATGTAATTTCTATAAATATGTAATAAATAAATAATAATAATAAATATGTAATATGTATTTAAGCTTGTCATTCTATGATTTTCAATAAGCACTCTGGCTATAGTGGGTTAAAATGTTATTCAGGCAATCACAGTATTGATACCCTAGTATGTATTTCTTCATTTATATACTGGACATTATCATGTTCTGCTACAACATCTGCAACCTTTGTGGCATCCCCAAAGGTTGCTGCCATCATGGAATGCTGCCAGCACAAAGGTTCATGTCCTTCTCTGGTCTTTTAAGAATTTTGGGCTGGCTTAGGTTGCAGTTGTGGCAGGGAGATAATGCGCAATACACTGTGCGATGTGAGACATCAGTGCAGATCTGGTATCTGGCACCATAATTAGAATACTGACAAAAGACATTTTTACAGATACACCCGTGCTGAACGTGACCTGAAGGCCGCTCGTCCGTACGGCGAGGGTGCTGTGCAGTTCTATGAGCGCGCTGAGGTGATCTTAATCAACACGTCTGTTACAGGCTTAAAAATACTATACATTGTTTTATTTAGCGTAAGGTGTTTTTATTAACTATCTTTGTCAGTAAATATCTACGAGTATCTATGAAAATTATAGTAATAAGGCGCTACTTGAAAGTGCAAACTATAATAATAACATTTTTTGAAAATAAATAAAGACAACAAAAATGATTCCGTATGTAATACAGAAAAAAATATAATACATAATCATTTCTCTCTTATGAGATTGAGAAAGTATCTAATATTTTTTATGCAATAAATTCTGGGAAAATTACAGCTAATCTTTCATCAGTGTAGCTAACTAAAAATCTTTGTTGTTGTCGTTGATGTAATGGTTATTCACAAGTGCGTCTACGTCGGCAGGTAGCGCCTCCAGCTGACGACCCTAAGGAGCTGTACGTCGCCATAACCTCTGATAGAGGTATGTACAAACATTTATTTTTACTCCAAAACATTAGATGACTTAATGCTGAGTTGATGAGTAATAGATAAATTATCAAAAGTTGTTTGTGTAATAAGACACACACACATACTGCATCACAGCAATATAGTACCGTTGTCGCCCATGTGCTTTGAATTTAGCCAAGTTGTATCGTCATCATCTTAAATGATCTTAGTCGTAGGACTGTTGTCGACAACTGCTGCTGGACACAGGCCTCCCTCATGGATCTCCAAGTGATCATAAGGGGGTTGCTGCCATACTCATTACGCTTAGCAGGCAGTTTTGCGAGCGCAGAATGGGATGTTAATAGGCGGAAAGATGCTGCTGCCCATCTTACTGCATCCACGGGCGAGACAGCAGAGGCATTCTACTGCCGGTACGGAACAGCAGATAATTAGTATAGATATTATAGTTAAATGTGAATTGCGCAGGTCTGTGCGGCGGCGTGCACACCGGCGTGGCCAAGGCCATCCGCCTGCGCCTGCAGCAGCCCGGCGCCGAGCACATCAAGGTGCTCTGCATCGGCGACAAGTCGCGCGGCATCCTGCAGCGCCTCTACTCCAGCCACATCATGAGCGTGGCTAACGAGGTTCGTTTTTGATAGCGTTACAATCATTCGGCCACGTAAGATCCGCCATTCGATATGCACTAAACTAAATATTGGAACAATTTTCCACCTCCAATCAGGAACTACTCTTCAATTTGGTTGGTAGCTTCTACAGTGTATAACTAAATTCTACAGTGTATGTATAAATGTAAACCTAAAAAATAAATTCCAATAGTTTTAGTTATTCTACTTGACAAGACTAAAAAGTCATCTAGTCTAGCCTAATCTAATGCCGTTGTAAGTAGTGACCTTCATAATGGAGTATCCTCGTGTTGCAGATCGGTCGCCTGCCGCCCACGTTCCTGGACGCGGCCAAGATCGCGTCCGCGATTCTGACTTCCGGCTACGACTTCGCTTCCGGCAAGATCATCTACAACAAGTTCCGCTCCGTCGTGTCCTACAAGCAGTCCGACCTGCCGCTGTACAGCCGCCGCACCGTCGAGGTACGTCCGTGCACGTCATCCCAGCAGTGGGACGCCTACTGCTGGAAATAAACCTCCTTCATCTATCTCCAAGTACCGATCATGAGGGTTGTTGCCATACTCACCACGCTAGGCAGGGTTTGCGAGCACAGTATAGGATGTTGATACCCAGAAAGATGCTGCTATCCATCTTTTCGAGGGGTATCCCTTGGCAGATTTTTACTGCATCCTCGAGCAAGAGGAGTGGCAATATTTTACTGCAGAGACCTAGTGGCGATGTCCACACGTGATAATGAAACTTCCCAGCCAACTTCGGACATAGCGACTGTATTCGAATATGATCTATCTTTTATGAGGGTTTTTAGGTGACTATACGTAATCTTATCTGAGAAGCTACAAGAGTACTTTATGCTCGATTATACATAATTGCAGCATGTGTTCATATTATATATATATATCATCTATGCTACAATCCCTAAAAAAGACTTGCATAAGTGGTGTTTTCGGCAGAATACCATAATCCGCTGCTAACACAATATCCACTGTTAGTAGCGGGTAACTACGATAAAATGCTGAACCGGGACCTTTGCTACTGTGGCACACACTAGTTTTACTTAAATGAATTACAAAATATTATTCCATGTACAAACCATATTTTAAAAATGTATTGTGAGTCTATGTATGTCTAATAATATATTTACTTGCAATGTGTTTGAATGTGTCCCGCGTTCCAGGGCGCGCCCAAGCTGGCCACCTACGACTCGCTGGACGGCGACGTGCTGCAGTCCTACACCGAGTTCTCCCTGGCCTCCATGCTCTTCTACGTCATGAAGGTACGACCGCTCCTACTTTGTTGTTCCATCAGGAGCCATAAGAGGGCTCATTACGAAAAATAATCCGTGATTAAATTGATATGGTTGCTCAGAGGAACTAAAGCGTCCCCGTGTTATATACAAATAAAATAGTAATGTCCGTTGTAACGTCAAAATAACATCAATGGGATATCGAGCAGCGTTCTCTTCCAGCTGTAGGACATCATCCATTGCTGGAAGGCCTTTGCTTCCTCATTGATAATTAGAGGGGTCGTTGCCATTCTCTCACCACGCTTGGCAGGCGGGTTGGCGAGCGCAGTACAGGATCTCAGTATATTATTAGTTTTCAAAGGATTCACAGGATTTTATTGGGTACCTTTTTTAATTATTTTCTCGACGTTTCGACCGGATTGCACCTGGTCCAGGATCTCGATATACGGAAAGACGCCGCTGCCGATCTTCCGGAGGTACCTCTTGATAGCTTCTTACCGCACCCACGGGCAGCGTGCATGAGCTGACTGTAGCGGCGCGTCGCGTGTTGCAGGAGGGCGCGTGCTCGGAGCAGTCGGCGCGCATGTCGGCCATGGACAACGCGTCCAAGAACGCCGGCGAGATGATCGACAAGCTGGCGCTCACCTACAACCGCACTCGCCAGGCCGTCATCACGCGCGAGCTCATCGAGATCATCTCCGGGGCCGCCGCGCTCACATAGGCACCCGGCTACTCACCTACAACCGCACTCGCCAGGCCGTCATCACGCGCGAGCTCATCGAGATCATCTCCGGGGCCGCCGCGCTCACATAGGCACCCGGCTACTCACCTACAACCGCACTCGCCAGGCCGTCATCACGCGCGAGCTCATCGAGATCATCTCCGGGGCCGCCGCGCTCACATAGGCACCCGGCTACTCACCTACAACCGCACTCGCCAGGCCGTCATCACGCGCGAGCTCATCGAGATCATCCCTGGGGCCGCCGTAAGCGCCGGCTAGCGTCCTGTGTAGGGCCCCGCTTCTATTCACTGTTAACCTCTGGGATGACCAAGCTGCGCGCTGTGCGATACCCTTGTGTGCCCGGGTTTTTAAGGCACGCGCGGCGCGGTTCTCGATGATTTTTTATTTCAAAGTATTTCAAAATTTTGCTGTGAATGACCTTTTTATTGTTTTTGTAATAGAAAGCCAGATAACTTACGGGTATTTTATACCATTTGTTTTACTTATATTCTGTTTTGATTTTATATCACAGGGCGATGAATCCAACTTACGTGCCAATTTTCGCCTACCTAATAATATAAACGTAAATATAGGATACTTGTTTTCTTTTTTCCCAAAGAATTAATTTATTTCATACAGACAAATAAGTAAATGACATTCTAACATAAATAAAACATCTTACTTGGTGTAATAATATTTGCACATACAAGTTTAAAAATTTGGATAAGTTACACAAAATCCGCCATTCGTCCAGTTTCGTCACTCAACTTTGTATCGCACTCGTAATGAAATAAGTTTGCCTAAGTTGCTTCTTGTTACTTATTTTGATAGATAATATACTAAACAAGTCATAAACACTGTTATTTTACCGTTTACAATAAAGAAAATTATATTTTTACTAAAAAGAAAGCAAAATGACGTAGTAAGGACATTCATATTTGAAAACACTTGTTGGCCTAGGTTGTTGTCTTGTAAACAATGTGTTTATGCTACCAGAGAGTAAAAATATAAGGCTTTTTATTCAAATTATCCATTAGTGTAATCACAGATACAAAATAAATCTACAAACGATAATCTAAATTCGTCATCAAAATCGTTTATTTGAAGCTTTAGTACGTATGTGTGCGTGTATTTTTTTGTCACTCGTGTGTCTTGTCAAGGATCCTTGTGGTCACGTGACCGCGTAGAGTGCCATTTGCGTACATGTTTGATTACTCGTATGTCTTGTCAAGGATCCTGGTAGTCACGTGACTGCGTAAAGCGCCATCATTGGTCCAAGTCAGTGTAGTATCAACATACAGCATGTTGTTTTCCTAACATCACTCAATAGGTGGGTACAACCTCCCTACTTATCAGATTCCTAATACCTTTATTGCCTAAATTTACTATAACAAGTATGTAGCTACGTATTATTTATGTAGTAGGTATTCATCTACATAAATAGGTAGGTATGTAAGCATAGCTAAAGCCGGAGAAATTTTAAATTGGCTTTAAAAATCATACTCTTGATATCTGAAATAGCTAAGTATCTAGATACTTAGCTATTCAATATATTTAAATAAGTAGGTATAGTCTAGACTATACCTACTTATTATTTGAGTAATAGGTAATTTTGGGCGAAAATTTATTCTGTTAATTATTTCATTTCGTAGTAAAAAACTAAAGAAATCTATATGTAAGTAAATGTATCTACCTACCTACAATATGTAAACTTTACATTTCGTAGGGGGAGGATAAATAATATTACCATAAACATAAAAAGACAAGCAGGTAGTAGCAAGTAAGATTCGATCTTATTGTTACAAAAAAGAAACACCCTGGGCAATACCGAAAATGCATGGCTGCCGTTGCGTGTACGTACACTCGCCGCGCGCAAATATTATTGCGTCTGTGTGCGTGCAATTCATAACAGTGTTTTGAAAAGTTTAGTTTTTCACAGATTTACTGAATTATTTTGCGTAACTGTATATGTTTTTAGATTCTGGATAAAATTAGCTTCAAATTGATACTAAAGTCTTTGGGTATCTTTTGGAAAATTATAGAAATACTTTGAAAGAAAAAAGTTGCGGCATCCTAACGGTCCTATTAGTAAGTTTGAAAAGTAAATTTTGGTAATTTGAACAGTATTTACGCATTACCAATAAACAATAAGTGTTCTGAATTTACTAAATAACCAGTAAAATGTATCATCACTTAACTTGATAATGGTTTTTTCACAAATAATCGTTAAAATCTACACACTAATTCTCTAGGCTGGTGCCCAACGGACTCGAAAGTTTGAATGAGCCTGGGAGTGAACTTTTTCAGTATGGTCAATTGACCTAACCCCGTTTTATCGTTCATTAGTTCAGTAACTGTTGGCAAAAATAAACAAACAGCCCTTTTTCTTATACTTAGAGTTTATTTTTCAACAAATAGTAACGAGAGTCGTTCTAGCAAGGATCCTTGACAAGGCATACGACGGTACTGTACAGGATCCTTGACTAAACACAGCAGAGGTTAAATATCAATTATTATAAGCCTAAATGTCCTAAAATATCAAAAACACGGGAATTTATCGCCTAATACCGACGTTTCAACAACTGTGTTACGACAGCCGTGGTCCCGGGTAAACTGGAGATTTAATGGAGTGTCTGTCAAGAAACGATGGTGGTTTTACAACTCACTAGTCTTCAGAAACCAGAAATGTATCCTAAATATATCCTCTTGCTAAATGCCTGGCAGAAACAACAGGCTGGGGAGTTATGTCCAGCTAGTTTTAAAAGGTAGAAGTAGGATAGAGGTGGATTGTTTTAGTATTGGTGTGCAACATTATTCCTGATCCATGAAAGTATCATCCAATTGATACCTTCATAGAATGGAATATAATGGCCATAAATTCTCTCGTTTGAAATCAACTGAATAGAAGTGAAATTTGTAAATAAAGGTTAAGATCTGGATTGGTTGGGCAACTACACATAAAACGATAAAACATATTTATTCCCACTACCGATAACCATTTCGATCTTTCAGTAGTTTGTACAAGTACTGCCGACATTTTTGAAAGGAAGTTTATTTTTATAAGTTGCATTTTTCGCGGGCGGATCGACTGTGTCGGTGGATCACGCATATCCCGCTCGCACTGGCTTTAACATCTCCACTGGATAGTCGTGAAGCCCACTGTGAATGTTTCATCAGCGATATGATTTTTAAATGTTATATAATTTTCGCGAACTGAAGTTTGATCATGTGCGATGTAGTGTGGTGGTTAGCAATAAAGTATTGTTAGAATATGGTGGTTTTATTTCTGCTGGTTTTTCAAAAGAATGACACTAATGAATTATGTAAAAAAAATAGGTTTTTTTTATTGTTTATAGTTATAATAATTATTTTAAAGATTAAATTGGGCAAAATAAATACTGAACAGATACATATGTTAAACTATTTAGGAATAGGGCGATATCTTAACACAAATTACTAGTGTAAATGTTTATTTACTACTTAATGACAATTTGTAACAGTCTTAAATATTTCTAACACACAATCTTGTCAATACGATTTACATGCGTCCATCATGGACATTCACAAGTGCTGGCCCTATTGTTAAACCGCTGCTATGAACGCGGCAACGCATTCACGCTTCTTAACATTTTCGAAAAAGAGTGTCTCAGCCTATCAATTAAAAATACGACATTTCAAATGTCGACCGAAAACTAGAAGAATTTGAGTGATTATCTCATACGAGCGGTTCTAAAATAGAACCTGGAACACTATCTCAGGAACATGAAAAATAACTTTTGGGTGAACACTCAATCTATTAACATAACTTAGATTTATCTAGAGCTGTAGTTAGCCGCGCTCTATATAGATAATGTTAAAAGAAGGCGGTTGAAGTTCGTTAAAATTTCTTGGTATAAAATTTCCTTTAAAATATCTGTATTAATTAAAAATTATGTCAAAATAAATTTAATTAACATATTTAACAATTAAAATGGGCGATTACGTAACTAATTCAAAACCCTAAAACTGAATGCCAAAATCTCAACAAACCTAGTGTGCAAGTAAATATTTTAATTGTCTTGTATAAAACATGCTTAGTTCCTTCACTTTGGCTGCTCATTCCAGACCGCTAGATTCGGACTAGCCCACAATTATAACATTTACACTTGTGTAAAACACGATACAAGATCAAATTGTACATATTATTCGGCGAAACCCCGAACCTAGCGGTCCCGAATCAATACTCGAACCTTTATACAATAAACATGATTCCACGGTGCATTCAAGAGAAGAATGAGAAATATATTAGGCACATAATATAAATTCATTTCTTTGACACAATGACATATTGTCATATACAAAATAATATTGCTAGTTTGTAACACTAACAGTAACTATAAATGTATTTACAGTGGCAACGACGCCAGCGACGGCATAATGTAGTCCAAAATATGTTTAATACCTGAAACAATAAAACGAAGACATGTTTTAATCTCGATTAGTTAGTAGGCAGCCAGCCTCAGCCGCACGACACGTCCAAATCCAACCTCCCTCATATTGGTGTGGTTGTTGCCATACTCGCCACGCGCGACGGGTGGGTTGGAGACGCTGCTGTCCATCTTCCGGAGGTATCCCTTGGCAGACTGGTAATGCATCCACGGGCAAGGAGGGACAACATTTTCACTGTCGCCACGCCGCGGCGGCAATTGGGTGTCAGATGTGATTGGAAGTCAGACAGACAGAATGAATGACTTCCTCAAAAGAAAGGCTGGGGTTAGTACCGAGGGTAGGAAAACTGGACTCTCGTCATAATTTAAGCTTTAACTCATTTATGGTGAGGATCCTTACAGAAAGTTTGAGGTCATTCAGGACACCCGACTTAGTTCAGGCGCTTCAAGGGCCTGGCCCGCCCCCGCTCCGCAACACGACGGGACGACATCACGCGTGTCCTAATTTTTAAGTTATATAATATGTATGTTGTCTGTAAGGTAATGCACGCATCGGAATCTCTAGAACGGAAAAATTTTCTTGTTTATTTATTTTCGGAAAACCAGAAGCTTATTAATAACTTATAAAACAATAAAATATATACTATGAAGGTAATTAAAGGTTTTCACCGATATACAACATTACGGGAAAAAATATGAACATCCTAATCAATCTTAACTTTAGAAAAACTAATAGTACCTATATAAAGTTTGAAGTTAAATAAACATATAATCATCTACGCAAAAAACTCTCCGCTCAGCTGCCGCCGGACCGATGTGACACTTGTACAAAACATATCAAAATCAAATCGTCTACAAAGATGGTTAAAATTGTTGCTTACACGCCACATATACGAGCTTTCGGTAGTTGTTACCAGCATGTGGGTTATAGATAATTGGGTTATATCTCATAGGTTTGACGGGAATATTCATGCTGCGAAGCAGATCAGGACAGTTAATATCACCTGTAATTTTAAGCAAAAACGATATGTCAGCAATCTCACGTCGTTTAAAAAGGGGAAGAATATGAAATTTCTTACACAAATTGAGGTAGTTCATTGAGCTATATGGGATTTTAAGACGGAAGCAAAGATATTTTATAAATTTAATTTGAATACGTTCAATACGATTGATATATATTGCACGGTTTGCATACCATACAGCGATGCATGTTCCCGCGGGTCAGCACTACGCTATGACGTGTTTGCATACCATACAGCGATGCATGTTCCCGCGGGTCAGCACTACGCTATGACGTGTTTGCATACCATACAGCGATGCATGTTCCCGCGGGTCAGCACTACGCTATGACGTGTTTGCATACCATACAGCGATGCATGTTCCCGCGGGTCAGCACTACGCTATGACGTGTTTGCATACCATACAGCGATGCATGTTCCCGCGGGTCAGCACTACGCTATGACGTGTTTGCATACCATACAGCGATGCATGTTCCCGCGGGTCAGCACTACGCTATGACGTGTTTGCATACCATACAGCGATGCATGTTCCCGCGGGTCAGCACTACGCTATGACGTGTTTGCATACCATACAGCGATGCATGTTCCCGCGGGTCAGCACTACGCTATGACGTGTTTGCATACCATACAGCGATGCATGTTCCCGCGGGTCAGCACTACGCTATGACGTGTTTAACGGCTAACTACAGCCAGGCGCAAACAACTGTCCTTCGGGCAACACGTCGCGGCGGACACTCGCGACCATTAACTTACTTTTTACTTACGTACGATTCAACCGTGAAACTTATTATATTATAACGGGGACTTCAATTTGGGATGCGTACTCAAGAATACTCCTAACGAAGGTGCAGTAAAGGATTTTAAATGTTTTTGCATGGTGAAACATGAACAATGAAACAGGAAGAACTCCTCATGATAAAACCTAATGCCCTAGATGCTTTCGCAACAATAGCTTGAATGTGCTCATCAAATATCAGCTTAGAGTCATGAAAAACACCGAGATCCCTAACCACACTACTTTTCTGTAGAAAATCCGATTTTAATGAGTACGCGAATGAGGTTAAAAATTTCTTACGGGTAAATGAAACAATGGAACACTAAGATGGATTCAGTTCCAGTTTGTGAGTGAGGCAATAGTTATCCAGTCTTGATAAATCCGCCTGTAAATCAAGAGCATCAGCGTTTGATTTTATTATTTTATTACTAACAAAGCACCTTATTATTAGGAAAACAATTGAAAATATCGTTAACAAAGATAAAAAATAACAAAGGTCCAAGTAACGAACCCTGCGGTACACAATTGGGGATAATGACAGCTCAATACATAATTGCTGACGACAACAGCCTGGGAGCGATTATTGATGTAGGAGAACCACCTTAGCAGGTCACCTCTTATACCAAAAAGTTTAATTTACTGAAGAGCAGCTCATGATCGATCCTATCGAAGGCTTTGCTGTAATCTGTGTAAACTACGTCTACTTGATGACTATCATCCATAGCCTCAGCCAAGATGTCATTGCCAGGTGCGCTCTGTTGGGGAACATGTCGTACCTCTGTCACTGCGGGGGCGGGACGCGCGCGGGCGGCGTGCGCCACACGGCGGAGGAGGTGCGCTCTGTTGGGGAACATGTCGTACCTCTGTCACTGCGGGGGCGGGACGCGCGCGGGCGGCGTGCGCCACACGGCGGAGGAGGTGCGCTCTGTTGGGGAACATGTCGTACCTCTGTCACTGCGGGGGCGGGACGCGCGCGGGCGGCGTGCGCCACACGGCGGAGGAGGTGCGCTCTGTTGGGGAACATGTCGTACCTCTGTCACTGCGGGGGCGGGACGCGCGCGGGCGGCGTGCGCCACACGGCGGAGGAGGTGCGCTCTGTTGGGGAACATGTCGTACCTCTGTCACTGCGGGGGCGGCACGCGCGCGGGCGGCGTGCGCCACACGGCGGAGGAGGTGCGCTCTGTTGGGGAACATGTCGTACCTCTGTCACTGCGGGGGCGGCACGCGCGCGGGCGGCGTGCGCCACACGGCGGAGGAGGGGCGCTCTGTTGGGGAACATGTCGTACCTCTGTCACTGCGGGGGCGGCACGCGCGCGGGCGGCGTGCGCCACACGGCGGAGGAGGGGCGCTCTGTTGGGGAACATGTCGTACCTCTGTCACTGCGGGGGCGGCACGCGCGCGGGCGGCGTGCGCCACACGGCGGAGGAGGTGCGCTTGAGGCGCGCGCGCTCGATGTTGGGGAAGATCTCGCGCAGGTCGGGCGAGTGCACGCGCACCGAGAACAGCCGGTCCACGAGCTCGCAGCTCAGCTGGCTCTGGATGTCCAGTTGCAGCTTGTTGGCCTGGAGAGAACGACACATTTACATTTTGCGATTGCTTTATTGATTCAGGCGTGACCTAGCGAAAGCCCATTATCATCGTGCCGGACCTGACTGCGGCTGTTGACGATGGTAATCAAATAGACACTATTTACATAATAGAAGTAAGGCTAAAACACAAAATATACAATGCCGTAAGTAACAAGTTTATGAAATTAAAATTTTTAAGTAACATTTTTAAGTGACGGGGGCGTCACTTTACCTAGTCTAAGGTCACCTAATTTCTTTTTTGTAATGTGTACCCTCAGTTTTCTCCTCGTCGGAGTCGGAGTTGAGGTACTGGAAGGCCAGGCCGGTGGCGTGGCGTAGTTACCTTGGAGGTGCACCAGTCGGGCGAGGGGCGCGACGGCGGCTCCTCGTCTGAGTCGGAGTTGAGGTACTGCAAGGCCAGGCCGGTGGCGTGGCGTAGTTACCTTGGAGGTGCACCAGTCGGGCGAGGGGCGCGACGGCGGCTCCTCGTCTGAGTCGGAGTTGAGGTACTGGAAGGCCAGGCCGGTGGCGTGGCGTAGTTACCTTGGAGGTGCACCAGTCGGGCGAGGGGCGCGACGGCGGCTCCTCGTCTGAGTCGGAGTTGAGGTACTGGAAGGCCAGGCCGGTGGCGTGGCGTAGTTACCTTGGAGGTGCACCAGTCGGGCGAGGGGCGCGACGGCGGCTCCTCGTCTGAGTCGGAGTTGAGGTACTGGAAGGCCAGGCCGGTGGCGTGGCGTAGTTACCTTGGAGGTGCACCAGTCGGGCGAGGGGCGCGACGGCGGCTCCTCGTCTGAGTCGGAGTTGAGGTACTGGAAGGCCAGGCCGGTGGCGTGGCGTAGTTACCTTGGAGGTGCACCAGTCGGGCGAGGGGCGCGGCGGCGGCTCCTCGTCTGAGTCGGAGTTGAGGTACTGGAAGGCCAGGCCGGTGGCGTGGCGTAGTTACCTTGGAGGTGCACCAGTCGGGCGAGGGGCGCGGCGGCGGCTCCTCGTCTGAGTCGGAGTTGAGGTACTGGAAGGCCAGGCCGGTGGCGTGGCGTAGTTACCTTGGAGGTGCACCAGTCGGGCGAGGGGCGCGACGGCGGCTCCTCGTCTGAGTCGGAGTTGAGGTACTGGAAGCCGTCCGCCATGTAGACGGGCTCCATGGCGTGCCCGCCCGGCGTGCCCAGCGTCCGCAGCGCTGCAAATTAACCACAATGTCAAACACTTGCAATAGGTTAGATGACTGCAATTAAATTGTAAGTCCGTCATGTAGATTATCTATTTGTTTTTTTTTCTCTTTTATTTACGTTTGTGTTATCTAACTGAAGGACTATATAATTTTGATTTACATACGCTGTCATCATGCCTATTAATAATGTCACTGATCACATTTCATTTGAAACTATGGGGACATGAGACCTTGTCTCAGGGTGCCGGGCGCAATGCAGTGCAGCGCTGGTCACGTGCTGAGTGAACGTGACAGCGCGGGGTTGCAGTTGTAATAGCTAGAGGTTGCCGCTCAGTTAGCTTTGATTCAAACGCATTGAATATGAATTCTAGTGGTTTCCAAGATGACTTACTCTTTTCTTCTAGCCTCGACTTCATCCTCTGCTTGTCCATGTATTCCTTCTGTCTCTTTTCAATCTCCTTCGCCATTATCGCCTCCTCCTTCTTCATACTGCAACACAAACATAGACATAAGAGAGAGCGGGTGTCAGTCTCGTGGGGTATCGTCAGTAGAATGTTGCCCCTCCTCTTTTTTGCGGATGCAGTAAGAATCTGCCGGATACTGCTGAAAAATATGGGCAGCAGCGTCTTTCCGAACAAGAGTTCCTTTTTACCATTTTGGTCTGCCTAAAAATGGTTCCTATAAGTTATTCACGAAAGATAATGTCTTTCTAGAGACGAGCAATTCTTTAATACATCACTTGCACATAACTTTAATGGTTGACTCGGTGCACGCCAAAACAACTCCCAATCGGCATGAAATTTTCCGACAACTTCCACAATCTTCATCACAGTTCGGTGAACTTACACCAAACCTTAATTCCTTTTACTTCTAGATAAATATAGACATTTGTAACAGCAAAATTAACAGCAATACTGTTAATTTTAAGAGCTGTGGATTTTGTATTTAAATAAAATAAAAATAAAGATACGTTTATTTCAGGGTTCGCCGATATAATATATCAGCGGGTATATTATGATACATATAATATCGCGATATATATCATGATATATGTATATCACGATATATATCAATTTATTTTTTCCTGTCTTCTGAACTAAACATTTTATTTTATTTATTTATTAAGGCACACAATACACGATACAAGATTAACAACACAAGTAATAAAAAATAAGGTTTAGACCTAGCTTGTACCATAACTTTTGTGCGCACTGCAAAAACAGCATGGCAGTGTCAAAAAAGTGGACATTATATGCTAAATAGTACAAGAACATAAATAGTTGACAAAAATTAAGAGTATACATAAAAAAGAAAAAGATGATACATTTATGAGAAAAAATAATAAAAATAAAATAAAAAGTATACCTACCTACCTAATCAATTGACACAGAGGCTACCACACTGCCGAGAGCATCGCAGCCCCCGTTGTTTAAATGGAGGATGTCTTTCACAGTTTTCTTAAATTTAGTTAAATTCCAACAAAAAATGTCTAATACAATATTTGCCTTAGCTAACTCATTATACTGCCGACACATTTTGGAGATTAATGTTTACCCTGGCAACACGTAGCGAAAAACTACAATTTAGATTGTTTCCCAAAATGGCAACCTCATTTAAAGTTGGGGAAATCCCCTTTAACTTACCAGTACAGCTAGCTTGTTATTGAAATTCAAACCTTAACTTCTTATCATATTATAAGGTTTATTTTACGATGTATTAAAAAATGTGAATTTCCTGGTGCTCCTAGCGTTAATAATTTTCACTTTTCTGGGAATCCCCGCAAGCGTGACAAACGAACTTACAGAATGAAATAAGCTTCTTTTTCTTACCTCTTTTCTTTTTATCCAATATATAAAAAATAACCGGATTTTGATATTATTTAATATAAAAATCGGATTTTTTCGAACCCTCTTTCTTTATTTTGTCACACAAATTACAATTAACCAATATACCCCTAATAAAGTTTTCAAAGAAAAAAAATTATGACAAAAATGGTCATTACTCAGCATATGCTGTGGCAGAACGGGTCGTACCACAGCGCTGGTCTTCCGTAGTGACGAAGTGTGCGGTTGGTGGCTCTACCGCGATACACAAATGCAATACGCCAATTGAAATATAATAATAAAGTACGTATTAATATAAAAAAAAAATATATAACTTTGCGAATCAGTTAACAATATTTATTCATGTAATTGTAAATGAACTAACGGAAAAGATATGAATTGAAACCATTGAAGTATTATTACTAGCGTATAGAATTGACACCCGCGAACAACAAGTTTGCGCCATGAGTTGTTGCCGGCCGGCAACAACTCATTTAGTCGTTCGTCGACGCCCATCGCGACCGCACGCGAATAAACCCAAATTAAAAATGCCGTCTTGCGTGTTAAAAACGTGTAATTAATAAATCAACTGCGAAGAAAAAAGATAGTGGCGTGACTTATCATCGGAAAGTAAACAGAATATCAACTAAAACCAACTAAAATTAATTTTTGTACATTATTTTCTATTGTACTGACATTTTGTTTGAAAATCATAGATTATGAAAAGTGATTCGTACAGATGGGATGTGTAGGTACCTACTAAGGGTTGGCGACAAAGGTTTAACTGATTATTTTTAACTCATATTACTCGCCCTATGCCGTCTGTCTGATCAGTAACAGTAGGTACTCTAGGTACCTACTGTAGGTATCTTTTGCAATCGTCATTACTTATAAACTGAAGCTGTATTATACCTATATTGTTGTCTGAACAAATTCTTAATGTAATAGATTGACGACCTCTGTGGCGTGGTGGGCGAAGGTTCGCCTGCGATGCAGGAGGTGGGTTCGATTCCCGCCTTGGGACAAATGTTTAGTGATCGCTGCAGATATTTGTTCTGGGTGTTCAGGTCATTTTCTACGTATAATAATAAATAAATAGGTATTTATGTATTGTATTGTATTTATTATATCAGTTATCTAGTAGCCATAACAAGAGCTCTGCTTAGTTTTGGGCTTATCTAGCCCAATCATCATCATTTCAGCCAAAAAACGTCCACTAATGAACAAAGGCCTCCCTCATGGGTCTCCATGAGGGGTAGTTGCCATACTCACCACGCTTGGCAGGCGGGTTGGCGAGCGCAGTATGGGATGTTGGTATATGGAAAGACGCTGCTGCCCATCTTTCGGAGGTATCCCTTAGCAGGCTATCACTGCATCCACGGGCATGAGAGGAGGGGCAGAGTGAAATAAAGTGTGGGGTCTAGTTAGTGTAAGTACCTACCTACCTATGTACGTACTTGTTGGATAAAATACCAATTTATTTAAAAAAAATGACTTTAAACGCTTAACGATTCGCTTTAATTTAATGTACTTATTATATTTTTACGTTTTGAAATATAATATTCATAGGTACATACCTACTGCATTAACATTACTGCATTAATAGCTGTCTGAAGTGTCCCTTCTGCGGTGAAAAAAATCTATTAGAGCGACATGTTGTTACACTATGTTGAACGAAACGTGTAAGCGCCACGAAATTCACGGCGCTTACGACGTTTTGATCGCGAGAAAACTATTCTCTATTAGCGATCTAGCGCTGCATGTGTACGTGTGTGTGTGTCGTTTCGAGCGGTTGAGAGTGAAGCAGCTCCTCGGTTTTTAAGTTCCAGTTAATCAAATAACAAGTATTCATCACCAAGAATACACAAAAACTGTGCCTCTGGTCCACACAAGAGCAAACAACCACTAGCTACAAACCACCGACCCGACGGAAGTGAATGCAAGGCAATTAAACTATTGGAAATCTCAATCGTGAGTTGGCGAATTGCTCATTTTTAGTTACATCCTACCGGCACCACCATCACTTTTTGTTTGTTGTGATTGTAACTGACTGACAATTGACATCTGACATTTACTGTTCAGTCAAATACATCTGACTTTGACACAACAGATTAGTCAGGGTTGCCTAGTCAAGCAAATAAAACCTACCAAATTTTTACGTTCCGTTGAACGCAAAAGTAAGTTTGGTCAAACAGTTCGAAAATGGCTCTTCATAAATGTGATGGATGGAAAAAAGATCACATAACACCCAAGGAACTGATGGTCTGCTCCGCGTGTCAGCTGAAATTTCATTTTCTTTGCCTCAATATTTCGGCTGACAACTACAAGAAGCAGTCTAAGGAATATAAAGCAGCTTGGAAATGTCCTGCTTGCCGATCTGGAGAGCGACGAGGAGACAATACGCCTGTCCGCTCTGCCCCTGGAGGGTCAGTCCCGTTGTCCCCATCTCATCCGGACCCCGCGATGCTAGAAGCCATCAAGAGTCAGGTTGATGGCGTAGTACAGGATGCTGTCGCCCGTGCAGTAAAGTTCGAGTTTAATGTAATTCGTAAAGATCTGGCCGTATTAAAGGAGATGAAATCTTCAATGGAATATTTATGCAAAGAATTTGACAGAGTCAATTCCGAGCTCTCTACTGTCAAGAATATTTTCAGCGATCTTCAAGCCGAAAACAATCAACTCAAAAGTGCTGTCAACGACCTCTCCTCGAGATTAGCGTCTATTGAACAACATTCCCGAGAAAACAACATCGAGATATCTGGCCTCCCAGAAAACTCATCTGAAAACCTCGTTAACGCGGTTAGCCAGATCTTCAAGGTCACTTCATGCGCCTTAAAGGAGACCGATGTACTGAGCTGCACGAGAGTAAGAAAGATGGACACGAATTCTACTAGACCACGCTCCATTGTTGTAAAGATGGCCAGTACTCGGCACCGTGACACAGTAGTGGCGGCAGTTGCTAAATTCAACAAAGCCAACGCGGGAGATAAACTCAACTCACGCCATATCGGCTACGGCGGAGAGAAAGCAGCCCTCTACGTCTCCGAGCATCTGTCACCTTACTATAAGAAGCTCCACGCGGAAACTAGGAAGATTGCCCGGGAAAAGGAATACAAATACGTGTGGGTGCGAAATGGGCGCATATTTGTCCGCAAGGCCGATACCGCTCCGGCTAAGCAGATACTTAGCCAGGATAACCTAATGCGCTTATAACATAATTCACGCCAGGCAACTTAGATCTTCGCATTTATTACCAAAATTTCCGTGGCATGCGAACCAAGTTAACAGACATTAATCTATCGAGCATGAGGAATACCTATGACGTCATCGTAGCCACCGAGACATGGCTCAATGACTCCATTAACGACGCAGAGCTCTTCAATACCGATTATACTATCTACAGACGGGATCGAAGTACCACTAACTCGGGCAGCCGCGAAGCTGGAGGCGTATTAATTGCTGTCTCAAAGACCATTCCTTCATCTAGAATACAGCACTGGGAATGTCAATTGGAAGACCTTTGGGTGTCAATAAAAATAGGTGAGCGAGGCTCAGCACAGCAGGTTAACATATGCGCCGTTTATTTGCCCCCTCCGGTCGTCAGGTCGACGCTTGATATTTTTTTAGATAACGTTAACGATACTTTCAACATCAGCAATGACAAAACCATAGTTCTTGGTGACTTTAACTTGGGTTTCATTGAGTGGACCAAAGACAGTGATTCATCAGTTATGACACCTCATAATTATAATAATAACCTTGGCTACTCTCTTATTGATTTTATGTCTATGAACAATCTTATTCAACTTAACTCGGTCACTAACGACAATCATAAGATCCTTGATCTGGTATTGTGTAACTTTGCTGGCGGCTCAGTGACCCATTCTTACGATCCCTTATCTAAAATCGATGCTCATCACCCCCCCCTCGATATAGACTTTAAATTATCTTGTACTGTAATGCTTAAAAATGTTCAATTTGCTACTCATAATTTCAGGAAGGGTGACTATGACAACGTTAATAGAGAAATTGGGCGGGTGAATTGGGAGGCCGAGCTTGGGTTGTGCCACGACGTTGATGCAATGGTCTCTAAATTTTACGATATTCTTAATAATATGATCGATAAAGACATCCCCAGTGCTAAAAAACGGAAAAGAAAATCTCCATCATGGTTTTCACAAGCGCTCATTCACATACTTAAGGATAAACATAAATTAAGACAAAGAATCAAAAAATACAAAAACCCCCGTGATGAGTATGAGTTCTCTATCCTTAAATCTAGGGCCGAAAGGGTCATGCAATCATGCTACTCCACTTACACTAGCCATGTTGAACAATCCCTTAAAAAAAACGCAAAGATTTTTTGGTCCTACATCAAAAGTAAGAAAAAATCAGCATCTACCATACCCTCACAAATGTTCTTGGATAAGGAAAAAGTGGACACTGGTTTATCTATTGCTAACGCTTTTGCCAAACACTTTTCCTCGACCTACTCAACCTCCAGCTTACTAAATAATAGTCTTGAAAACACCATGAACACTTACCAACTAAGCCTCAGTAATATTGTAGTGAGTGAATCCATGGTGCTAAAACAACTAAAGAAATTAGACGATAGTAAGAGTGCTGGACCTGATGGGATTCCCCCATTATTTATTAAAAAAACTGCTATCAATTTAGCTTTGCCTCTTAAACTTACATATATATAACTTCGCCTTGGCAACATCCACATTTCCCTCAATTTGGAAAGCAGCAAACGTGGTTCCAATTTTTAAAAAAGGCAGTACAAGCGACATTAAGAATTATCGTCCCATTTCAATTATTTCAACCTTTTCTAAAGTTTTTGAATCTATAGTGTGTCCGGTACTGACTTGGCATACTAAACATCTTATTTGTAACGAACAACATGGTTTTTCGAAAGGGAAGTCTACAGTGACCAACCTTCTCTCGTTCATAACTGATGCTGCGCAGGCGGTCGATAGTCGTGTTCAAGTTGATGTCATTTACACTGACTTTAGCAGCGCATTCGACAAAGTTGACCACAAATTACTTCTCAATAAGCTACTCGTATGTGGTATACAGGATCCCCTATTGAAATGGTTCGAATCTTACCTTTCAGATAGGCATCAACGTGTTATAGTAGGTGGATATTCCTCGTTTTCATACAAGACCAAATCTGGTGTACCTCAGGGCTCTCACTTGGGACCCATATTGTTCCAAATCTTTGTTAATGATTTTCCACAAGTAGTAAAACACAGCATCACATCTCTCTTTGCCGACGATCTTAAATTGTACAAAGAAATCCGATTCCCAGGCGATGCACATGGGCTCCAGGAGGATCTCAGCGCTGTTAGCAAATGGTGTACAGAAAATAATATGTTTTTGAACGCTAAAAAATGCTCACACATTAAATTAACTAAGAACAAAAACACTATACCATTTGTATATAATATAGAAGGAGTCCCCCTGGAGCAGGTTAAGTGTATTCGCGACCTCGGAGTTCTTGTGGATGAAAAACTTTCGTTTATTCAATATATAGACCATATTGTAGGAAATTCATTGAAAATGTTAGGATTCATCAAACGCAACTGTAAGGACTTTAAAAAACCTGAATCCCTAATCTGCCTTTTTAATGCTTTGATACGCAGTCTCCTTGAGTATGCATCTTCAGTATGGAACCCATATTATCAGGTCCACATCGATCGTATAGAGCGAATTCAAAGAAAATTTACACGTTATTTAGTATTTAAATCAAAAACCATGCCTAAATGTCTCGACTACCCAACGCGTTTGAAAAAGTTCAAAATCACAGCATTGGAGTCCCGTAGAATTCAAATAGATCTATGTACTATATACAAAATTAGTAACTATCTATTTGACTCTCCTGATCTCCTTGGTAGGATTTGCTTAAACGTGCCCCGTCGTAACGCCAGACTTCACACTAGGAAAATTTTTAGACCAAAGCATCACAAAACTAGACTAGGCGCTCACTCCCCTCAACCGCTTAATGACTACTTATAATAAGTATTTTAATGTCAACAACAAACTTGATATCTTTGGACTAAGCTTGCCTGGATACAAGGCAGAAGTCCTGAGATCTCTTGCTACTTGACATTCTTACCCTTTTTTTTACCTCTCTTTCATATTGTTATTTTTTGTATGTTGTACGTACCTGTAAGAGTCGGTTACATATATCACGTTTAGCTTTAAGTTTTTTTGCAATGTACTATGTAACTGCCGTTGGTACGGCTAAATTAAATAAATAAATAAAATAAATAAATGTATTGATGGTATGGATAGACGACATTCTAATCGTGTAGCGCTGCAGCGAATACTTGTGTGCGGGGGCGAGCGCGCCCCGCGCAGGCAACCCCGCTGTCATCAAGTTGCGACACGTTTTTTGTTTGGTATAGCTACTCTAACTATTTACAACTCACTGATTGAAACAATGAAAATAAAATAACATGTATTCGAAACTTACTATTTTGCACTTTGCTGTGGTTTGTCCGAAGCCCAGAACGACGTATTTTCATATTGACGATAACTTCGTATTGAGACTATGACTTTTTTAAATTTTTTTTTAAAAGAATGAACAGTTTTACAGTTTTTTATTGGAGGTGGAAGGTTATTCCAGCATTTCGTGGCGTATTAAAAGCTGCCACGAAATTCAGCCGTTCTGTGCTTCTAGACCTTCCTCTTGAAACACTATTCATTAGCGAAAAACGCATCAAGATCCGTTGTGTGGTTTAGGAGGAGAACAAAGCCAAACAGACAGACATACGCGGGCAGCGATTTTAAGTTATAGTATGTAGAGAGAGAGAGAGAGAGAGAGAGAGAGAGAGAGAGAGAGAGAGAGAAAGAGAGAGCTACGTACGCCTCCTGCGCCTCTGCGCGAGCGCGCGGCGCTGCTCGTCGGCCAGCCGCTGCGCGCGCGCCGCCTCCTCGGCGCGGCGCCGCTCCTCGGTCTCGGCCAACTTGCGCGCTAGATCTTGTAGAGAGAGACAGAGCTACGTACGCCTCCTGCGCCTCGATCTGCCTGCGCCTCTGCGCGAGCGCGCGGCGCTGCTCGTCGGCCAGCCGCTGCGCGCGCGCCGCCTCCTCGGCGCGGCGCCGCTCCTCGGTCTCGGCCAACTTGCGCGCTAGATCTTGCTTTTTCTGAAACAATACCAGGAAGAGCTTGAGTTATAATGAACTTCACATCAGTGTGTCTACCATTAGTTGTCACTGTTAGATCGGCTGCCGTTACAACAGTAAGTAGTATTAGTATCTACGTTGCTATGACGTCTGTCAGATTTTTTTCACCTGCGGGTGGCGGCGCAGTGAGAAGCATGTGCGGCCTTCTGCGCGTCTCTCGCGGGCCGCCGGCTCCACGTGTCCCGGGGGCCGTGTGTACGTAGAGTCCCCGCTCGGCCTCCTTCTGGCGCTCCAGTTTGCCGAGGTCGGCGAGCGCCTGCTTGTCCAGGCGCTCGCGGGCCGCCAGCTCCAGCTGCGCCCGTCTCTCGCGGGCCGCCGGCTGCACCTGTCCCGGGGGCCGTGCGTACGTACCCGCTCAGCCTCCTTCAGGCGCTCCAGTTTGCCGAGGTCGGCGAGCGCCTGCTTGTCCAGGCGCTCGCGGGCCGCCAGCTCCAGCTGCGCCCGTCTCTCGCGGGCCGCCGGCTGCACCTGTCCCGGGGGCCGTGCGTACGTACCCGCTCAGCCTCCTTCAGGCGCTCCAGTTTGCCGAGGTCGGCGAGCGCCTGCTTGTCCAGGCGCTCGCGGGCCGCCAGCTCCAGCTGCGCCCGTCTCTCGCGGGCCGCCGGCTGCACCTGTCCCGGGGGCCGTGCGTACGTACCCGCTCAGCCTCCTTCAGGCGCTCCAGTTTGCCGAGGTCGGCGAGCGCCTGCTTGTCCAGGCGCTCGCGGGCCGCCAGCTCCAGCTGCGCCCGTCTCTCGCGGGCCGCCGGCTGCACCTGTCCCGGGGGCCGTGCGTACGTACCCGCTCAGCCTCCTTCAGGCGCTCCAGTTTGCCGAGGTCGGCGAGCGCCTGCTTGTCCAGGCGCTCGCGGGCTGCCATCTCCAGCTGCGCCCGTCTCTCGCGCTCCGCGTTGTTCCTCGCCTGGGCCGCGGCCGCCATCTTGTCCTCGCGCTTACTGCACACGACAAACATTCATTCATTATAGGTAAAATTTTGATCGATTCCGAGGAAGCGGTAAAATGTTAGGTAAAATAAAAACACTTCGGTTTGTGTACTTAGTAATAAATTTTTTTTTCTATAAAAGTTGTTGACCGGCATTGGCCACGACAACGTTACCGGACTATGGCGAGCGCAGAGGGCGCCCAGCCGCAAAAGTTAGGATGGGGCAACAATCGCAAGGGCACTACTTAGGTACGGACCACGGCTTGGACTGATGCCAGATATTTTTGTGATGGTTAACGTCTAGGTACAAAATTGCACCTTAAGACGGAAGAGTGTATTCTTCGACACCCACAAGCGAGATCGGTTTTTATATGTTGCTAAGTACGCGTCGCTTACAACCTCACCCCTAACTCCACCTCCAAGCGAGGATGCATGGATTGTTCTGCAGTTGGTGCGGTTGTCCAAGTAAAACATATTGTTTATTTTTTTACTTTGTTAATTAAATAAATAAGTAAATAATTCAGCCAGACAGCGATTGAGCGTATTTTGATGATAGTATAATTAACATTGTTGATCAATCTTAGTTATTAGTTTATGTAATACTAGATAGTTTTTAGTTTCCACCTTGTTTTTTGTGTCCGAAGCGTACTGTTTACAGTTTTCTTTTGTATTTTTATTTGTGATAGATAACCTATTACTAGTTGCTTTATGTTTTCACACTATAAGTTTATTATAGCTATTGGTTGTCCAAATAAATAATCTAACGTGAGACAAGCTATTTATTTTATATAATATTTTTTTTTATTATCTATTGATATTAAGTTTTGGGATTACTCACGTAATAATTTTATGTGGGATATCATGCCGACTAGTTCCGATTTTCAAGAAAACCGTCCTCAGGATAATTCAGAGATTTCTAGATTTCAAGGACGCGACTGACCCGCGTTAGCCTCATGAGGGCCGGTCGCCCCGAAGTCAGTTTTCTTAAAATCGCACATTGCACGCACGTTTTTGTGAATTCTTTTCGCTCACCACCCTATCGAACTCAAGTATAGCCAGCCATCTAACAATGTCCCAGGCACTGCAGCGTCCCGTTCAGTAAAATGACCAGTTGCTGACGCTATATAACTCGATAGATGCCTTACTTTATAGCTAGGGTGTTACCGTTTGTGCAGCTCCTTCCTAGCCTCCAGCATGGCCTCCTTCCTGCGCGCGTCCTCGTCGGTCCGGCGCGCGTCCTCGGCCGCCTCGCGGCGCGCGGCGGCGCCCGGCTTGCACGCGGAGGTTGTATAACTCGATAGATGCCTTACTTTATAGCTAGGGTGTTACCGTTTGTGCAGCTCCTTCCTAGCCTCCAGCATGGCCTCCTTCCTGCGCGCGTCCTCGTCGGTCCGGCGCGCGTCCTCGGCCGCCTCGCGGCGCGCGGCGGCGCCCGGCTTGCACGCGGAGGTTGTATAACTCGATAGATGCCTTACTTTATAGCTAGGGTGTTACCGTTTGTGCAGCTCCTTCCTAGCCTCCAGCATGGCCTCCTTCCTGCGCGCGTCCTCGTCGGTCCGGCGCGCGTCCTCGGCCGCCTCGCGGCGCGCGGCGGCGCCCGGCTTGCACGCGGAGGTTGTATAACTCGATAGATGCCTTACTTTATAGCTAGGGTGTTACCGTTTGTGCAGCTCCTTCCTAGCCTCCAGCATGGCCTCCTTCTTCCTGCGCGCGTCCTCGTCGGTCCGGCGCGCGTCCTCGGCCGCCTCGCGGCGCGCGGCGGCGCCCGGCTTGCACGCGGAGGCGGAGGCGGCGCCCCGCGCGGCGGGCGGCGCGGCGCAGGGCTTGCTGGCCGACATAGATATCTGGGGAAAGCGAAACATTCTAAAAATAAACAACAAAAAATCGGTCAAGTACGAGTCGGACTCGCGAAGGGTACCGAGTCAAAACGCGACGAAGGGAAAATACCAAAAACTAAGTTTCAGAATAAAAGACGAACAATTAAATCAATGGTCGATGTGACTGACTTTAATTCCTTAACTCATTACATGCTAGAACATCTTATCAACTATATGCGCTTACTATGCAGTCTGGGAAGCAGCAGCCTTAATGCGTACTGTGCGGGTTCTACATGTGAGACGACGTAACTACCGTATCATTATTTGGCAAAACAAATAAACAACTAAATACTGGACTGGACGTTTTATGACTGAAATGATTCTAATTCTGGTGGGGTTACTTACTAGAAATGCACTGACGTCACGCATTAGGTTGTGTATTGTCCCCCGAGATACGGCCCCGATACCAACCTAACCAGCCCAACTCCTTGAAATACCGCAGAAGGGCTTGGGGTCGCCGGCAGCATTCCCCGAGTTGGAGACGGGCATAATGCCGTGAGCTCCTGTAGTCCCGTCTTTAACCGGGTTTTCCCTCGCGGCGCCACACTCCACCGCTCTTCCTCCTCAAGACAGCCGCGACACAGTGCACTGTCTGTGGACTGTCTTGACTGAAAGAATAAAGTTACTTGCTGCTGCGGCTTCCCGTTGAAGATGAGGCTGTTCATCTTAGCGAGCGTCTCGGCGGAGAGCCCGGGCGGCGCGGGCGGCGAGGGCGAGGCGCGCGCGCGCTCGGCGCGGGCGCGGGTCTTGGTGCGCGTGACGCGGGACGCCATCTCTTCGATATACAGTTACCTGCTGCTGCGGCTTCCCGTTGAAGATGAGGCTGTTCATCTTAGCGAGCGTCTCGGCGGAGAGCCCGGGCGGCGCGGGCGCGGGTCTTGGTGCGCGTGACGCGGGACGCCATCTCTTCGATATACAGTTACCTGCTGCTGCGGCTTCCCGTTGAAGATGAGGCTGTTCATCTTAGCGAGCGTCTCGGCGGAGAGGCCGGGCGGCGCGGGCGGCGAGGCCGAGGCGCGCGCGCGCTCGGCGCGGGCGCGGGTCTTGGTGCGCGTGACGCGGGACGCCATCTCTTCGAACTGCTGCACCTTCTCCTTCACTGCGGACCTGGAATTTGTAATGTCAATAAAAAAAATCGTACAGATTCGTACGACGTCCACTGCTGGACATAGGCCTGATAGATCTTCAAATACAGTTCGCAAGGGGGTCGTTGCCATAATCATCACGCTTGGCAGAAATGGTCATTTTTAGTCATCATGTTGTCATCATCATCATCGTTATATAGATACAATGAGGCGGCACTCACTCGGGCTGCGCGCGGGCGCCCGGCGGCGGCGTGGGCGTGCGCTCGCCCTCGTCGTCCGTGAGCAGCGAGTTGTCCTCAGTCATGTGCGACGGTTATATAGGTACAATGGTATGTATATAGGTACAATGAGGCGGCACTCACTCGGGCTGCGCGCGGGCGCCCGGCGGCGGCGTGGGCGTGCGCTCGCCCTCGTCGTCCGTGAGCAGCGAGTTGTCCTCAGTCATGTGCGACGGTTATATAGGTACAATAGTATGTATATAGGTACAATGAGGCGGCACTCACTCGGGCTGCGCGCGGGCGCCCGGCGGCGGCGTGGGCGTGCGCTCGCCCTCGTCGTCCGTGAGCAGCGAGTTGTCCTCAGTCATGTGCGACGGTTATATAGGTACAATGGTATGTATATAGGTACAATGAGGCGGCACTCACTCGGGCTGCGCGCGGGCGCCCGGCGGCGGCGTGGGCGTGCGCTCGCCCTCGTCGTCCGTGAGCAGCGAGTTGTCCTCAGTCATGTTTGACGGTTATATAGGTACAATGGTATGTATATAGGTACAATGGTATGTATGTATATAGATACAATGAGGCGGCACTCACTCGGGCTGCGCGCGGGCGCCCGGCGGCGGCGTGGGCGTGCGCTCGCCCTCGTCGTCCGTGAGCAGCGAGTTGTCCTCAGTCATGTGCGACGGTTATATAGGTACAATAGTATGTATATAGGTACAATGAGGCGGCACTCACTCGGGCTGCGCGCGGGCGCCCGGCGGCGGCGTGGGCGTGCGCTCGCCCTCGTCGTCCGTGAGCAGCGAGTTGTCCTCAGTCATGTTTGACGGTTTGGGACCTGCACATTCAAATTCAAATGCTTTAATCAGTTCATAAAAGATACAAAAGTTTTAGCCATGGTTGAAAACTCCTTTTAGGTATTATAATACTAGATTGTTATACAAGTAGCTAAAATGACCCGTTATATAAGAGGTAGAGATTAAATAGAAACAGAGTTTTAATGGATTTTTAGCGCCGTGGGTTACTTACACTCTACATTTCACTATGATTACGAGGCAATAAAATAAACCAATACAATTATTGTTTTATATTTACATTATGTTTTATCTGTATAGTTGTTCGTAACATTAAATATGTGCTCCAAAGCGTACAACTTTGATATTTTTTGGAAAGTTCATCAAAATACATAAGAAAAACTCCTTCCGTAATCGAATCCACTCGTTTTTCTGTCCTCCAATTTATAAACTTTTCGTATGTATTTAAATAAATGCTTTGTGACCCTGACGGCAACAGATTGAAAATTATTTCTTTTCCTTTCTCTTCTATATGAAAATTAGGGTCTCCATTCTCACTAGATGATGACATTTTCACTGTTGTAAAATTAATTACGGTCACTACCATTTTAATTTGCAATTAGAGAAAAAATCTTAAGATTTCGCGCCAATTTTTTTTTTTTTGGTAGCCGCAACGCATTGCGTGCATTCTACCAAAGAGATTGCCGATTTTAGTTCCATTTTCAAAAATAAAATGTTGTCCTTTTTAGTAAACAGTACCTGATAAGTCGAGTCTAGACTTTTTCGTTTTTGTAGGCTCATTGTCATTGGACAGACAAACATTAAAAACACTTTTTCCCCTAGAGGAAGAAATGTTATTTTTTCCTCGCTCTGGTAGGTACGCCACAATGACGGTCTTTTTGAGCAAGAGGAGTGAAAAAAAACTTTTAGGCAATTAGTACATTTGAATGAAATAAATCAATACAATTTTTTTTTATATAACTTATGTCCTACAGCTGGGCAAATGTCTCCCCTTCTCCTTCCACTGCTTACGATCAATACAAATATGAAAAAAAAAATTAAAATAACTTAAAATATTTGTGTAAGATATTTTCACTCTTCCAAATCATTAAAATATTAATACAGTTTACAACAAAATAATATTTTTCTGTGTGCGGGTAAGGTGTATTGTGCCAAAACTTTAGGTTTAAAAACAAGCTTTAGCTACGTGACATGGGTTTTGAATGAAAGGTATTGATACCCATATTATCATCACCATCTCCCTGCTGATACTGTATCTAAAAAACAAATTCAAATTTTAGTTTTGGCTAAGTACTAGTAGTAGGCCAAAAACACATATTCTGAAAAATTCTTGGCGCCTCTTGCATTTCCCCATTTAATAAAATTACCATAGGCTTTCATATATTTCTCCCGGGATTTTGCAGGTAAATAGATTATCCATCACATTTCTTGCGTCAGTTCTAATACTTTCAGAAGTTAATTCTATACTTTCACTGTCACTTGACGAACTCATTTTTCAAAACAAAAACAAAACCATGAATTTCTATCATTCTGTGGAAATTGACGAAAACACGGGCTGTAGTTCGCGCGTTTTTAATTTGATTTCTTTGGTTTTTACTCAGCCGGCTGCGCGACTGTGGGCCGTCGTACCAGCCAGTCTTTATTCAAACAATATTTGCGTTCGATTTCTTTGGCGCTGAACACTAAGATGTTTCAAATTCAAAAACTGCGCGGCAAAGATAATTGCAAATCAAATAATGCGCGGCAAACATAATTGCGGCGCACTTAAAAAGAGGATTAAAAACTCATTACTGCTAAAAGTTTCTTATAGAAAACTCCACCTTTGGGTGCACTTAAAGGCGAACCAAGTCGTCCTTTTTGAATAGATGGGATGAAAAAGCTTTTTCATTTCTCATACTCGGAAAGTAGTATTGTTTTGATCTGATTATTGGGTGGAAAATGCTGCTTCCCTCCATAGAGAAGGAAAAACTCATACAAATTACTTCCCACGTAAGGGCCGGAATGAACTTTAAAAATAGAACTGCTGTCAGCTATGAAGAGTTTTATGTAACATGTGACTTTCTAAACAGCCAGTGTGAACTTGGCGCAAACTATAAGACGCAACAATTACGCGGTGAGTTCCATATTTAAAATTTAAAAAGTCGACATAAACTGGCGGGATAGTAATCTGTTATGTATCAGTGACGGAATTCAAAAAAATAGGTCCTAATTTGACAATTAATTTTAAATAGGTAAGTACTACTAATATTATTATATATTATCCATAAATAGTTTACATAAACAACTAGGTTTTTTTTCCTTATATTCGAAATGAAAAGTAGAGTGTTTAACACGGGTAAAAGAATCAATTCCTACTCGGACTATTGCCTAAATCTCTAAATACCTCGGGAATTGATTCTTTCGACCCTCGGTTAACAATCTACTATTTCTGGTAGATAGACGGCTACCCCCTGTCAAGCAATAACGCCATGTACGATTTTGTATAGGAACAGAATATCGGATGCGACGATCGGATAAGGTCTTATTATATTATAATTAATACAAATGATCTTAGATTTTTAGTCTGCGCCCGGAATAACGTAAAAGTTATTTGAATATCGTAAAAGTTTACAGAAATAGATAACTATAACGTAAATTCATTTTCTCATATATTTCATATATGAGATCTCTAAGTATTTGCCAACCAAAGAATGTGCGAAGATGCGTCAGAAAACCTTATTTTGTGACTAACCTACACGCAAGCTGTTTATATTTTTGGCTAAGTTAGGTTGTAGCAGTAGTTGTAGAGTAGTTGTGGAGTAGTTGTAGAGTAGTTGTAGAATAGTTGTAGAGTAGTTGTGGAGTAGTAGTTGATTCTGGGGCGGCACAAAGATCGCCGGGACAGCTAGGGGTGGCGATTCTGTTGTTGCACTAAGTAGCTAAAGCTAATTAAATTGACGTAAAACAGACTCAAATGGCATAAAGCTATTCGGTTAGTGCCGTTCTAAAATTGAAATGGAACAAAATATACCCAATTTTACGCTAACAGCTCTTAATTTAAAAACGTCATCCCACTAATATTATAAAGCCGAAAGTTGTTTAGAGGTTTCTGTTACCTCGTCACGCAAAAACTAGGCTACGGATTAAGCTGAAACTTTGCACACGCATTGATGTTGACCAGGATTAGTACATAGGCTGCTTTTTATTCGGGTACAACGCATGCGAAGCGGCGGGCAGAAGCTAGTATCTATATATAACATATCTCCATGTCTACAGTGTACTGTTTTACAGAATGGACACCACTGAGCTAATAATAATTACCTTTATCAATAATAAATACCTTTATCAATAACGACTGTGGCGTCCATGATGGCATGCTGCGCCTTTTCAATGACCACAGTCTCGTTGGACAACTTTTCAATGACCATAGTCTCGTTGGACAACTTTTCAATGACCATAGTCTCGTTGGACAACTTTTCAATGACCATAGTCTCGTTGGACAACTTTTCAATGACCTTAGTCTCGTTGGACAACTTTTCAATGACCATAGTCTCGTCAGACAACTTTTCAATGACCACGGTCGGATTCATGTCCTGCTGGAACATTAACAATATCATTACCTTGACGGAGTGTCGCTAATTGTATTAACTGACATAATAATCTAATCTAAACAGCCTGCTGGATCCCACTGCTGGGCGAAGGCCTCTTTCTCCTTCGTCCACTTATCCCGACATGAGGTTAAATTTTATATACAAAGAAGAGTATACATTTATATACTTATATTCTTTGGGAAATTCATTTAGGATTAGAAAAGGCACTTCCAGATTGAACAGAGCACGTCCACTGCTGGACATAGGCCTCATGGATCTCCAAAATCATAAAAAGTGGTTGCCATACTCACCACGCTTGGCAGGCGGGGGCGAGCGCAGGACGGGTGTTGATACACGGAAAGATGCTGCTGCCACGACCCGCGGGCATGAGGGGAGGGCTAACATTGTATTGCCGCGGGGCAAGGATAATAAATACGTACATGTTCCGGCGCCGGCGCAGCGCGGGCGTGCAGCGCGCCGGGCGCGCGCGCCGCCGCGGGCTGTATTGTGATGGAGGTAAGGTTGGATTTGTCCTTCTTCGTCTTGACCTCCTTTTGCAGTATGGGGGACGTGGGCTCTTCTTTGGGCGAGATGGGCGATGGCTCGACTGGCTTCGGTTCTGGTTTCTCGCTGGAAATGTTATTTATTAATTGGAAAATCAACAGCCTATATAAAAATAATGCTGTGAAATGTTTCTGTTGTTTTCGTAGTTTAATTTTAGTTATTTTTGTTGATGATTTACATAGTAGTGTTTCTTTTATTTCCATCCTATCTTATATTTTCCAAGATATTGCTTTTGAAACTATAATCATGGTTGTAAACATTATATATATGTATATAATGGTAATATATGGGATATATGTATGTACGTGTAGTAGGACGGACAACAAAATGATCCTATAAGGGTTCCGTTTTTTCCTTTCGAGGCACGGAACCCTAATGATTTTATTTTTTTGTATTTCGGAAGAACACTTCTCTGCACGGTGTCGGAAAAGCCTCAATGAAAGCGTGTTACAAAAAACATTGTATAGACTTGCAAAACAGGTCTTTAATTAAGTATATAACTTCAGATTGTGAAATGCACCTTTTGCAGGAGATAAATAAATAATGATTATATTCTAAACTCACGCTGCTTTCCCTCGTCTTGTCCTTTTGGGGCGCGGCTTGTCTGCAGGCGACGCCGCAGCTGAAATAGAATAAAATTACTATTTACACTTTCTATGCATTTTAGGTAAGGCATTTGCATCTATTGTGGATGATTTACACAGCGTCAGCAACTGGTATTTATGCTGTATGGGATGCCGCAGTGCCTAGGATATTGTTAGATGAATTAGGCTTGCCCAGCACCTAATCCATCCTCTCAGCTAGCTTTTAGTCAGAGGAAAGAACAGGTCAATACGTCTGAAGCTAACTAAGCCGCGGGTTTCCTTACGATGTTTTCCATCACCGTTGAAGCACCTTTAAAATGTGCTCATATTTTTTCACGAAAGAAAAATCCATCGGTGCCCGGCCGGTATCGAACCTACGACATTCTGATTGAAAGTCAGGGGTACATACCGACGCCTAGCGCGGTTACAAGTTTTAAGAAGCAGCATGACAATGGCAGGCATGTTAGATTATCTCGGGTATCGAAAGAACTTGTGAAACTAACCTGAAACACTGCCTTGCGAAGTCTGCGTGCTGTCGGCGTCGCTCTGCGACCCTGGCTCCGACGCGAGCTGCGAACAACACAAACTACTGTTCAAGTCGCTGCAATTTAAAAATATCTCTTCAAGCCGTAGGACGTCCTCTGCTGGACAGAGGCCTTCCTCATAGATCACTGAGTACTGGTCATGCGGGGTTGCTGCCATACTCACCACGCTTGGCAGGCGGGGTGGCGAGCGCAGTACGCGATGTTGATACACGGAAACACCCTGCTGCCATCTACCGCAGGTATCCCTAAGCAGGCTCTTACTGCATCCACGGGCATGACAGGAGGGGTAACATTCTACTGCCTGCACCCCACGGCTTGCCGCGTTAATAATGTTAGTAGGATTTATAATAATAGTATAATGAATACAACAATACCTTCTTAGCCCGCGTCCGCTTGGGGCGCGCCTCGCGCGGCGCCTCCTCCGCCTCCGGCGGGCGCGCGGCGCGCGAGCTGGCGCGCGTGGCGCGGCGCGTTGCCGCTGCGGACCACACACACAATGCCTTTAAAGTCTGCTCAAAGTTGTTCGAGCAATACCTATACAATCATTATTATTGAAGAGCCCTTTAGATAGAAAACATAGCTGAAAATCAGTGTTTTAAAAAATACGTACGACTGACTTATTAATGACCAATCGAGTTTGCAATATCATTTATTTATTTCTAATTATTTCTGCTAAAGCTAAGTTTATGCATACCTATATATAATTTAATCGCTTTTAACTTTTACCAACTACAGCGTTATTATTATTTGTTTATTTATTTATTATGGTTAACCAACAGTTGTTACATTATTTCATACATAGGAATTAAAACTAATAATGTGTATTATTAGTACATTATTACAGTTAAATGCACAACCACTTACAGGTTAACACCACAAAAATACAAATTGTCTTACTCTCTTTATATGCAATAAAAAGAGTTAAAATTCACTTTAAACAAAAAAAAGCCACACAATACAAAATTAAAATTAAGTTGTAGGTAGGTGTACAAACATATATGCATCTTTATCAAAACTAAACTAAATATTACAAAACTCTCAGATAAATAAGACCCCAGCCAACTGGTGGCGGAACTTATGAATGAATGAATCACTTTATTGTACACCAAAATCAAGATAGTTACAGGAAATTTATTTAAACAAAATCCACAGTCCTTAATCTACCTTATCCTAAATTACATACGTATCCTACGACCAATAACGGATTTACATTATATATAAGAAAACGAAGAGTTATTAAAAATAAAAACTTATGTATATTTTCCATGTATATTTTTTTATCCAAGTGCATGAGGGGTTGTTGCCATACTCACCACGCTTGGCAGGCGGGTTGGTGAGCGCAGTTCGGGATGTCCTTACACGGAAAGACGCTGCTGCCCATCTTCTGGAGATATCCCTTAGCAGATTCTTACTGCTCTTCGCTTACGCTCGTCCGCGCGTGGGGCCGACACGACAGTGTCGTGTCGGCCCCACGCGCGGACGAGCTTTCAATCCCATGATGATGATTTTCTTGAAAAATCGAAACGTGTCGGAATAATCTTCGACGTTACAATACTACGTGAGTAAATCCCGTTTTTACAAAATGAATAGTATATCTCACGTTAATTTTGAAAGTGAAATAGATTCTTACTGCATCCACGGGCAGGAGAGGAGGGGTAACATTCCACTGCCGGCACCATAAAATTAAACATAAATAAATGAATATGCACCTGGCGGCGGCGGCGGCGGCATGGGCTCCGCTTCCTTCCTGGAGCGCGCGGAGCGCCGGCCGCCCGCTGGCTCGTCCGCGCTGTCGGAAGACTTGTCTTTGGGGATCGCTTTGCGCGGTTCTACAAAAAATAAACATAAATAAATGTCTCCATAATATTTAAAATCCTAATTTTAAGTCCTTATATCACAAGTCCGCGTGCCACCTGTGGGCTAGAGGCTCGAGCCAGTGGGTCGCATACGGCACGGTGCCGTGGTCAGGCGAGGTGAATGGGGAGCAGTTTACAAGCATTGCAGAGTAAAGGCCCCTTACTTCTCTCCACTGTTGCCCATGTCAATTGGTCACTATATTTATTTTATTTTTTTATTTATTTTTATATTTATTTATTTTAACCTTCCAGAGTTTCCAGGTATCTAAAAAAAGTTATCTCTGGATGCGTTCTTGAAGATTTCATGCAACCAAAAATATATCCTACTCGACTTATTAAATACGTAGGTAGGTTCTTGAACTTATTTTTTGTGAAAAAATCGCGCGGTTATTGTTAAAAAAACAACACACCTCCGCTCGTCACTGCGGCACAGTCGCGACAGTTTTGTTTACATGCCGAGCGAGCGCGTGCCGAGATCGAGGCGCGTAGGTACATAGCTCGCGCTTCGTCCGTTTGTATGAAGTTGGCCGGTGGTGGGACCGTAAACAACGGCGCATTAAAAAGGAGGCTTATACTCAGCAAAGGGGCTGAAATGAATGTGATGATAAAAATAAAAGAAAAACTGACTTGGCACTGGCACCGCCGGCGGCGGCATGGCGTCCCCGTCGCGCGGCTCCAGCTTGACGGCGGCGCCCGCGCCCGCGTCCGCACCCGCGCCCGCGCCCGCGTCCAGCGGCTCGGGCGGCAGAGACACCTTCTCTTCTTTGACTGGGGACGAGGTAACATAACATTCTTTATCGCACAAAAACATGTACATGGTTCGCCGCCTGATGTAGAAAAAAGTCAGTTTATTCAATAGAGCAAAACGCTACATAGTAATTTACAAAAGAAGAACAAGACACATTAAAATTGAATAAAGCACATAATTGTATTCGTTCGCTTCCGATAATGCGCTTTTTTTCCAAGTGAGTGAAAGAAGCAGTTGAAAAAAGAGTGTACGGGAGTACCAACACTCCTGAGGTTAAAATAAAAATAAATAATGCTGGACAAAACACACAGCATCATCTAGCCCCAAGCTAAGCAGAGCTTCTGTTATGGGTACTAGATGACTGATATTCTTAATACATTATACTACATAGATAGATATTTTTATTATATATAGAAAAACACCCAGAACAAATATCAGCAGATCGTACAGACATTTGTCCCGAGGCGGGAATCGAACCCGCAACCTCTTGCGTCGCAGGCGGACCTTCGCCCAATAGCTGATGCGTTTGGTGGAGTGATTTACAAACAATCCATCACGATGTTGACGCAAAAAATCTTTTATATGCACCTAATGTTAGGGGTTAAAGTATGGAATTGCCGATTAGTACTGAAAAATTGAAATTCGTTTTTTTTTAAATATAACATATGTATTTAATCAAAATAATTACCATTATTATCTATACGTTGCTGCCATCCAATAGGAAAGTTAATTATGCCTTTGCGATAGAACTCTGGTGATCTAGATTCGACAAACTGTGTGAAAGCATTTTGTACTGCCTCCTGAGAAGAAAACTTTTTATCACATAGAAAATTGTCCAAATCACGAAAAAAATGGTAGTCCGTTGGAGCAAGGTCTGGTGAATACGGAGGGTGACGAATGTTTTCTATTTGCATTTCCTGTAGAGAGTTAAAACGGTTTCTCGTGCTGTATGAGGTCTCCCGTTATCATGGAGCAATAATGGTGAAGATAGATTCATGAGTCGGGGCTGTTTCACTGCTAGTTTTGCTATCATTGTTCGGAGTTCGGCACAGTAGACATCTGCCGTTATTGCTTGACCAGATCGGAGAAAGCTACCTATAGTGAATAAAACCATGCTGAGACAATGGTCAAACGCCGCAACAGTGTCCTAAAGCAAAGCTTACCAATAAAAAGCTAATCGTAACTGTTTGGTGAACAGTTCAAAAATCACTCGAATTTTTTAAGTATCCATCTTTCTTGTCTAAGCTGAATAAAAAAAACAACTGAAAGTCGATAATCGTAAATGTTGCACATTTTTTAAAAGAAGAACTTCATAGGTACCATGTGAAAAAAGTTTCACTCAAAAATCTCAAACCATAAAGGTTCTATGTCAATTTGAAGTACCTATTACATTATAACGGTAATTTCATACTTTAACCCCTATTATAAGCCCTAAGTCATTTTTTAATAATATCTATTATTATGGATCTGCATTAACTGAAAATAAATGAATAATTTATATTTTATTTATTTCATTAATAGGCGAACTTCATACAAACGAAACGACACCGCGCGGTGTGCTCCTACTGCAAACGCACTCACATTACTAAATGCAATAGTTGCTCAGAAACCCGAAGTAGATGTGTTTCACATGCAGCTTCAATTATTTTTCTAAAGTTAATTATTTGTTGTTTTGTTAGCTCTAAAACGTTTGGCTTAGGCTGTAAGTTTGTGAGAATGATTAATAAATAATATAATAATAATAACGTAACATATAAAAATAATTGAGAAGGTTTTTAATTTCCTTCAAATGTTTAACCTAAGTGTAAACACTAAAAAAATCAAACTATAATAAATAACATACTTTGTATCGCAGGCACAGCATTTGGCTCTGCGTTCTCCTTGTCTTCTTTCCGCCTCCTGCCCTTGGCTGCCTGGGAGGCCTTGTCGGGCTTGTCGCTGGTTTTCTCTACATCTATCGATTTCTCGCGACGCATCTTTGCTGATAGATTTACATTGACCTGTGTAATTAATTATTTAAAGGCATGATTTTATCGTTGTATCGTTGCCGTGGGGTGCCGGCAGTAGAATGTTACCTCTCCTCTCATTTCCGTGGATGCAGTAAGAGTCTGCTAAGGGACACTTCCGAAAGATGGGCAGCAGCGTCTTTCCGTGTATCAACATCCTGTACTGCGCTCGCCAACCCGCCTGCCAAGCGTGGTGAGTATGGCAACTACCCCTCATGGAGATCCATGAGGGAGGCCTGTGTTCAGTAGTGGACATTGTATGGCTGAAATGATGAAAAATGATGATGATTTTATCAATTCATCATTTCAGCCGTAAGAAGGCAACTACTGGACACCGGCCTCCTTCATGGATCTCCATGAGGGGGTTGCCATCCTTCGCCACGCTTGGCAGGCGTAATATAGGCGTAAATAATTCAAAAACAGTGAACAATTGGTTACTATTGAAACTACTAAATTCTTAATCTTAACATCTCTGTAAATAACCTGGAATAACAATGCTCCTATTTATCCAGATGCATCATGTATTATTTTATATTTTATCATTATTATTTAAGGACATTTAAATTAAATTGTTTAGGTATGATTCTTTGTTTTGTTTAATCATTATTTATATTAAATTATTATTGTATTACTTTAAGTTACATATTATCATAATAGCTCTTGGATGTTTTGGCTTAGGCTGTAAGTCCACCTGTGTCTGAATAAATGAATTATGAATTTAAATAATACATGTACATTTAAATAATATGTAATATTTTATTGAGGTACAAATTTATGAACAATGACTAATAAAATAGTAGATGATTAAGGCATTTTTTTACAAAAAAAAAAGTTTTTATTGTACTTTTCAAGGTGAATCAAAACTTCTATAACTAGGTCCTTAAGGTGCCTCAAAAGACACAATGTACACCAGCATATTTTAATAACAATAAATTAGGCCAGGTGCCTTTTGGCTCTGTGTCCACTCTACGCAGGGCTCTAGGCCGGTTCCTAGAAGTTGGTGTATGTTTTTTTACATTTTCAATAAAGGAGAGATACAAAAGTCCATACTCCTGAACTCAGACTTGTATAGTGAGGAGATCCCTCTCCCTGCAGTTAAGATAAAAGACAAAATCGGTTGCTCAAACCGACATCACCTTATCAAGAATTTCAGCAGGTCCCGAAAAGGGTTCTGTAGCTTAGTGGTCAAAGCACTTCTGGCTTAAGGCAGCGTCAAGTATCGATTTGACAAACGTGGGTTTGAATCCCACCGGGACCGTAAAATTTTTGATAAGGTTATTCATTTCTTTGAAAAAAAGACAAAATCATAAAATTCAACGAGCTATGGAAAACTATTCTGAGACTAAAAATTGATACAAGTTAAATTCTTCTCAGAGATGCTAGGAAAAGATGGCACACAAGATTGTTGAGATTGTTAGAGAAGATAGGGCAATGGTTGCTCAGGACCAAGAAGTGAAAGCTCATGGAGTCCTTAAAAATATTCAATAAAAAATGACACATTTCTAAATAACAACATTAATTTATTAATATTTTAATATGAAAAGACACAAACCTGCTTACTGATAATACTCTGAGCTTTGACTGAAGCATTTCTCTTCAGCCGCTTGTCCACCTCGGGACTCAATATATCTTCAGCCTCATTCTTGCTCCGTTTCTTGGACGCTCTCCATCCTCCATTACCATCTGCTGATTGGCTAGAGTTTGATTTTCTACTTGAATTTTCTGGGATTTTGTTTGCTCCATCTAAAAACAATGTTGCTATGAATATCCTGCTAATATTAGAATCTAAAGTTTGTTTATAATATGTTTTTATTTGCCCTTTATGCAAAAATGACCAAGATCAAGCTAACTTTACGGAAGTGCGTTAATATTGACAGTTAAATCCCCCACATGGATCTGAATGGAATATGAAACCCAAGCACCCAAGAAGGGACATTTTACCGCCAAACACAGATGGCTGAGAATAAAGCTTGTTTTATGTTTATCATGATAAATCACTGTATAAAATACATTTAGAACCTTTAGGGATGACTTACCATCGTCTTCGTTGATACTTTGAAGAGTTGTCGTACGAAGTTTATCCTTCTGGGTCTTCTCTTTCCCTTTTTTTCCATCTAGATAATCTTTCTCAAATTTTTCTAAAAATTCAAGTGCCACCTGAAAAATTACTTAGGTTTTAGCACTACACTATAAATGTATACGCACAAAAACCACACTTTCACTTATAATAACCAGGAAATAATCACAAAACACCATGTACACACTTTCCATTTAGGGCTTTTTGGATTTACCTTGACGTCATCTTTGATGTTTTTTGAATACGCGTTTGATATCTCATTGAGTTTTGGTATTAGTTCACTAAAAATGGACATATTTGTCGGACAAAACTCAGAAAAAGTTTTCTAAATTCTACAAACGCCATCAATCGAATCGAAAACCGTTTAAAATTGAATGAATAGCAGTCAGTTTCAGTTGGGCTAACATTCGAAATCCAATCCTACAAGATGCGATGCGTTCACATTTTTTTATTAGAACCATAGACACCGCGAGTTCTATCCGGAACACCCGCTGTGTTTGGGTGGCGGCGGTGGTTGTATAACGCGGTGTTGAAATTGTTTCAACTACTCATCAATAGATGGCAGTGTTAGGGTATGAAATAGAAGGTTTTCAAATAAACTGAGATGGCACTATTATACCTACACTAAATTAGGAACGTTCCTAAGCGATCCTCAGATAGTCAGTTTCGAGTAATTGCATACATCATCACAAAATGCTTACGCTAATATTTTCTAGACGCAATTCCCCATGCCGTCGCTCTCGTGGCGTCACAGTGTCGCGTGTATATCGACTCCCCTTGCCCAAACATGCAGACGTAGACATGACTTGGAACTAGTCTTGTAAAACTGGATCAGTCATAAATTCATATGAAACTATATTATTAAATATCGCTTACTTTAAAACTTTCATCTGATTTCAGTGGCGTAACTATACCACCTGGGGCCCGTGGCAAATTCTTTTAATGGGGCCCTATCAGTAAAAATCGTCACGTTGTACTCAGTTTGATTTTAATAAACTTCGTGATTTTCAGCGTACTTAATTACACGTTGTATGTATATGTCCTACTAATGGCCATAGGGACTACAGACCATTCCCTGTCGCCTTCAAAAAAATTATAAATTTGTTGAACTGTTTCAAAAAAATTTGCATATCAATAACCTCTCTAACTGCATCATTGAGTACTAGATTTAAATTATGAGCAACACAGTGAACATAAACGGCATTTGGCTCGGCTCGACATCTTTTATGAGTTTTTGAACTCCATCTTATGGTAGAGTCCCTTTGTTTAGGTTGGTTGAAATGCTTAACGATTAACTTGAAATTGTATAATGGTCTTTAGTTGTCTCACTTTGGATTTTAAGCAGAACTTATAAAAATATACTTTTCAAATAAAATAAAATACTCAGGTACAATGTAAAAAATATTTTTGAGCTCGCGGCTTCTTGGGCCGGGGCCCTCTTGGGTCTGGGGCCCGTGGCATTTTGCCAGCCCTGCCACCCTATTGTTACGCCACTGTCTGATTTAGATAATGAAGGTAAGTTAGAGCTTGTTTATACTGGTCTGTGTCTGTGTCTGGTTAGACAGAGGCGGCTCTAGCCCTTGTGGCGCCCGTGTGCCACCAGTAGCCTGGCGCCCCCTAGTAGGAGTGGGGTCAAAATGGAATACTTACAGTTATATTTTCATACGAAAATTCAGATGCAAATAGTGCAATTTTAAATGATGTCAAGAAGCTTTTTAGGAAGGAAGGGGTTACAACATAAAAATATATTCTTCGATATCACTGTCACTCGACACTGACTGACACTTTTAATTTGCACTTTGTTTTATCAATAAATTACAATGGATGATTTAAATGTAATATCAAATGATATAGAGCAGGTTTCTATCTCTAGTTCTTATATTAGTGATCCAGAATCTTGTTCTAAAAAGCTTAACAATTTTCCTTTTAAAATGATTCATCTTAATATTCGCAGCATAAATTGTAACTTTGATAAGTTATTATTGTTATTATGTAGAACTAAAGTACAGTTCGATGTTATACTACTATCAGAATGTTGGCTCAGTAAATGTCCAAACCTGCCACAACTTACTGGTTTTGATGCACATCTCACCTCATTCACAAACCAAAATGATGGTGTCGTGGCTTACGTCAAATCAGGACTAAACTACACTGTAGACTACCCTCAGATTAATGACGCTAACTGCCTGGTATTAAAATTTTCTAAAAATGTCGCCGTGGTTGCTTTATATTGTTCACCATCAACCTCAAAGATAGATCCATTTATTGATAGCCTAGATTCTGTTCTTTACCTTTTAAAATCCTACAAAACTGTTGCAGTTCTAGGAGATATAAATGTTAACATTAGTCCTAATAATACAGATCCACACTCTAATATTTATCTTAATATGATCGCATGTCATGGTATGCTTCCCGCTCATCATCTACCCACGAGAGAGAACAGATGTATAGACCATGTTCTCTTGCGAACTCATAGCTCCTCCTTAACACTGATTTTAACTACAAGTATTACGGACCACTTGCCCGTAATTTTTGCCTGTGATTCTTTGTCCTTAATACGAAACACATTTTATATCAAATCACGACTTAACCTAAAAGATCTCATATCTGAACTAGAAACGGTAGATTTCACAGACGTATTGAGTTCCAACGATGCTGAGCATGCAACCAACACCTTTATAACTACTCTATCAAGTTTAATTCAAAAGCATAAAAAATCTATTGCTGTACCAAGTAGGAAATCTTTTCTAAAGCCTTGGATGACGCCAGGTCTTCTTCGGTGTATCAGACATCGCGACCAGTTATTCGTGAAGTCAAAAAAACATCCAGAAAATCATATTCTCAATATATCATTCAGACGTTACAAAAACTTCTGCAATAATTTGTTAAAAAAAACTAAACGCGTCTATGAGAGACAAGAAATACAAACTTCCAGTAAAAATCCAAAGGCCACATGGAAAATAATAAAGGAGATTGCCAACCTAAATATCAATAAAAGCTCATCTTTTCATTTATTAAACTCTGATGTAAATCCATACGCCTCAGTAAATACAGTGAATAAATACTTCGCCAGTGTTGGTAAAGATTTGGCATCCAAAATAATTAACTATAATATACCATTACCACAGTCTCAAATGTCAGCCACACTATCTCATGCCCCGATAAACTCTATGGTTTTAAATAGAGTAGACGATAAAGAAATTGAGCTGACTATTCTACATTTAAAACAAAAGTCCTCTGTTGGTTGGGATGGTATTCCAACATCCCTGATTAAAGCTGGAAGACATGTTATTATTCCTATCTTGAAACATATCTTCAATCTATGCATTGACTCTGGTATATTCCCCAGCTGCTTTAAGAAAGCTGTGATTCACCCCATATTTAAAAATGGTAATCGGCGTTGTGTGGAGAATTACCGTCCAATATCAGTACTTCCCGTAGTCTCAAAAATTTTTGAGAAGCTTGTGAATATTAGACTGCTATCCTACCTAAACACTAATAATATCTTATCAGAAAATCAGTTTGGCTTCAGAAAGGGTCTTTCTACAGAAGACGCTGTACTTGAACTAACAAACTGTGTCATAAAACACCTGGATAAAAAACAGAAGATCATCGGAATTTTCATCGATTTATCAAAAGCTTTCGATACAGTGTCGATTCCCCTACTAATAACAAAACTGAGCAAAATTGGCATACGGGGCACGCCCTTAGATTTACTTAAAAACTACCTGACCAACCGCAGTCAATATGTAATAATTGACAATATAAAGAGCGAAGAGATACCCATCACATTTGGCGTACCACAGGGTAGTGTCCTTGGCCCTACCCTGTTTCTTATCTACATAAACGAATTGTGTAATTTGTCTCTTACTAATTGTAAAATCATAACCTATGCCGACGATACCGCTATTCTAATAAACGGAAAAACCTGGTCTGAAGCACACTCTTTAGCAGAATCAGCTTTAAGTACTATTTTAAACTGGCTTTCAACTAATCTTCTTTCATTGATAATGATTGTTATGTTATTTACCTACAATAAGTATATGTAAGTCCCACTAGTCTGAAACACAGGTTTATCCTAGTTCAGACACGGATATTTTAGTACATTTAAATAGTTTATAAATACGGCTTTTGTAATTTATTGTGAATTTATATTGATTTTCGAATAAATTATCTATCTATCTTATCTATCTATCTATCTATTGAACATTTCAAAAACAAATTATCTACTTTTCTCTTTCAGATCAACTCATTTACCTGATTCTCTCCCGAAGTTACGTACTCATACATGTCACTCTAGTTCTTTTGATTCATTGTCTTGTGCCTGTCCAACCATTGAAAAAACATCCCACCTTAAATATCTTGGTGTTATTTTAGATAGTTCTTTGTCCTGGAGTAAACATATAGAACAAACCGTCTGCCGTACGCGCAAGCTAATTTTTATCTTTTATAAGCTCCGTAATGTTCTTTCCACCAAATTACTGAAAACTGTCTACTATGCTTTAGCTCAATCTGTAGTTGGCTATTGTATATCAGCGTGGGGTGGTTCCATGAAGACCTCTATGCTCAAAATTGAAAGGGCCCAGAGGGCCGTTTTAAAGGTCATGTTCCGTAAGCCTTTCAGATTTCCTACAATTGACCTATATTCCCTTAGCAGTGTTCTCTCGGTTAGGCAGCTCTACATACTTAACACAGTCCTTTATAAGCACAGTCAATTGACATACAACCCGTCATATACAAACAAACGCAGATCAGATAAAGTATGTGAGATCGAGTCCCGCAGAACAGCTTCGGCCGGTAAATCCTACTACCACCTCAGTTCAAAACTTTATAATATAGTTAACCTTAAATTAGAAATCTATTCACTGACGATATATAAGTGCAAAATTAAGACTACAGCCTGGCTACAAACCCTCTCGTATGAAGAGACTGAATCTCTTCTGAGAGTTATTAAATAGTTTCTTGTTTTATCTTAAAAAATACAATTTTGAAATAAAATAAAACACGGCTCACTATAATCATCAAGCGTAACACACACGTATACTAACATACGCACGCAAACACATGCACATACACCAACACAGACACACACACACTCACACACACTCTCTCACACACACACTTACATTTGCCAAAAAACAAGCCTATAAAATATTGCCCAGCTTAATTCGTTCATAGTCACTAGAAATTTTATAAATAGTAAAATATTATTCATTTGTATTCTTATTTTAAAATATATTATTCTAGAATAGTTTAAAATACAATTTTTAAGAACATAACCGCTCCACCTGGTCTTGAGGTGGGCGTTGGTAACTGCGTCACAGTTTAATATAATATTAAACTATTGCAGGAATCATCGCTTCCAATGTATTTTTTGTATAATATGATTTGTTCTGAAAATAAAGATTTTTATTTTATTTTTATTTTTTACTCGTTGTTCATTTTTTTTCGCTAGCTGTTTTTGATGACATCTGACCCCGATGCATATCGCAATAATTGTGTAAACAATTAACGAAATCTTATCTTTTATATAATTTTTATCAAAAGAAAAGCCGATTTACTTCATATTTACATGTTTACTCAAAAGTGATACTTAATTCATTGCATCAAGGCTTATTTCGCAAAACTACGGAGCAGCGGTAAAACAAAAATTGCGGCACGCGTACACAAAGCCTTTGAAAATAACCGCCGGCGCCGCAACGTCCCTTGCAATTCGAATTTGAACTTTATGTCATTCTAATACAGCCGAGTTAGTAATGATGGTCGGCGTGTTTTCATCGAATCGAACGAATCAAAACAGGTGCCGTTAAAGATAAAGCTACGTTTATTTTGTCACACAATTTACAATTCATCCATATACAATAATAAGGTTTAAAAAATAAAATAAAAATGTGACAAAAATGGTCATTACTCAGCATATGCTGTGGCAGAACGAGTCCGTACCACAGCGCTGGTCTTCCGTAGTGACCGAAGTATGCGGATGGTGGCTACCGCGATACAAAAATGCAGTGCAAGCAATTTGGCTTTACTCGCGGCCGTTCCACTACTGATGCTGGTATAGAGTTAGTCTCGCATATCTATGATGCTTGGGAGAGGTTGCAAGACGCTTTAGGTGTTTTTTGCGACCTTTCAAAAGCATTTGACTGTGTACACCATGAAACATTGATCGGAAAATTGCGCCACTATGGTGTTAGAGATATCTCTTTGGATCTACTTATTTCTTATCTCAGTAACAGGATACAAAGAGTTGATGTTAATGGAAAACGTTCTTCGGGATCTGTAGTTACAATGGGTGTACCGCAGGGATCAATTCTTGGGCCTTTTCTATTTTTAATTTACATTAATGATCTACTTCATCTTGTCAAAAACAATCATGAGATTGTATTGTTTGCTGATGACACTTCACTTTTATTCAAAATGAAACGACGTACCACCGATTATGACGAGGTGAATAATGCAATCTCAGAGGTTGTTAATTGGTTTAATGTCAATAACCTATTACTTAATGAAAATAAAACAAAATGTATTAGATTTACTCTCCCTAATGTAAAACAGGCTGATGCCAAGATTAAATTAAAAGGTGAAAGTTTAAACTTTGTAGAAAAAACTGTGTTTTTAGGCATAACTTTAGACAATAAGCTTCAATGGGGCCCACACATAGAACAACTATCGGGTAGGCTTAGTTCTGCAGCATATGCAGTCAAAAAAATCCGCCTTCTTACAGACGTTGATACCGCTAGACTTGTTTACTTCAGCTATTTCCACAGCATTATGTCTTATGGCTTACTACTGTGGGGATGTGCTGCAGATATAGACACCGTATTTGTGCTGCAGAAGAGGGCTATTCGTTCTATCTACAATATGGGTCCCAGAGAATCACTTCGCACTAAATTTAAAGAAATAAATATAATGACAGTAGCTTGTCAATATATTTATGAGAACCTGTTGTACACCCATAAAAATATTGCTTCGTTTAAGAAAAACAGCGACAATCACAATGTAAATACAAGAAATAAAAATAAACTCGCTGTGCCCACTACTAGGCTCCATAAGGTGAAAATATCTTTTAAAGGGCAATGTATACGCTTCTACAACAAACTCCCAAGTGAGTTGCAGAAGTTATCATTTAATAAATTCAAAAACATTATTAAACGCAATCTGTGCAATAAAGCTTATTATAAAATATCAGATTACCTAGAGGACAAAACCACTTGGGACTGAATCTGCTCCAACTCCGTCAAACGTAACATAAGACAAAATAAAATTGTTAAATGATGACTATAACGACCGAGTTAAGTTCTTCTGTTCACTTCTTTTCCTAACTCGCGTGTCATCTGAAGTGAACCGATTCAATTATGTGCTATATTCTATTTATTTGTGTTGTTTTATTTTGTAATTTGTGACGCGTCAATAAGGTCCATGCGGCCGCACTGAATAAAGTATTTTTTGATTCTTGATTCTAGTACGCTAAAATAAAATATAATAACAAAGTACCTATTAATATCAAAAAATAAACAAAACAATATATAACTTTTTGTGAATTAGATAACAATATTTATTCATGTAAATGAACTAACCCAAAATATATGAACTGAAACAATGAAAATAAAATAACAAGTAGAGAATTATTTACATATATGTATTCCAAACGTACTTACACTTAGGTGTGGTTTGTCCGAGGCCCAGAACGACGGGTCATATTGACGAAGTTATATTGAGACTATATTAATGACTTTTTTCGATTTTTTTTAAATGAATGAACTGTTTTACAATTTTTTATTGGAGGTGAAAGGTTATTCCAGCATTTCGTGGCTGCGTATTTAAAGCTGCCACGAAATGCAGCCGTTCTGAGCTTCGGACATATCAACCGGGTTGATAGACGGACGTGGCGGTGTGAGAAATGAAGTTTCTCAAATAGGTAACTTAGCTGTTGGTTCCTGATGACACCAAAAAGCAGAGTGGCGAAATGGAGAGTTCGGCGGGACGACATAATGAGGTTACCATTGGCATTTATGTAAGGTGAGATGTGGACACGTCTAGGAATAGGATAACAAAAACGAATACAGGCGTTTTGTATTCGTTGAGTTATTTTATTGTGCGAGTCAAAAGGCAGTCACTAAACACACAATCAGCAAAATTTAATTTGGACAGTATGAGTGAGTCCCATAGTTTTATCGTCAGGTCGACACTTATTTATTCGCGCATACGGTACAACACGGATAGTCGGTATAAGCAAGTTTTTATCGTTTGCAGAATATAGTTTTCGAAACGTTACGCGCCTGTGGTAGTGATGCAACACTACGCCAATATACTTAATCTTTAAATAACTGTTTTAAGGCAGATTTCACGTTGAAACAAAAGTAATTGTGTAGAGTAGGCAAAGACGCAGCTTGTGGTGGCGCGCCTTGCTTTGCTACCGCGTGCCCGGCGGCATCGGCCGAGACACGGGCGCAGGGTCTTTGAGTGCGCCGGTGCCGTGAGCGACGCACGCATCTTTGAAGGTGTCGCATTAGAGGGCGCTCGGCGCCCCCTTAGACCCGGCGCCCGTGTGCGCCGCACACCCTGCACTATAGGTAAAGCCGCCTCTGGTTAGAGTAAGTAATAACAGTGTAGGTACTTAGATGCCATCAATTATTTACATAGATAATGCATTGTCTATCAAATCAAATTTTGCAACAAAATGCGAACTAATATTATGACCATAAAAGTTAAGTTTATTGTTCTGGGACTGGGGAATATTGTGTCCTTTAATATTCTCATTTTCAGTTTTTTAACGACTTCAGACTGGAAGAGGCGGTTCTTATGGATGAACGAGTCGCTCATCTTTCCATACAAACGTGGAAGGGTAACTACTCCACTGTTTGACGTTAACCATCCAACATCAATTTATCTCGTCATAATCTATGTTTGTATACACACCAAACCGTAAAAAAAGTATTTTTTTCAAAAATACAAGCTTCTTAACTTTCGTATTTCAACACTGATTTTAGCCCAACTTTGGACGAAACTAAATAATATGAGGAGAAAGAAAACTCAAAAATAAATGCCGTTCCGACATAGTTTAATTATTCAAAAGTTGAAATAAATGTTATTTTGAAAAGATTACACTCAAGTTTTTCTATAATAACCCTTGTGCTAAAAGTCTATTCACATAATTTTTGCGCGGTCGGTTTAGGAATGAATCATTGTGCATTTCATTCTAGCACCCCATTATGTCAGGTGAGATAGCATACATTTAGGCCGCGCTCACTGACGACTTCGCCTCCGCGACTAGTTGGACCTTACGTCGTATATTTTTTTAAATCTTTGTCACCTCAGAACAGGTTAGTTATTTAGTCAAAGCTTATGAACCGATTTGGAAAATCTTTTTGTTTAAGGTTTAAGAACTTTTATTTCTCATAAGAACACAATAATAGTTCGCTTATAATGAGATATAGATAATAATTAAATTTACAGTATTCAATTATTTAAATTATTCTAGAGCTATTAATGTGATACATAAAATAAAATTTTAATTCAAAATCAATTTACCACTTCATTTTATACATTAGATTGGATAATATAATTGCAATGTACATACATGCTTTTTAAGTTTATTTTTAAATACCTTTTTATTTAAACACTTTTTTAGTTCGTTTGGCAATTTGTTGTACAATTGAACACCCTCAAATAGTATAGTTTTCTTGCCGTAATTGGTTCGTGACCTTGTAATTGGAAGCTTTATTTTATTTCTTAAATTGTGTTTGTTGGGTTTAAGGTGTAACTGTATGTTAGTTTTAATGGAGTTTGTTATTATATTTTTTATTAAAATACATGTGTTATAAGTATAAATTTGTTAGAGATTGAGTAATTTTTCGAATTAATTGTTTCGAAGATCTACCTACAACTTCAATTAGATCCCATTTTTTAAACCCAGTTCTGATGATGGGATCCATAATAAATCCAGGGAAGTTCTCAAATAAGAAATATAAATATATAAATACATCTATAAATAAAAATACAAATAAGCATACGCCTTGGGCATTTTCAGAAACATCTTAGATTTTATCATTGAAGTCAGTTTGTTTTGTTGAAAAATTAAAGAAAATTATTTCTCATAGCGTTAGCTCTTCCAGACATAGAATGATCATGGGAAGACTGAAATGGTTCTTCGAGCAAGCTTGCCTAGCTATTGCTCATAATATTTGACAAGGCAATTCGAATTTTTTGAACGTAAAGTTTTTGTCGTAAAAACTGTTTGTTCTAGCTAGTTGTATGGTGAAAAGAGTTATGTTAGATCTTATCTTAGGAAAAATATAATATAATGTACTTAGGTAGGTGCGATGTATGTTACGAAAAGTATTTTCACCAAAGTATTTGATTATGCCAAGCATGCTGTAGTAGTTATGCAGGTTCCTTTTATGTAATCATAATCATAATTCACCTTACATTGTTCTTTTGTATCTCAAAGGGATAAAGCAATGTTTTCGATATTTTTTTTTTATTTACACCTACATTCTTAAGAAATAAATCGTCATATTCTAAGTAATTTGGGGTTAACTAATTTAATAATTATAAATTCGCTAATAATGTAGAAAATATAACAAATATTTACAATATCATTAATAGCAACAATAAAATTAGGAATTAAAATTTCAAACACGCCATATCAATTGAAAAATGAATGTATACAATTTTGACTTTTTAGAGTCAAAGTAAAATTATCCAAAATAAGACAATTAAAATATGTCAAAATTAAATTATATGTCAAAACAAAATTATATGTCACAGTAAGATTTATATGTCAGAATTAAATAATGTCAAAATAAAAATATCTACAACTAATATGGTTTCTAATGTCGACAAACGATACAGTTAAAGATGTCAAAAATCATAGTTTATCCAAGAAAAATTGATCAACAGAATGATAGCATATGTCTAATAATAATAATTTAACATGATTATAGAATACTAATATAATTAGTCTTTTCTTCTTTTTTATGCTTTCAGGTGGTTTATTATAAATTTTTACTAATCTGTAGTGTGGACTGTTACTTACTATCTTATGTTTAGTCACAGGAAGAATACCTAAGTTTATTTTTATGTCGCTTATTCTTATTATAATTGCTAATAATGTCAGAATTTGAGTCAAAGAGATGTTTATATTATTTTATGAATATTGCGGCCTGTAGTATATTGAGGGAAGTGTTAATATTTTATTTTTTATAAAGAGCGGTCTACAACCTATCTTGTTGTTTTATATTAAAAAGTATTATAATACATTTTTATTGCATAATAAATAATTGTTTTATGTGTGTTAACAATGTTGTGTTTATAATGTGAACTGTTGGCGATCCTTTTCTTGTTAAATAAATAAACAATAAGGCCGATGTACGCACACTGGTTTTTGCAATAAACTAAACTCTTATTGTTACAATTTATTGTGTAGTCATATTGCACGAAACTTCGTGAAAAAAAAATTTCAACTGAGTGAGCTCACTCATTTCGTGTGGAAACAAAACGGTGCGGTCACATTACGGTGAGGGCGTATCTAACGATTTAAATCTTTGATCACAGAGAGATCTATAGCGTTATACTATGGCAATAGTAAGAAGAGGTTTTGTATTGATATGTACCTACTGGCAAAAACTATAAACATCTGAAAAATCAAACATAAAATAACTCTTAATCCAATCTACTAGATTTTTAGGACATATTTACCAATTTTCACAAAACATGAATGGATACTCTGACTGAGTGTGGTGTTGAGTGTGGTTTAAAAGAAAAGTTAGTGTGTAAAACCAAGTCTTCGTATATCGGTGAAAATTGTATGAACATCCGTCCGGTAGGTTTGAGGTTAGCCGCAGAAGTCTGTAACTAGTAACTCGCGTGTTATATCACAGGTTATATCTTCAGTCATTCATAACTTCGTCATTGTCTTGCGTCATGTTTCGTGCGATCGGTCCAACCCCCGAAAAAGATGATAAAGCACATCAAAAAATATCTATTTAGATATACCTATTTAGATACATAGAGACCTAAGTAAGAATTGTGCTGTTTTCTTGTTCAGCTGGATGACGTAGGTACCCACGGTAAGGATAAGACCGGCCCTTTCAAATCCGCTTGAAGAATTTATGAGATCCCTACCTTTTAAGTTGATACAAAGTTTTTTGTTTTCGTAGGATAAACAAATCGGGATTTATTAGAAGATTTAGTTTTAGATGTATGTTTTGAGAAAGGGTTGGGAAGGGATAGGATCAAGTTCGTATCCCAGACAATGTTTTTGACTAGGTCACCTACCTACCTAGGGCCAGGTAGGTAGGGCCAGAGTAGGTACATATATCGAAGTGCGTTGCGGACATGCGGTTGCGGTGGAACACGCAGACGATAGCGGGACGAGCTGGAAGCTTGGCAGCTTCCAGCTGGAAGGAGCCAGAGGGACTCGCGAATGGTAGCGGAAAATCGTCAAAAGTAGTGGGAATGGAGGAGCCCTTCATAGGAGGCGGTTATCACGCTGCCACGCACCACGCTGCATGTTGCGTGTCGACGCACCTACGCGCGTACTTGCGGGAGTGCAGATCTGCATCATCGGTGCGGGTTTTTCACGCACTAACGCGCGTAGTTGCATTTTGTGGATTCATGGCGGCTCGTCAGAGCAGAAATGAGTCATCATTTCATTCAAAGCTGTTCGCTAGACTGCGGGACTCGGTGTGCCATACCTTACGGCTCGCACCGCACCTACGCGCGTGGATGCATGTTTCACCGCGCTTGAGTGCGTGATCTGCATGAACGCGCGTAGATGCATTTTCGGTGTGTTGGACTGTGCGTGTTTTCTCTACAAACGGAGATACTTACAAGCAACGTTAGAAGACGCATTCACGCAACATGCAGAGTGATGCGTGGCAGTGTGTGACCCGCCTTAATCATTCTATATAAATAAATAAATAAAATGTAAGTGTCGGTTTCAAATGTCAAAATTATAGCTTTATACTAAATTAAAATAACTTTCGATACCTTTATCAAAAAACTAAGTAAGCAGCAGCTTGTAGTAGGCATGTAATAAGATATTATGTACCTACCTATCCATGTCTTTTTATATCTATACTTTTCGCCGATGTAGGAAAGGTTATGAACTCTGGAAGGTAGGAAGGTACGGTAGGCATATCGATACTTTTTCTCTCGCTCAAAAAAACATATTTCATAATTTATTTTGTTTTAACAGAGCCTATCCCCAGAAAACCCTTTGATGCCCTTGGCTTTACATTAATTTAAGATACCCATTGATTAAAATTCATAGAGGATTAAAAAGAGTGAAAGCTATCCTGTTTCAACGGAACCTTTATGCAAAGCAGGTACCTGCTGCTGGTCGCCGCAAACGAGCGACAAACCGTCGCCCATTATTTATTTGTTTATTTATTATAACTTTTATATATTTATATAAATTTATTATAACGCTTACAGCTTGCGCCAAAACGCCCAGATATTAACTAAGTACATTCATTTATTTCCCAACATAAAAAATATCATCATTTCAGCCATAAAACGTCCACTGATGAACACAGGCCTCCCTCCATGGATCTCCATGAGGGGTAGTTGCCCCATTGATAAAAAATATAAAACTGGAATATAAACAATAACAAAGAAGACAGCATAATAAATTAATTTAACATTATGTACCTATGACAATCATATACAAAACGTCATTATCATTATAAATTCAAAATAAAATAAATTAAAGATAATATTTAAATGCAGATAAACATTCAAATTCAAATCAAAGTCAAATAATCTAACGAAAAATAATACAATAAAATTTAATATTTAAAAATAATACTAACAACTGCTTATAAAAGGTGGCAGCATTGTCAGCGAATACCTAAGTCGAAGTCAGTTTGAGCTACAAAATTGTTAATATTAGTGAAACTGCACGCGGAGTGGGAGAAGCTGCGCCCGAGCAAGTCCGGCCTCCAGGCGGCGGCGCGGCAAGCAGCGGCGGCGGCGACGGAGGCCCACTGGCCCATGTGCGCCGGTCATGCTGCGCCGTGGCACAGCTAAGGCGACCCTCTCAAGCACCTCTGAGTCGTCTACATCTCCCCACACCAACATGAAGTAGTGCGTTAGCAACAGTAATTGAAGAGAGTCGGCCTCCACCATGCCAGAAACAAAAAGAGAAGTATATAGATATGGGTAATACCCGTATATATAAAGATAACGCGCGAATTTACGTTGGACTTTTTCCAGTGTCAATTTATATTTGCACTCATGGGGTGGGGATCCCGAACCTCAGAACCATACTCAAGGCGACTGCGTACGCATGATTTATAGAGCATGAGCTGCTCGTGCATCCGGAAACTCCCACGTGACACGCATTGTAAAACCTAAGGTCTGGCATGCTTGTTTACAAACAGCGGCTATGTGTGAGTTAAAGTCGAGCCTAGTGCCCAACATCAACCCTAAATCACGTATCGCATCCACGAGTGTAGATGTGTAGAGAGCTCGAGTGTAGATTCGCCAAGAAAGTGGCGAATGTGAGAGCGACGGCGTATGAACGTGATAATCTGGCACTTCGAGACATTGAAAGGCAGGGAGTTGCTCCGTGCAACCACACGGTCGATGTCGTTTTGAGGAGCCTGACAATCGGTGTCCGATCTAAACGCCGCGAACAGCTTCAGGTCATCTGCGAACATGAGGCATTTTGAAGTACTGATAACTGATGAAAGGTCGTTGACCATTATACGGAAAAGCTTGGAGCCTAAGGTGCTTCCCTGACTCACACCCGAGTTAGTAGCAGGAACTTAGTTAGCATGGCAGGAGCCATGGACGCTCTGATGTGTTTGCAGCGTCGTCGCTCGTTCGGGAATATAATAAAATCGGCCAAGTGCGATTCGAACTCGCGCACGAAGGGTTCCGTACCATTATTATATTAAAATCACCTTTGTTGTATGGTATCCCTAAATATTTATTTTATTATTTATTTAGTATATGTTTTCATAGCGGCAACAGAAATATATCATCTGTGAAAATTTCAATTGTATAGGTAGCTATCACAGTAAGACGGACGGACAGACAGACAGATAGACGGACGGACGGACGGACGGATAGGGTCCCGTTTTTACCCTTCGAGTACCTAAACGAAACCCTAAAAAAATACCTACGCGATATAATGTCTTGTGAAACTAATTTATATAAACTAATTTGAACCTATCAGTTCCATGAATTGCATGTAGTGTTCACAACCAAGATAGTTTCCAAAGTTCCTTCAAGTTTTCATAGACTGTAGTAATACTATCTCGTTTGCCCAAAACAAGCTTAATGTAAAAGCTATCACTGGAGATGGGATTGCCAGGCGTTTTAGCAAAACGGTAAGATATCCAGGTGAACACTTAGCGGCCCGTTGTCTTATTGGTCTTATTTTCGGCTAGGGGTGGGACATGTCGATGATTCCATTTACAAATAAATCAATCCCTGCTAATATATAAAATAACAACAGCGAAAGTATGTATCTATGTTCCGCCTTTACGGTACCAATAACGATTTTGATGAATTTTAGCACTGGAATAGATTAGATCTTAGAGACGGACGTAGGCTAATTTTCGTTCCGAATATTAAACCTGAAGGGGTTGATGAATGATAAATAGGGTATGAAAGTTTGTATGTATGTATCTTCACAATAAATTTAGTCCGAGTGAAACCGCGCGGATCAGCTAGCTTACAAATTAATCAATAATACATATAATGCTGGGCACTACAAACAGTCCCAACCATCTAGTCCCAAACTAGGCGAAGCTTGTAGGTACCATGTAAACCAGAAACATTTATGTACGTACCAAATATTGCATCAAACGCCTGACAAGAAGCTATAAACATAACCTGTGTACACATAAACTATATATATAAAATTCAAAGTCCTGACTGACTCACTGACTGACTGATATATCAACGCACAGCCTAAACCACTGAACCTAAAGACTTGAAATTTGGCACACATATGTATACCTTGAGTATCCTAGAGGTGCACTAAGAAAGGATTTTTCTAAATTCCCACGAAATAGATAGATAGATAGATAAATAGGGAATAAATGGGATTTATAAATAAATAAAAATAAATAAATAATGCTGGACAAATCACACAGCATCATCTAGCCCCAAGCTAAGCAGAGCTTGTGTTATGGGTACTAAATGACTGATATACTTAATACATTATACTACATAGATAGATTTTTTTATTATATATAGAAAAACACCCAGAACACCCTGAACAAATATCTGCAGATCGTACAGACATTTGTCCCGAGGCGGGAATCGAACCCGCAACCCCTTGCGTCGCAGGCGGACCTTCGCCCGCTGCGCCACAGAGCTCGTCAATTTATATTTTCGAATCAAAGTGGCTCTGCGTGAAAAAGGGGATTTCCACGCGGACGAAGTCGCGGGCAAAAGCTTTTATAAACATAAATATGTACTACTTGAGTTTGTGGGTAGGTACAGGCCAGGATAAATCAATTTGAAAGTACTTACCTATAATAATATGTCATCCCATAACCTATTTCATCCTAGCTTACACGTGTTTAAACAAATAAATAATCAATAGCACACACATTTTTATGCAAATAAATAGTCTTTATCTCTAAAATTACCAAGCTTCTGATTTAATTAGGTACGCAGATATGGCGTGCAACCAAAGTGTTATTATCACAAATTATTTGCTAACGACCAGCGCAATTGAACTTGATTTTGGTGCAGCTAATTAGTTTCCACATTAATAATGTAAAACGTACGCCTAAACCTGTCTAGCAGCCAATTATTAAAATGTGCGCGTATTAAATAAATGAGTACCTATAATGTTACCCAGCCACACTCATTTAGGACAATAAATTTTAGTAAGTAGTTAGGTTCCTGCCTGTAATTTCGTAACAATTTGGCACATTAATTTTAACCTGTCGATAATTGGATTTGAATTGGTGGATTTGTGTTGCTACTGGGAGGTCGACACCCACAAGCGCGATATTATTTTATAATCATTATTAACCAATCCTATTATGTGTACGTAAGTATTATAGTTATAAGTAATAATGATGAACTTAGCAGCCGTAAAACAGGTGCAACATGGCACGACTGCCAAAGTACAATGTTTACTTTAGTTCTGTTACTTGTAAAAAGATGATGTAAGAATGTATTTAGAATAAAAAATAATTAAATACATGGAATCCCATCTTTTCATCAGAAACAACTGAACCATCATCATCATCACCGACAGGCCGCAGGTGCCTAGGTTGGCTGCAGGTCTCCCTTGACCCGCAGGGTGATTACGTATCTCGCGACAGGTTTTGCAACAGTCATTTGACTTTTTTGGAGTTTTTTTATGTACCTAAGTATGAATAAATAAAAAAATAATGCGAAGAAAAGTTCTTAGTACTTACTTATATTGCTTGCATTGCGATGGGTTTATGGCGCTGAATCGCAGTTGGCACAGCTTCAGATAACAGTGATAATGTCAATGGTTGGTGGAGAGAGCTATCTCGGCTTCAAAAATAAACAAAACATTGAAAGATACTCTCTGTGTATACTTGTGAGAGGTAGCAGCTTGTCTAAAGTCTAGTTGCTCAACAATCACCCGCGTGGCTCAGTTGGTCTAATTCTAATAGCTGACTGATACGCAAGAGGTGGCGGGTTAGATTCCTACCACGGGACAAATCTTTGCATTAGTTCTGCATATATTTGTCACGTGTCTGGTTATTTTTCTAAGTATGTTATGTATGTATTTACTAAAAAAATGTATTTAGGTATTAATCATCTGGTTACCATAGTACAAAGCTTTGGCTAGTGTGGGACTAGATGGTGTTGTGTGTAGTGTCCAGCATTGTTTATTTATTGTTATAATCACTAAATACATTTAACAGCCAACTGAAGTCAAACATATAATTTCTTCATACGATATGACAGTTCGTAATTAGTAATGCCGCTAAATGTTAGCAAGCCGACCTAAGTCTTACTTCATTCATTTCAGCCATAAAACGTCCACTAATGAACAAAGACCTCCCTCATGGGTCTCCATGAGGGGTAGTTGCCATACTCACCACGCTTGGCAGGCGGGCATCATCTAGCCCCAAGCTAAGCAGAGCTTGTGTTATGGGTACTACTAGATGACCGATATACTTAATGCATTATACTACATAGACCGATATTTTTTATTATATGTAGAAAAACATATAGAACACCCTTAACTAATATCTGCAGATCGTACAGACATTTCTCCCGAGGCGGGAATCGAACCTCTTGCGTCGCAGGCGCACTTTAGCCCGCTGCGCCACAGAGCTCGAAATGTTTCCTAAAGCCTCATGGAAATCGATGAAACGTGTTCTGAACAATAACTTCTCTGATGCAGATTCCATCGATAAGCCAGGCGCACATCACTGGTCATAAATAAAATATGGCGTCTCTCACCTAGCGTTGCTCACGTTAGGGAGTTCACAACATGGCTGCAGCGAATGGAGGGTAGCAAAGGCTCATGAATGAGTTTTATACGATTTTTTAGGTTCCGTCGGAAAGGAACCCTAATTTTGTGATGGCTCGTTTGTCTCTAAAATATCAAAATTAGGAAGATTGTAATAGGAGGACATAGGTATAAAGTACAAGATGATCAAAATGTACCTATATGATTTTTAATAATAATATCATCATCGTCATCACCATCTCAGGACATAGGCCTACTTAACAAGTATACTCATGAGGGGTTTTGCCACACTCACCCCGCTTGGCAGGCGTGTTGGTGAGCGCAGTACGGGATGTTGATACACAGAAAGACGCTGTTACCCATCTTTCGGAGGTTTCCCCTGGCAGATTCTTACTGAATAAAGAAGGGGCGACCTTCTTCTGCCGGCACTTTACGGCAAAACTGTAACTGCACTCCATAAGTGCACATAGAACGTGCATAATGAATCTATTCTAAAACCTACTGACCTATATCAGTGTCAGTGAATCCACTAATTTCCCTCACAGCGAAATTCGTTTCCAAAACCCAGTTTCCGCTATCTATTCACAAAAAGTCAGAAAGTGTCTACAACATTTTTGCATTTCCGTATTCCCAGAATACTATTCCCGACGCTCAGGATTGGAAAACTTTTCGGCGAGAGCTTACAGTTTAACCTGGTCCTTCTGCGATCGCAGGACAGGTCTGTTTTTGAAAGTTTTGTAATAAACGAAAAGTAAAAGTTGAGACCCATTCGAACTACGACCCTTCTAGGGCTCATGCTATCTGGATGATTTATTCAGATAAAAGCAATTCTTAGGATTAGCTGGGAGGATGGTATAGGTGCTGGGTAAGCCTAATCCATCTGTCAATGTCAGGCACTGCAGCGTCTTGTACCTACAGCATGAATACCAGTTGCTGACGCTGCATAAGTCATCTATTTACTAAGATTTTACGGGAGGAGGGGCTTTAACTATGCCTGTTGGGTATACGGGCGGTGCTGGGTGCTGTTGAGCTGCGTGACCTCTGAGACACAGTCCTTCAACTAGTTCAGAGGGAAACGGACGCTCGGCGGCACACAAAACCGTGCTGTGCTCATCAGCTTAGTATAGGTTTCTGTAGTCTGTAAGAAATCGCAGTAAGCGATAAGACCACCTTTTGTAAAATGTATTTTTTTACAAATAAAGAATTTTATTATTATTATCTATAATAGATGCAAAGGGCCTTGCTACCTTGATAGAAATGATCATGATTCATGTCGGAACCTTCTTACGTAATTATTTAGTTTAATCCCTATAAAGCATAACACATGACCCTCATCTACTGTGGTCGGGTAAAACTAAACCTCTCACAATATTGTGACGTGTTAATGCTGTCAACTTTTAATACCCTACTTTTTAATATCCAGTTCCAATTTCCCAGGGACGGCCAGCAACGCAGCTCAGTTAGTCGACATTTCCAGAGTTAGCATGATTTAGCTGTGTCTAGCTTAAAATGGGTTTTAGGCATAAGTCGGCATTTCAGGGCAAAGCTCTTTTTTGCTCTCTTTATTTAAAATTCTAGAACCTTTAATAACAGACGCTCTGATATTATTAATTATGGTAATAATGTCATTGTGTTTAATTTATTTTTATGAAAAGGACAAGTTCAAATCTGTAGTTTTTTCTGCAACTTTAAATCTTACTCATGTTTTAAAGCATGGCTTTTCATGGCATGATAAAAAAGTCTTAACTTATCCAGGTCCATCATTATCAACATCGTTATAGACGCCGTAGGACGTCCACTGCTGGACATATAGTACATGGATCAAAACCTGATAATGGGGGGTGGTTACCACGCTTGGCAGGCGAGTTGGCGAGCGCTATTGCATGCCGTGGAGTGCCGACAGTTGCCTCTTCTCTCATGCCCGTAGATGCAGTAAGAATCTGCCAAGCGATAGCTTCGGAATGTGGGCAGCAGCGTCTTTCCTTGTACTAACATCCCGTACTGCGCTTGCCGACCCTTGCCTGCCAAGTTTGGTGAGTATGGCAACAACCCCCTTAAAATAACCTCGGAGATGCATGAGGGAGGCCTATGTCCAGCAGTAGACGTCCTACGGCTGATATAATGATGAAGAAAGTTTAATATGGTTTAATTATAATAAAACAACTGCGCCACGGAGGCCTTGTAACGCATGCCAAGCCGCGGGCAGCTGCTAGATAACTATACATTGCTAGTAACCGTTTGAGTGTGCAATCGACCACTCAGGCAACCGAAACGGGTTTTTCAAAAATAAAGGAATGTTAATTTTATTTTCCATTTTCTGCGAACGGTATCAAAAAATATTCAGGATTATACCGGATACCTTCAATTGTGGGGAAGGCGAGGCCAGATTAAAAAATATAATCCAAATTTTTCATTAACGCGGGAACAATACAATTTTATTGAATACTAGCCGTTGCCAGCGGCTTTGCCTGCGCTTTTTTTCAATGCTAGTAACCTTATTTACATCTATTAAAAACCGTTATCTGCCAGTGAAAGTCCCGTCGGAATCGGTCCAGCCGTTTCGAAGATAAGCGTGAACAAAGAGAGATGGACAGGCAGACAGACAGTCAAAATTTAAAAAAACTATATGTTGGTTGCATGTATTGTATATAATCATCATTCATCATTTCAGCCGTAAAACGTCCACTACTGAACAATTATTTCAACAATACCTACACAGGCCTCCCTCATGGATCTCCATGAGGGGGAGTTGCCATACTCACCACGCTTGGCAGGCGGGTTGGCGAGCGCAGTGCGGGATGTTGATACACGGAAAGACGCTGCTGCCCATCTTCCGCAGGTGTCCCTTAGCAGGCTCTTACTGCATCCACGGGCATGAGAGGAGGGGTAGCATTCTACTGCCGGCACCCCACGGCGGACTCGTATATGCCTACTTTCATATGCTTAAAGTAAAAACCTATTATTTTGACATTACAAACATACTCTTATTTGTATAGACTAGCGACGTCGACGAGGTCGCTCGAATTAGGTTCGGTGTAAATAAAAAGTGTAGCCATAGACTGAAATGAAAAAAAAAATATTACTACAACAAGTCATCATCATTATCCACAGCCCGACTTCACCCACTGCTGGGTACAGGCCTCCCTATGTTTGTGCCATCCGCCACGGTCCTGTGCCAATGTAGGGGCAGTAGGGGTGACCTCCTGTAATCAAAACATACCAGTGGCGGATACACAAATTTGCCGCCCGTAGGATATTACATTTTTGCCGCTTACTGACTTAAGAATTTAGAAATAGTAAAATTGCAACATTATGATTTCTAGTACTTTGTAAACTTTCGCGACCTGTAGACATAATTTTAAACTGATTAACGGGACTTTATCGCGTAATTACCTAATGATTTATGATTTCTACTCTATCATCTTATTACATCAGCTTTTTTCCGTTATGAGTAGGTACCTACTTGTATGATTATAAAAAAATTGTTACCTTTCCGGGGCTCGTTTTCTTATATTTATTGTTTCTCTAAGACTAAAAACGAATTGGTCTAAATTTGCCGCCCCTTAAATTCTGCCGCCCTAGGCTCCAGCCTACTCAGCCTATCAGTAAATCTGGCACTGGAACATACATACAAGCGAACAAAGTTTTGCTTTTATTAGTAGGGAGTAAGGATACAGACGTTACGGTTTAACGTCATAATAGACAATCATCCAAAGTGGAACACTCTAGAACTATCACTTTATGGAGTTTAAAACTGTCAGGAGATTATGGAGAAACCAGTTTTTGGGCTACACGCCTTTGTCTTCTCACGACTTGAAACGGATGGAATGTATCAAAGCTAACTATAGTACGAGTTAGTACTAAACTTGCCTATAAGACATCTTTTTAATGACTTGTTTTCGCGATTTGTTAACATAATATTTAGTTTTAAATTACAGGATTATATTGCGTATCTTTTAGGGTTCCGTACCCAAAGGGTAAAAACGACACTTTATTACTAAGACTCCGCTGTCCGTCTGTCTGTCTGTCACCAGGCTGTATTTCATGAACCGTTATAGCTAGACAGTTGAAATTTTTATACATGATGTATTTCTGTTGCCGCTATAACAGTATTCACTTACTAAAAAAATATTTAAGGGGGGCAAAAAATCACGTTGAAAAATCATGTAGGTACTTACGACCAACGTGATTTTTGTACCGTTTTTTGCTCGATATTAATAATGGCAACAGGTAGACGCTTGAAATATTCAGAGAATATTTAATTGTCAGTTTAAAAATAAATAAATTAAAATAATATAAATATTTTCCCATACAACAAACGTGTTTTTGCCAAATAATGGTACGGAACTCTTCGTGCGTGCGCGGGTTCGACTCGCAGTTGGAACACGTTCCAGTTCTTGGTCGCGGGAGGACTGATGAGATACTCGTAATATTATTATAAGATATCTATTAATTTCATAGGTCGTCCGGTAATCATTATTTTTAGATTTTTCTGTCAGGTAAATAAATATATATATAAATAAAGTAAGTACTTTGTAAACGTTCGCGATTTGTAGACATAATTTTTAATTTTATAACTGATTAACGGGAATTACCTCATTTTATAAAATAAGGTACTTACGTGATAAAGTCCTGTTATTCAGTTTTAAAATTACTCAAAGAAATATTAGTGAAAGAACTACTAAAGAATAAGCCTCTCAGGATTGTCTGGGCTAAGTCGCCTAAGTTTCGGTGTTAAAACTAAAGTAGGTATATTTTTTTATTCGACTAAATGACGAGACAAGCCCAAGGCCCACCTGATGTTAAGCGGTAACCTCTACCTAGAACTGCAATACCGCGGTTATCACGTTCACTAAGCAGCGTGCACACTGCAGCGTTGGTCACGCCAACGCTGCACTGCATTGCGTCACCCTGAGACATAGAGTTATAAAGTCTCATGTGCCCGAAATTTCACCGGCATCCTTGCCTTCAAACCGGAACACAGCAATGAAGATACATACATGGCGGCAGAAATAGGTATGGTGGTAGTATTTCCCCGGATAAATCTCTAAATTTGCAGAAAGTCTCGAAGACTATAATGTTACGAAGGCAAAGTAGGCTATAGCGCGGTCTCCACGCAGGAACGATAGCGACAGTCCTAATTATCAAGTTCCTGCGCCATCGGCCGTGATTACTGGGGCATACTGCGGACTTGGACCAACTTGGACGGAGCCATAGTAGCTAGTTATAGTAGCGCAATTCAATCATCAGCATCATTTTAGGCCGTTTGCTGGATATATGCCTCCTCTTTAATGCGCCGTTGTTTACGGTCCCTAGCGATTTTGTCCACTGACTCCCAACAGAACGTCGTTAGACCAGCGAGCGGGTGGTCTGCCTCCAGGTCGCGCCGTGTCTCTTCGCACCACTCTGTTACGGCTCTAGTCCACCTTCCATCGTCCCTTCTCACCAGCTGCACAACCCCGCCCGTCTCCAGTTCAAGCTAGCTATCCTCATACCTACGTCCACGACCTTTGTGCAATTCAATACGGACATTTTGTATATAGCTGTAGAGCTATGTACATATTATACCACTAATATTATAATTCTGAAAGTCTGTTTGTATAGATGTATGCAAGTTTGTTACCTCTTCACGACCCAACATAAATTCACCACCCCTAGTCTAATACTTAAATCAAGTAATAAGAGAAGAAAAGACAAAACATTTACTAAAAGAAAATATAACACAACTCTTCCTCAAAGACATCAATGTTTCACTTATACCATAGACACAGAAAATATGCAAACTTTAGTATATAAAATACTAAAGTTTGCATTAAATGATTGGTTACGAAGCTTTAGTTATGAAAAAACAGAGGCACTTCTCAAAGTTATAAAGTAAACATTATTTTTTAACTATGAACACACAAACATATACATATACTCCCACTCACACACCTAAACACACGCAAACACACGCACACACACACACACAAACATATATATATATATATATATATATATTCATTTTTTATTCATTTATTTATTGGCATACAAAACAGAATATGGTCATGACATGATACAATAATTAATCATCTTAAAAAGTACAAGGACTAGATCATATTCCTAAACAAGTATGCACATCATGATTGTGTAGAAAGAGCATATGATAGCGTACAAACAAAATATATAATAACTAAAGATTAAAATCGGGTAGGCTCTTAACAAACTGAAGTAGAAAATAAAAATACAAAATAATAATGAACATAACTAAAAACTAATTTACAAAAGTGATTTAAAATAATAATAAAAAGAAATATATACCTACATTTTGAGTTTACATATTACTAATAATAACCATTATAAGGGTTCTGTTCTACAGCTCTCTGCTTCCAGAGCGCATAGAGCCGCCCGTTTAAATTTGGTGATACTACTACTAAATACATCTAACGATATGTTATTAATGAGTAAGCTATTATACAATCGACACATTCTAAGGATGGGGTTAAAATACGAAATTTTGTTAGGACAGACCTGTATGGTGAAAGTATTTTGAAATGGGTATCTAGATTTAGGTTTGGTGTTAATGTTTAGCAAGGAGAGGAGAACAGGAGAATCAATAATATTATGTGTAATTTTATACAAATGGACAAGGTCATGTAGTTTACGCCGATGGTCCAAAGACGTTAAATGAAATTTGCGTAATCTATCCGCATAGCTGTTTAGTTTACGACCTGAACCGCACCTGTAGCTCAAGACCTTAATAAATTTCTTCTGAATTCTTTCAATACGCTCTGAATGATTTTTGAAATAAGGTGACCAAATGACGTCGTTGTACTCTAAAACACTGCGCACCAATGCTTGATACAGGAGAATAAGACTTTCAGGATTCTTAAATTCTTTAGTTACTCTTAATATAAAGCCAAGTAACTTATTGCTTTTAGAAACTATGTGATCGTAATGAGAGTGGAAAGTCAATTTATCATCAAAGAAGATACCAAGATCCTTGACAACCGACTTCCTTCCCAAAGAACTTCCCTTCAGTCTATAGTCCTGCAGAAATGTATTAGTTTTATTACTGAATGAGATAACCCAGCATTTTGTTACATTTAAGCTCATGTCATTCTCATCGCACCATTGGCCTATAGTGTTTAGATCATATTGGAGCAACGTGGAATCGTTAGGACATTCGATTCTATTATAAATCTTTAGGTCATCAGCATACAAAGAGCAGGGACAATTCAATTTGTACACAAGATCATCTATAAAAGCACAAAATAGAAGCGGACCAAGATGAGAGCCTTGTGGAACCCCAGATGGAACCACCACAGCTGTTGATAGTGAGCCCTTAACTGCAACAAGCTGACTTCTCCTGCAAAGGTATGATTCAATCCACCGAAGCAGATTACCGTGTATACCATACAAAGTTGACAGTTTGAAGCAAAGTAACTTGTGGTTGACCTTATCGAATGCTTTCGAAAAATCTGTATAAATACTGTCAACTTGTTTAGATTTAGCAAACGAGTCGCAAAGGTAGTTTTTGTATTCCAAGAGATTGGATGAAGTTGAGCGTTTCCTGATAAAACCATGTTGCCTAGGAGATAAAAAAGACCACAAGTGGTGATATAAAGTGTCATAGACTAACGACTCAAATAATTTCGCAAAACACGAAAGGATGCTAATGGGGCGATAGTTAGCGCACTGAGATTTGTCGCCAGACTTGAAAATGGGGATTACATGGGCTGTTTTCCAGAAAGTAGGAAAAGTTCCAGTTCGGAGGGAAGCATTAAAAATAATAAAAAGAGGGAAACAAAGAAATTTGCCACATCTTTTAACTAGTAAGGGAGGAATACCATCTGGGCCAGCTCCCTTCCCTGGTTGTAGGCAAGAAATTTTCCTAGTTATATCATCCTGAGTAATAACTAGAGTCTGTAAAGTATTATGACTATGATTGATGGAAGATGATATAGCTTTAAGTTGATACGAACTCGGTGTTTTATCATAAACTGAACTGAAGTAGTTAGAGAAAAGCTCGCACACACCTTTACTGTCTGAAGAAATGAGATTTCCATATTTCATGGTCTGGGGCAAAGCAGTTGAATTTTTTTTGCTGTTAATAAATCGCCAAAAACTTTTAATGTCCGTGCCAAGTGAAGACTCTACCGAGGATATAAAAGTTCTGTAATCTTCATTCATAAGTGCTTTACACCTCCGTCGAAACATCGCGAACGTGTCATAGTCTCGGGGGTTACCAAAAGTCTTAAAGCGTCTATGATATTTTAATTTATCGTTGAGACAGTGTTTGAGTGCTGGTGAGAACCAAGAGGGGTACTTGTGAGAGTCGTCTCTGCTATACGGAGTATGTTTTTTTTTATATTTATATATACACTCATATACACAATCTAACGCTATGCCTTATTTACATAACACATTTACCAATTCATTCTGTTTTATGTTCCTACCTACTGTTTTAAACTAAGATAAATGTCATCATGTAATGTATTATGTCTGTGCTGTTTTTGTGAACTGAATAAATGTCTATTCTATTCTATTCTATTCTATTGTTATCATGACATAACAATTCGATGCCTATTAGGAAGGGCAGAGGAACTACAGCACAGGATCTTTAATCTTAGTGTAGTTTTTCTGCGTATACTATTATCTGTTACTACTAGTTCTTTTTCTTAAGTCATTATTGTATGTTCCTAAACTGTATCTTTCGTTTTGAGGTAAATAAATAAATTATTATTAATTTTTAATTAAGAAAGGTATTGTTGAAATCATATTGAATGGGAACCCGTAGTATTTTCTGTTGTTATAATAAGAGTAGTAGTATAGTTATCATATTTACTATTTTCAACAATTATTATTATATTCCTAAATGAGTTACATACATATATGTTTACTTAGATTCACTTTTAGAATTATTATCTATGTATTTGTTTTATGTTAAACCATAGCACTTTGAGATTTCCATTATATCCTGTTCAATTTAACCTCTAAATAATAATTATAATAATATGCATAATCTACATTTAAAATTCAATGTCGTTATCTTTACAGTATAACTAGAAAGACCTGTAATTGTGCAATACTATTTTATATGTATTATTTGCTTACTTTTAAGTCTATGTGAAACTGTTAGTCTTTTATATAAATAAATAAATAATGTTATGCGGTAACTTTTACCTATTACAAATACGTCCACAAAGGCTTATTTCCAGACGTGCTTAAACTCGCCAAGGTAATCCCGCTATATAAAAAAGGCACTCGCAGTGATACTAATAACTATAGACCAATTTCTATCTTGCCAGTTTTTAGTAAAATCTATGAAAAGTACATTGCAAATGAGCTATACTGTTTCATTGAAAAATATAGTATCATTAATGCTAGACAGTTTGGATTTCAGAAAAATAAGAATACTAATGATGCAATAATTTCTTTAGTAGAGAGTGTTTTGTGGGATCTAGATAAGTCGAAAAACACATATGGCCTCTTTTGTGATTTGTCAAAAGCCTTTGACTGTGTCTGCCACAAGATTCTCCTGCGGAAGCTTGAGCATTACGGTATTCGTGATAGGGAGCTGTCAATATTTGCTTCATATCTGTCGAACAGAAAGCAAATAGTAGAGTGCAACGATCACAAATCCAGCACTAACGACATTTATATGGGAGTACCTCAAGGTTCCATTTTAGGACCAATTTTATTCGTCATTTACATTAATGACATTGTTGCATGTGTTGAAGACCAGAATGACATAGTCCTTTTTGCGGATGATACAACTGTTATAGTAAGCGATAGGGTTAAAGAGAATGTATGTGTAAAATTGGATAAATTAATATACAATTTCAAAGAATGGTTTGCCGCTAATAATTTATTAATGAATGTTGATAAGACAAATATTGTTAAGTTCTTTTTAGGCAAAGAACAAAATAATGACAATGTGAGGGATATTATTGACAAACATTTTATGAAAACTATTAATGACGTAACTTTTTTAGGCTTAAATATTGACTCTAAACTTATTTGGACCAAGCATATTGACAATCTGATAAGTAGACTTAAATCCGCTGTATTTGCAATAAAAACTATTCGGCAACTTAGTGATATTCGAGCTTCAAAATCTGTTTACCATGCATATTTTCACTCTATCATGGTTTACGGTATTGTGGCGTGGGGAAATGCCTCACAATCAAAACGTGTTTTTATCCTACAAAAAAGAGCAGTACGTTCTATTCTAAAAATGAAAAACATAGAGTCTTGTAGGGAAAAATTCAAAGAATTAGGAATTATGACATTTACTGGAGAATATATTTACCAAAATTGTATGTATGTTAAGCAAAATTTAGAAAAATTTAATTTAAATGGAGACTGTCATATCGTGGGCGTAGAGCGAAAAGTCATCAACTAGGTTATTTGGTGTTTTGAGTTATGAGGGTTCAAAGTTTTACAAAAGAAAAAAAATCATAACTTACGTTTGGTATGAGATATTTCAAATTTTATGATCTTATATCGAAGGAAATAATTATGCGCATAGGTTTAAAGCACTTTATTTCATATAATTTGTTGTTTTTTAGAGATTTTGACAAAAAACTCACTTGGTTATTTTTCGCCCTCAAATCCTGTACCGACATATTGAGTTATTAAGTTGTTAAATAGAGTTAATGTCTTTTCGCCCAAGTGTAGGCTTTTTTGAATGAGAATTATCTTGACTTAGTTAAAATAGGACTAGCTTTAAAAATATCACAAGGTATTTTAGTGATTATTCTAAACTCTTTACTTTAACCTACTTTTCGTTTTTAATACATCTAATTAGATAATCGAGACGAAAATGGTTGGTAATAAAATACTTTTATAAAAAATATAATAAAAACACAAGCAAAAACAGAATTAGTACAAAGGAACACAGTTAAAATTTCAAAAACAAGTAAACAGTTCAATGATTACTAAAAACTAAAATCAGCGGGTCCAAACCCAGAACTAAACTGAAGTTAGTATGATCTTAATCTGATATACAATCAGTCTTCACCTTCTTCGGTGACGTCAGGCTCTAACAGGCTGTCAACAACGTCATTGTTGGTAGGTAGAGATTCATACTCATACCAGGAATGTAGCTCTTGTCGCATAATTCCCTTTTGACAAAGACCGACAAGATCTTTTTTCTTTGCTTCAGATATCGGAAGAGGAGCTAGCTAGTTGACCTATCACATCACTTCTCAATTCAGCGTCACTTTCTCCTGCACTATAGGCTTACTCATTCTTTTCCTAGTTCGTGGGAGCACCTTTTCTGGCTTTTGGCACGCATCAAATTCGAAGTATGGGCCATCGTGATTGTACCGAAACTTTACTACCCCTGGACATTCCTTTTCGAACCTGAGACATTTTATTTCTAGCCACATAATTTTGTTCCCGTCCTTATCCTTGCTTGTGTTAGTAATAATTTTCTCATTCAGAGTCTTAACATTAATAATTTCATCATAGGTGAGTTCTTTTACTGTGCTGCTGACTCTCACTGTCTTTTAGAGCGCGGGAGAGACATGATCGATTTCCAGTCAATCATCGAATAAACTTGCATTGAATCGATTTCCATATGCGTATGGCCACTCTCCAAATATTTTTGTTCGAAAACTGCCAGCTTAATGTTGGGTCACCGAAAATACTGTCATAAATTGATTGCGGTTCTGCCCTGCGCAAGTGTCGCTGTAAATAGTGACTTCTATGACCGTAGATGGTGCCTTACTGATCCACCAGTTTATGGCAGATGCGATTTCAACACTCCCTCTTTTACCATTGATTTCATTCCATGTGATGCAGTATTGCCGTGGGGTACCGGCAGTAGAATGTTACCCCTCCTCTCCTACCCGTGGATGCAGTAAGAGCCTGCTAAGGGACACCTCCGGAAGATGGGCAGCAGCGTCTTTCCGTATATCAACATCCCGTACTGCGCTTACCAACCCGCCTGCCAAGCGTGGTGAGTATGGCAACTACCCCTCATGGAGATCCATGATGGAGGTCTTGGGTAGTGGACATTTTACGGCTGAAATGATGATGCAGTAAGCTTCGTTAGGAGATTTTGCAGTATGAATCGTGTAGTTTTGTACATTCAGCTTTCTGGTATAGTAGAGGACACCAACACCACAAACAGGTATGTGCAATGTTGATTGCATGTCAGCTGTGACTACAAGATAGGTATCGTCTTCAAGAGATCGTTGCTTGTCTAGTTGTTTGGCAGCTTGTGCCGCAATCTTTCCCGCAATATGGGCATCATACTCTTCGTATGCGCGGATCGTCTCGTTTCGTCTATCTTCAGGCGGAGAGGCGAAACACGTGTCGTCGTGTGGGTTTGGGTATGCATGTAGCACTAACAGCCTGGTTTCCCTTGCATGTGCATAATTAGCGGGCGAGGGCGGTGCATATGCATCTCAGCATTAGCGGAATTAAAACTAGATATTTTCATTGCATTTTATTGTCATAATTAAATTAACTTGCTTTTGTATCGGGCACTTGTTTTATCCCCTCACAAAAGCCGAGTTATTTGTATGTTTACAAAAGAATATTTGGATCGGAGTCCAACTGTAATTTTTTGTTCCAAAGAAGGATCTGTGCATAGTATGCACACGTTATGATAATGCCGGTCGACCTGTACGCCTTACAGAAGAGTATGATGCCCATATTGCGAGAAAGATTGCGGCACAAGCTGCCAAACAACTAGACAAGCAACGATCTCTTGAAGACGATACCTATCTTGTAGTCACAGCTGACATGCAATCAACATTGCACATACCTGTTTGTGGTGTTGGTGTCCTCTACTATACCAGAAAGCTGAATGTACAAAACTACACGATTCATACTGCAAAATCTCCTAACGAAGCATACTGCATCATCATTTCAGCCGTAAAACGTCCACTACCTAAAGCCTCCCTCATGGATCTCCATGAGGGGTAGTTGCCATACTCACCACGCTCGGCAGGCGGGTTCTTATTTGAAGTCATTCAGCTTATGACAATAAGGCATCTGCAGCCAGCGACATCATAACGGTACTACCTTGCCATCTTTGTACCTACCTAAGTTTCCAATTCGCAAAGAAATAAACAAGGCATTGTTTTCACAAACGTTGTTAGTAACACCGCAAATGGAAAATGCAGTGAAATTCTGATAATTAATTAGGCTTGTTCGATTAACGTTAAGTAGGCTTCTATTGATTATGAGAGAGTAGGTAAGAAAGACTGATGATGATAGACTAGCCAATGACATCTCAAAGTTTGAAAACAGGTGTGTTATTATTTTGTTCTACCTACCTAGGTATTAGGTAGGTTTTTTATAAATAAATTTTACACTTCGTGATGTCTCCGACTGTACCTACATCTGCAAAGCTTAAGTAGGTACTTTATATATGTAGGTAGGCAAGTAGTACATGATATAAACAAAATGGACAAGACAAGATGATAAAAATATCAGGCGGACTAAGCTAATAGGTAGGTACATTGGCCAGCCAGCCCCGCCACCGCGCCGGAAAGTCGGTAAAATCAAAGGCGCACAACCAGTACGACTAACCTAAGTTGCGCGCCAAATTTGCCCGACGCACGGAGATTTTGAATGAAAATCATCAAAACACTTTAGCGACTATTGAAAACGAAGCTTTCTGTTCATAATTATGAGGATAGAACTCTTTAAACCAGTTTAATGATTTCTTGCTCCTACCTAGGTAGCCTATTTTTTCACAAATGTCCATCGAGAAGTCATTAACTAGACTTGGTTAGTTTTCGCTTTTACGTTTGGTATCGAACCAGTGATACTAAAACTAATCAAGTGGACTAAGTTAGTTTATTGTTCTTGTTAGGACCTATTTTATAATAAGGAAAAGTAACCAACTCGACTTAGGTTTCGCTTTGCGATTTCTCCAAGAAGAGAAAAAATAACTAAGTAAGTTAATTAATTTTCGACTACAAAATTATAGTGCGATGTTAGAATTAGTGTTTTTTTGCGTATTCTGAAATGAAAACTATGACAGCTATGGCCATGGTTGTAAGACTGAAAATTGCAGAAAAAAATGCTGATTTTCATGATATGTTTAACTCAATTTTGACCAAATAGAGAGTTAGTGACTTTTCGCTCTACGGCCACGATATCTATAACACTAGAATAAGAAATAAATTGACTATACCTAGTCATAGGCTTGCTAAACTAGGAAAAAGTTTTCCATGTATACGAATAAAATTATTCAATAAATTAGGACATTCTTTGCGTAATTTAGATAATGTCAGTTTTAGCAATGCTATCAGAAAATTGTTAATTAACAAATCCTACTACACCCTTGACGAAGCGCTTGCTGACGATTTAACTGAATGCTTAATTTAATATTTTTATTTATTGTTTCTATTGAACATTTACTTTATGTTTTTTTTTTTACTATTGTTTTTGACTTTTCCAAGTGTACAACATTGTATCTTAATGGAATAAATAAATGAAATGAAACGTTTTCGAGAATGAAACTGAACTAATAAGCCTTATTGAAATAAAACTAATAGTAAAAGTCGCAAAATATCTTGTTCTTTGCTGTTTACAACAATGTAACTCTGGAACTTCAACCACTGCGCTACTATGTCCACCCGCGTACTATGCCACCGGACAGTTTACTACAAAGTTAACTCAAGTAAACCGACACAGAGGCAGAAGGCAGTTTGAACTGTTTGCTAACTGGCCCGATTGAGGAGCTGCTGAAAGGTTTAGAGCTTGTTAAATACGGGCCAGTTGATAAAGTTTCAGAGCCGCTGTATCTATAGTTAGACAAAGCCGCAGGTTCCTCACGATGTTTTCCTTCACGGCTTCAGATAAATTGACCTTTTCTCTGAGTCATAGCTGACTGAGTTGGGATGGTATAGGTGCTGGGGAAGCTTAATCCATCTAACAAAGTTCCAGGCACTGCAGCGTCGCGTGAAGCACGAATACCAGTTGCTGACTCTGTAAAAATCTCACTATATTATAAATAATTATAAAGCCGGAAGCTTGTTTGAATGGAGGTTTGTTACCTCTTCGCGTAAAAACTAGCGTACGTATCGAGCTGAAATTATGCAAACGTATAGATGTTGACTAGGAGGACGCATGCAAAGCGGCGGGCACAAGCTAGTCATCTATAATAGATGTATTGTATAGGCCTTACTATAATCTATAATATAGTATATAGGTTTCCATAGTATTACTACTACCTCTTTGTTGAGTTTGGGACTAGATGGTGTTGTGTGAAGTTTCCAGCACATTTTTTTTGCAATTATTTCGACAGACTAAGTAGGTGTATTTAGATACTAGTAGTTCTCCCCGAACTTAAATCGAGCGACATTTTCTTTCAGTGCAGTCCGATTGCATTTGAACTTGGTTTTACCACAGTTTTACGTAGCAAATTGGACTGGATAGTTGGAATTACCAACTTGGAGTGGAATTGCAGTGGACTTTTCATAATCTATAATAATATTATAAAGAAGAAGATTTGTATTTTGTATGTACGTAACGAATAAACTCAAAAAAATCTGGACATTTTTTCAAAATTCTTTCACCATTGGAATGATGCTACAACAAAGGCTATATTTGATCCCCATATTCCCACGGGAACGAGAACTACGCGGGTGAAACTGCGGAGTGCGGCTAGCAATAAATAATGATGGACACTACACAAAGCACCCTGTATGTACTACCAAATTTAAAAGAGCTTGCTATGGATACCGGCTGGATGATACAATACTTAAATACTTTTTTTTTTGCATATACGAGTACATACTTTTATAGTTATCAGGTGATGTGAGTGATGGCCTCCTTGACGTGTCCATCAACGGCGAAACTGGCAAAACATGAATTAGGTTTTTCGCTGATTTGAACGAATATGGCTAGCTTTTGAAAACTCTATCACAGGATGCGCAGTACAGTTGTCCTGAAGAATTATAGATGTAAAGATAAAAACATATCTTCATAAAAGCAAACCTTTGTCCCTCGGCGGGGTCTCAGCCTGTTATTGGACCAATTGATCAACGTAGGTCGGAAATGTACCACCTCAGCTTAGTCGCCCACATTCGGGGGAAAAAACCGATGATGTGTGAATTAATCACCATCATCATTTCAGCCATAAAACGTCCACTGATGAACACAGCCTCCCTCATGGATCTCCATGAGGGGTAGTTGCCATTCTCACCACGCTTGGCAGGCGGGTTGGTTAGCGCAGTATGGGATATTGATACACGGATAGACGCTGCTGCCCATCTTCCGGAGGTATCCCTTAGCAGGCTCTTACTGCATCCATGGGCATGAGAGGAGGGGTATCATTCTACTGCCGGCACCCCACGGCGGTACACAATGTGTGAATTGTCCAGCATTATTTATTTAAATGACAGGTTAATACTATCACTTAGCTGGTTAAGGCACGAGTTCCTTCGCACGGTATCTGCATATCAACCATTTGTATAATAAAAGCGCTCTATCTATAATTAACATTGACTTAACCTCTGAGCTGAGCAAGCCCTAATTCTCGTAATATACCAGTATTTACCGCTGTGGGACCCTAACACACTAAGTACACCTCCACGGGATTATGATCCCACATGGTGCACGTTGATCCGCGGTTGATCCGCCGCTAATCCCGGCTTAGACTCGGTCTGGAGATACAAGACATTGTTCTGATCCGCTTACAGTTTTTAATCAAATACACTCGCCTGTTTGTTGATTGAATGTGATGGGAACCTATTTGGAAGATAATTTATTACGGTATTAGTGGTTGTTTGTATGTTTGTTTGCTAGGAAGTCAAGTAAATACGAATGCTTTTGTAATTGATCGAGCGATGCGATTGTAGATCTTGTGGTGCCAAAATTGTTTATTAAAATACTCTTTTTACAAAAAAATAAATATATTTCAGTGTTCTATCAATCATCTATTACCACAAGCTCTGCTTACTTTGGGGCTAGATGGTGCTGTGTCAAATGTTCAGCAATATTTATTTATTTCCGTACCTATAATCGGAAATATATCACTCATACAACACGGCTATGCAAATGAAGCACACAAGAAAATACCCCATTAGCCGTCTAAAAAACCGAACCAATGCGTGGATATTTGTCCCGCAGCGGAATCAAACCTGTACCAATCGGCCATTCGCCCACTGCGGGTCACTTCACGTCTCTATCACACAGACTTTAACATAAAAAAATATATACTTGTCGACCTCAGATCCTTTTTTGTCCGTTAAAAAGTAATATAAAACCTTTATAAGATATTTGAAACAAGTTAATAGGAATGGTCCCGGCGTCCTCCGAGGCCATAAAGTTTGATATCGGTAAATGTAATCAGGCGGCTTAACCTGCTCTAATAAAATAACAATACAGTGTCGATGACGCGATGTTAAGGCGCGGGTACACATTGGCGAGGTACCCCATCTTGCGATACGAAGGGTTCGAAACCGGTCGTGCACCTAAGTGTTTTTCGTTCTTTAAAAATGTATGCGCAGATAACACGTGCTTAAGGGTGAATGAAAACAACGTGAGCAAACCCGCGGTATAGTCAGTTTCAGAACAAACAAATACTCAATAGCTAAACTTCACTATGTTGTAACACGGTTTACAAAAGAACTTGTTAAACTTTTGCGATTTGTTAACATATTTTTAGTTTTTAAAATAAAGGATTTTATCGCGCACCTTTCTGATTCTGAAGACGAATTGAGGGTAGTCGTAGATCCTACCATCCATTCGCGGCGGTAGCTCTCAAAACCTTCAGTTCTCCCACGACCATGGCCAAAGGTGCGATCCGGTCGAAGCGTCGGGAAAATAATAAAAAAGGTACGCGATAAAACTGTTTACAAAAGTCATAAAAACCTGTAATCTGGTTTCCAAGCGTTCTTAGATGGATATGAAAATCTGCACCAGCACTAATTTGACGCGAGTCTCTTCCATAAACGGAATACTTTGTCTTCACGACTGGAATTGAACCCACAACCTTCGACGGATACGCCACCCACTCAGCAAACACAGCACTATATAACTCCTGGGAATAAAGTAACTTTAACAAGTACTCAGTTACTTAATCTAATCTGGGCTATGATTACAGAGTAATTTAACAAAAACAAGCGACAGATTACCGTTGAAATTAATTTAAACGTTACGCCGAAAATAAAAGGAAAAAACGGACAAGTGAGAGTTGAATTCCGTTTAGTAGAGTGGGTTCCCTATACTGTTTGTATCGGATTCTAAAGAACAATTGGTAAAGCTGATTGCCTTGGGGTGCCGGCAGTAGAATGATGCCCCTCGTACTGCCAAGGGATACCTCCTTAAGATGGGCAGCAGCGTCTTTCCGTGTCAACAGCCTGTACTGCGCTCTCTCTTTCCTAGAAAGTTCATGGTTAAAACTATATCCTTGATTTTGTCTGATCTGTAAAGTTAGCAGCTTAGATTTTAGAGGGGGGGGGGGGGGGGGGGGGATTAAAAAAAAGTTTAAAACCTTTATATTTCCTAAACGGAACCCTAAATCCAAAAATGGTCTTAACAACCCCTAAATTATTTTTCAATACCTGTTCAACAAAACCCGAAAGAAACAAAGACCGGAAATGGGAAAATCAAGAAAAAATAAGTTCACTTTGTGTATACCAAATTAATTATTTTTTCAGCATTTTTTATAGCGTTATCTCGGCGTGATTATTTTACATCTTCATGCCAAATTACAGCTTTCTTGGAGTCTCTTCGTGAAGCCGAAGACAGACAGACAGACAAAGCGACACTATAAGGTTTTACATATGTTTTCTCTTGTTTTTTTTTTTCTATTATGTTTGTGTTCTTTGTGCATTAATAAAGTGTTAATTCATTCATTCATTATAAGGGTGTGAAGCAACAGGAAATTGCTTCAAAAGATGTGATCAAGAAAATAAATGCTTAGTGCCAAAAAATAAATGTGAATACATTTAGTAAATAGTTTTAAGATGCTTGAAGTATAAAGATGAATAAAATGAATCATCATCATTCATCATTTCAGCCGTAAAACGTCCACTACTGAACACAGGCCTCCCTCATGGATCTCCATGAGGGGTAGTGGCCATAATCACCACGCTTAGCAGGCGGGTTGGCGAGCGCAGTACGGGATGTTGATACACGGGAAGACGCTGCTGTCCATCTTCCGGAGGGATCCCTTAGCATCTCTTACTGCATCCACGGGCATGAGAGGAGGGGTAACATTCTGCTGCTGGCACCCCACAGCAATAAATAATATGAATACCTGAATAATAATTGAATAAGCTCTCGGAGCAGAAAAAGGATCTTTCGCGGTTTGCACCTTCGAAGACGGTACCCTAAAAAACTCGTTAATTCGTCGGCAAGGATCAAAATTGGATTAAGGATTACAACTGTTGTGTGTTCTGTGACCGCGGCCATAAACGACGGCGGCGTGCGGGGACAGCTTTACGGGACCAGACGGGACGAGGATACATGATTAAAATAATAATAAATAATGCTGGACACTACGAACATAGCCTATAGCCGTGGGGTGCCGGCAGTAGAATGTTACCCCTCCTCTCATGCCCGTGGATGCAGTAAGAGCCTGCTAAGGGATACCTCCGGAAGATGGGCAGCAGCGTCTTTCCGTGTATCAACATCCCGTACTGCGCTCGCCAACACGCCTGCCAAGCGTGGTGAGTATGGCAAATACCCCTCATGGAGTTCCATGAGGGAGGCCCGTGTTCAGTAGTGGACGTTTACGGCTGAAACGACTACGAACATCTAGTCCCATACCGTCGGCTTACTGTAAGAAGTGATTAATCGCAAGAAGTCACTAACTGCGTTCAATACACCAATAAGTTCGTCTCGATGAGATCTACATTTTGATAAAACTCACTAATTTGTAGCTCTTCAAACTTTGAAGTTATGGCTTGGTAATAAAGTCGATAACTTCATTTTTGGTATATCTGGTGTCATAAAATTAATTATCTTACATTAATAGATATTAACAATAGAAAAACAACACATTTGCCATTTTTTTAACACATAAGTCATCTATACTATATATGTCTACTAATAGACCGAACAACATTTTAAAATTGCTTTTACGTTCACAAACGTTTGAATAAGTGTTGCTTTAAATCATTATTTGCATTTAACTACTTTTGTCGCATCATAGTTTTTGGAAAAAAATTACTAATGGTTTTAAATGACTTCTATCAAAACGAGTAACGTTTTGACACTGAGTTTTTAATTTTTTATAGAATAATCATTATTTAGACCTAATTACTTTTTTTGAATTAAATTAATCCGCTTGGCTATGTCGGATTTTTACTGCATCCATGGGCAGGAGAGGAGGGGCAACATTCTACTGCCAGCGCCCCACGGCAACTCCATCTTACTCGAAGGTATCACGCCAAAAACATGAAACAAAAGCGCCGTGGTCTTTAAGAAGGTGACAACACCTTGCTTAACAACTACAGACCGATCTCGCTTTCGAGCCATGTTTATTAGCTGTTCTCAAGGGTCATCGCAAATCGTTTCGATCGCAGGTTTGATGACTTCCAGCGTCCCGAACAAGCCGGGTTTCGAAAAGGCTACAGTACCATAAACCACATTCATACGCTGCGGCAAGTGATATAGAAGACCGAAGAGGATAACTTGCCGCTATAACAGCGTTGATACACGGAAAGACGCTATTGCCTATTTTTCGGAGGTATCCCTTGACAGATTCTTACTGCTTTCTACTACCGGCACGGTACCCCACCGCAGAATGGAGACTGGTTGACCTACTTAATAAGTATTTTGATTGAATTACTCATCTCACACTTAAATATAAGTGTAATAGAATTAGTTTTTTCTAGTGGTGTATAATTTAAATATAAAAGTGTTTGTATGCTTATCAGCAGGATCTAGTGAATCTAATATTAAGTACCATCTATTGTAAACCTAGGTTCACAAACGAATAAATAAATTGAAATTGAATTGAAATATAACTTCATCATCATCTGTGCCGTGGGACCGCTGTCCACGCCCACGGCTGGACGTAGGCCTCCATCATAGATCCTTAAGATTATGAGGGTTGTTGCCTTACTCGGCCCGCTTGGCATGCGGTGATCCCAATATAACTACAGCCTTCAATGTAACCTGCCCGCAGTCGGCTAAAACGCAATTACCGGGCTTCTTAATTTTTACTTACTTTTTAATATCCGACTTAAACCCTCAAAGTTATTAAGTAGATCGTTTCACTTAGAGTCTGCGACTAAATATTGAAAAAGTTGCTCTATTTTTATTAAAACAGCTCTGCTGGAGTTCGGTGACATTCTTGTGATGTTTTATTAATTTTACTTTATGCGAAGGCTGTGCACACACTTTCATTAAACAATGTTTGGCTGACGACCTTCGTGGACCGATGAGGCGTCATCTTGGGTGTTCCGCCATGTTAGATTTAAAATGACGTCACATGCATCCACCATGCATCGACATGCATTGTCATCCAAACAAAACGTGAATACAGAATTTCAGCTCAATTGGTTTCTGCTTCAGTTGCAAGATTACACCCGAACAAATATAGTTAGAAGCTTGTAATAGAGTTTTCTAGTAGACCAGGGGTTCCCAAACTATTTTGTAACACGCCGAATACAAAAATGTAGCACGCCCCCCTCCGCAGAATTCAAAAAGTTCAAGCCCGCTACTGTACATGTTTGACGGACCTAATGATAAAACCTCTAAGAACAGCCCAAAGCAAGGAACTTGTAGCGTAAAGTTATCAATGCAGGAGTGCGGGAGTGTGTATTTGTAACCAGGGACGAGACGGACGATTGCGCGGATTGAGCGGAGGGCGAGCTGGTGCGCTAGCCTGGTGGGGACGGGTTTTGGATCGCGCCCCCCGCAAAATTGTCTTACGCCCCACTAGGAGGGCGCGCCCCCTAGTTTGGGAATCCCTGTACTAGACCGTTCAGAGGAAGCTAGTGCAGATGACTACTCGTCGCCTGTCAAATTTGATTGTTTAGGCCTAAGTTGTAGGCCTTGTTTAAGCGGTATTATTCTTGTCAGCATTTTTGTTAATAAGTCGCAAACTATGCAGCTTAAAGGAAAACTAAAAATGTTTAATAATGTGCAAATGCAGATACATCATAAAGATACCCACATGGCCTGTAACTTACGTTAAACTGTTTAGACCTCCTTTCCGCCCCCTTTGCAATTATAATTTCAAATTTCAAGTCGATAGCATCAGTAGTTCCCGTCTGTGACAGACAGACAGACAGACAGACAAAGTCACACCATAATGGTTCCATTTTACTAATTAGGTCCTGAACCCTAAAATGAACCGCCGTATTGTTAACTTCAGAAGTAGTAATAGTAGTAGTTGATTCTAAGGCGCTGCAAAGTTTACTGGGACAGCTAGTTTTAAATGTTTGAGAGCTTTGGCTACTTCACTTTTACTTTACCACTATACCGGGTACACGCGCTGTATTAGTGAAGTGAAACTAGATTACTTACCTCATCATTATTATAGGAAGGAAAGATTTGTATTAGTACGTTTGTAATGAATAAACTCAAAAACTACTGGACCGATTTTCATAACTCTTTCACCATTAGAATGCTACATTGTTCCTATATTTCATCCCCGTATTCCCACAGGAATAGGAACTGCGCAAGTAAACCGCGGAGTGAGGCTAGTTACTTATATAATGTGTGCAAAGTCGATTGCAGAAGTTAGTAGCTACAAAATAAGGGATCACCGATTGCTCATAAATAGCGTCTAATCGGAATTACATTACGTAACTTTCAGTTAAACGAAGCCATCCCTTACCGGGCGGAGCTAGGGACGCGGGAACATCGCTTTTTCTGTCAACAGTATCGTACACTGCGGGACAGGCGAGTTGGCACACCTGCCGGTTTTTAAATCAACAAAATTAATGATAAAAATGTTATAGGTTTGGAGAAATTTATTCTCATAAGAACATAAATTATCCACATAAAATTAAATACATAGAAGTTACTTAATCTAAGTTTTAAAACTATTCTTTACAAAACCTCTGGTGGCAGTGTTATGTATATAAAGATAAAGATAAAGATATATTTATTGTAAAAATTGTGTGCAAACATGTACAGGTCTTAAAAAATTATAAGTATCAACAATTTGTATCCTTATTAGGACATACAATAATTAAGGTTTTGTATACAACAAACAAAGGTATGACATAATATTTTTTTAGATGTACAATCAATTCTCATAAAATTCTTTTAAATTGTAGTGAACTTTATTAACAAGCCAACTTCTTAACTTCATTTTAAACAAATTGCCATTTAGCTCCTTAATTTCTAGAGGCAAATGGTTAAAGACATTAATAGCTGTAATATAAGAGCTTTTGTGAAACATAGTATTGTTGACTTGTGGAATACATACATTAAACTTATATTTCTTTCTTTGAATGTCGGCTCTGATTGATTTTGATTCAAAGAAATAGCTACAGTTGTTTTTTACAAATAAGCAAATCTCTAAGATAAAAATGTCTGTTAGGGTTAATATATTATTTTCCTTAAATATATTGCGAAGAGAATGAGTTTTCTTTAAATTATAAATAGCTCTTATACATTTCTTCTGCATGACAAACACAGATTGCACTTCCACTGAGTTTCCCCAAAATATAACCCCGTAACATAATTGAGGAAAAACATGACCATAGTATGCGTTCTTTGCTACCACTTTTGATGACACATTGCTAAGCATAGAGAGAACATAACAATATTTAGATATTTTACTATTGACTTTATTAATGTGAGATTTCCAATTCAAGAAGGTATCAATATTTATTCCCAGAAAATTTATTTCTGTGACTTCATCTACGCTAATGCCTCGGTTGCTAATAGTTAAGTGAAACTGGGGTGATTTGTAGTTTTTGAATCGAAGGTATTTTGTTTTGTTAATATTAAGATTAAGATTTAATGTTTCCAGAAAAAATGATATATCGTTAAGTGTGTTATTTATTTCATCTTCAAATTCTTGAGTATTATATTTGTTTTGAGGTATAAACACTGTGGCATCGTCCGCAAACATAACACAAAGATGTTTGGTAACATTTGGTAAATTATTAATATATATAAGGAATAAAAGTGGTCCCAGGACGCTGCCTTGAGGCACTCCTAGTGAGATGCTATCAAAACCTGACTCTATATGTTCAATGGTTTTTGTGTGACTGTTATACGTATCTATAACAATAGATTGACTCCTGCCATTCAGATATGATCTAATTAAAGAAAGTGCTGTCCCCCTTATTCCTATTGCCTCTAATTTACAAAGTAATATTCTATGGTCAACACAATCAAAGGCCTTAGATAAGTCTAGAAAAAGGGCAATGCCATGTTGTTTGTTATTAATTTCCTCCCAAGCATGTCGTAGAGTTTTAAATATGGCTAATGTTGTATTTTTATCTTTTCGAAAACCGTATTGGTATGGATTTAAAATATTATTGGACTCTAAAAATGAAGTTATGCGATTATAAATGGCTTTTTCAAAGATTTTTGATATGCAAAGAAGAATAGCAATTGGTCTATAATTACTCATATGCAACTTTGATCCTTTTTTATGAAGGGGTTTTATAAGAGCTTTTTTTAAATCATCAGGGAAACAACCGTGTTCGAAAGATAAATTAATAATGTGAACTAGGGGTTTCCCTATAATATCAATGGTGCTCTTTATAACCTGAATCGGGATATTATCATGTCCCGAGCTTTTTGTATTCTTTATGTTTTTAACTATATTTTTTAATTCAACTTCATCAACTGGCGTGATAAAAATACTTTTATAATTATTTTGGATATTACTTAATGTATTTGGACGATGCATATTTGAATTATTGTTTTTGTCTGAGTTTATATACGTTTTTAACTTCAGGAGACGCGTGTTCATTATCATCTCAGCCGTAGGACACCCACTACTGAACAAAAGCCTCCCTCATGGATCACGTACGGATCATGAGGCGTGTTGCCATACTCGCCACGCTTGGCAGGCGGGTTGGCGAGCACAGTAAGCGTTGTAGATACACGAAAAGCTCTGCTGCCCATCTTCTCAAGGTATCCCTTAGCAGAATCTTACTGCATCCACGGGCAAGAAAGGAGGGGCAACATTCTACTGTCAGCAACCCAGGATTGCACCTGGTCGTGGTCGCGGGGAGTCTCCCCGCGACCACGACCAGGTGCAATCCGGTCGAAACGTCGGGAATAAAATAAAGGTAATTACGCTATTAATACCCGATAATCCCATATTTTAATAATGTTTCGACATTCTTAAAGGAATCCAAATTCATAGGGAGTCACGTAGACCTAGAACTATAAAATTTGGCAAGGTATATTGTCTTATACTGTAGATACAGGGAAAAATCCAAAAACTATATATTTGCAATGGGATCATTAATAAAACCGTTGTCAAAAAAAGCATAAGCAACCCTACGCGCGGTCATAAATTACATACAAAAAAAAATAATCCATGAGCGAGGCCTGTGTTCAGTAGTGAACGTTTTACGGCTGAAACGAGGATTCATTAAATTTTTTTCCATAGTGTGTAATTAAGTTCTTTCATCTAATATCTATAGTAGATGAACTATAGATGATTTATACAGCGTCAGCAACTGGTCATCATGCTTTACGGGACGCTGCAGTGCCTGGGACATGGGTTGGAGCAAATTTCATTCCAAGCATTTTGTCTTCAAGATAATTTATAGATATCAAAATATTTTATAGTAGACTTCGTTGTGAAGATTACATTTTATTATTATTTTTAACTTCAAAGGTATTACGTGATTAATTCCCGTGTTATTGTTAATATAATATAATTATAATGAATTGTGATCGCGAAAGCTTATGAAAAACTATTTTTAACTTGTTGATAGAAAATGGCTGGATTTCTTTAGGAATTTTATTGTAGAAGCGTGTGCCATCTTAAAGATAAATTGACCTTACCTTACATCAATCTTCTTCAATCAATCATCAAGATATTTCTAAAACTATAAAGCATACTATATCGGATTTCATCATCATCATCATTTCAGCCTTAAAACGTCCACTACTGAACACAGGCCATAAGGGGTAGTGGTCGTACTCACCACGCTTGGCAGGCGCAATACTGGTGAATATCTGATATATTGGTCACTATAATACAAAAATATCTAGTGACCAGTAACTTACTCTAGAATCTACTTACTATAACTACGCTATATAAATATGATATAAAGCCCTTCTGGCCATACACTGTACACTACAGGACAGAATTAGGGTGCGCTGGAAAAGCAATCTTATTGGCGGAGGACGAGGAAAGAATACTTATCGACGTTTTGTGTAACTAACCGACCGTCTTCTGCGGTTAAATCGAGTTTTATGAAGAGTGTGCCAAAATTGTATAACGTTTTATTGAACTGGAATATGTGTAAAATAATAAAAGTAAGACCCACTCAGGAGCTAAAAATATGGGGGAAAATGAGTCAGTAAAATTACACAGTTTATCAACATTCATGATTCGACAAAGAACTTCTGTGTCGTAATAGTTTAGCGTTATTTAATAAAAACTTGTAAATCAGAGCTATAGAATATTGAAGTAGGTATTTATTTAGATTTTTAAGGAAACAGATTGCCATTAGTCTCCATAAGTATGTGATAACGGCTGAATATTAATATATTTCTAAAGTAGTAGTGGACAGATTCTTCGTGATTTATAGAGTCCTCCAAAAGTCTTTTACAACACACAAAGGTATATAAAAAGTCTATAAACGTCTTCCGATTACAATAAAACGTAGCGTATCACTCCGAATCAAGCGTTTAACACAAAAAACACACTATAATCCCATATAAAAACATATAACAATGAATCATATGCTTTTGAGAATGAGCTTAGAGCCATTTTAAAATAAATAACTATAACTTTTGGAATAAAATAAAGAACAATACAATTAAAATTCATAAAAAGCGTGTTCTCAAAAACAATTTATATTTAACACCGAAATAGGAAATACTAGCAATAAAGAACAGATTCACGTAAATTAAACAAAGTTACGGAACCACCGCATTGGCCGACGCTTCATAACGTAGACCCGTTTCACATTCTTTATGTACATTTGCATCTTAATGTCTCACGTTTTGATAAAAGATTGATAGAAGATGCGGTGGTATTGTGGGCTAGGCGGGTTGCCTGGGGACGCGCAAGGCCGAGCGGCCGAGCCCCGTGCCCCGTGCTCCCATGTCTCGAATCGAAAGGGCCCTTTTAAATATCGGTCAGTCCGGAAATTTGTCGGTTCACTTATAGAACCCAATAACGGGAATTTAGATATTTATTATTTATATAAATAGAGATCGAAAGGTTACCGGAGAGTAATTTTGAACTTTTTAATTATTCAAGGACCGAGCGACTGAATTCTGTTGGACAGCATAAACGATTTTCAAATGTAATTGTTGAGCTTTGATAGCGTAGTTTAAATTTTAATTACAAAATAAAAGCAAATGTGACATAGTTTCACGATGAGTTTTTTCAAAGATACATTTCGAGACAACCTTTCAAATAATCTTAGACAAGATACATTTCTAAGCAAATAATATATTTCTAGAATTATGTTTACCTAGAGTTAAAATTGTGTACAAATATAAATACCTATTCTATTTGTGATTACTTCAGGCGACCGTTTCTGTCTAATCAAATAAATTCATCTTAAAATCATAGAAAATCTTCTGTTACTGATATCATATTAGGGTTCTTAACTCTCTCAGTTTCCAAAGTTAAATCTCCAGTTCGTCCTTGAATGAGACAGGGTAACAATCCAATTTCGCCTTTTATTTCGTAATACAATTCGATACAAAATATCAGTTAACTTTTAGCGTGGCTTAAGTTATATCCAATATCGGTGTATTGGTTTATAAGTTGTCAGTTTGACCCACTTAGATAACTTGAAAGAACGCCGGGAATTTTGTACAGGGAATTTAAAATGTTGCTTTCGTTACTTCTATTCTATTGGATAAAATACTTATGAAAGTATGATTTTAACAGAGATTGTTTGGATGTTTGTAACTAAAACAAGCTGAACTTTGCATATGTATACATTTTGACTAAGACTATAGGACATAGGCTACTTTTTATCTGGGTACAACGCGTGCTGAGCTGCGAGCCGAAACTAGTTATTCTACATATAATAAAATAAGTGTAATGTACAGAAATCAAATAATTAAAAACTATTACATAGACAAACATTCGGGTATAATAGACAATACGGCTTTTTGTGGAAACCTATCTATACGCGAAAATGTCTAAAGCGTTTCTAATTTAAAAGAATAGTACGTAGTATTTTTCTTTTGTCAACTTTTCCTTGTTTTAATATAACACAATAGCTTTTTAAAAGGTTTTCACAATTTGTATTCTTTACGGAACATTTTACTTTTGTTAGCATGTTCCGTAAAGAATACTAAAGAACAGAAAGAGTGATAGTTTTGTCTTAATAATATTGTTTTATTTTAATAGCGCTGACCAGACCGAAGAAAATAGCTGACCTTAATAAAATACGGGATTAAATATGAGAAAAACCTCTTAAAGTAATTAAGAAACTGCAATTATCCATCTTAAGGTTGTGGAAATTTCTGAGATTCATTGAAATAATATTTCTGCCGTGGTGCCGTGGGGTGTCGGCAGTAGAATGTTACCTCTCCTCTCATGCCCGTGGATGCAGTAAAAGCCTGCTAAGGAATATTTCGGAAGATGGGCAGCAGCTTTCCATGTATAAACATCCCGTACTGCGCTCGCCAAGCCGCCTGCCAAGCGTGGTGAGTATGGCAACTACCCCTCATGGCGAGCCATGAGGGAGGCCTGTGTTCAGTTGTGGACGTTTTACGGCTGGAATGATGATGATGAATATTCCTGTAAGAAATGTCCGGGAATAATACATTCAATATTTCTGTTAGGATGCGATCTGCAAGTAACAGTTCTGGACCTTCGTGTGAAGGGCACACTCGTCCCAAGTCCCAATGCAATGATATGAAAGGGCACACACACAGGCACAATCAGCGCGATTAGTCCCAGAGGAGCAGTATGGCTGAGCAGCTCTGAAACCGCTAAAATCTAATCAGATAATATAACAAATTCATAACAAAATCACATCAAGCAGTGGGTGTCAGGTAAGCGCACAAGTATTAAAAACCTTTATATCAAACTAATTAATAATTTAAGAAATGTGGATAAATAGTAATTAATTTTTCAACTTCTCGAAAAAAAAAACGGATGTTGTATACCCAAACCGATATATGTACCTATCAATAAAACATTTTATCTTGGATCCCATAATCAGAACTGGGTGTAAGATGCAGTAAGAATCTGCCAATCTGCCTCCGGAATCCTCCGGAGGTATCCAGCAGCAGCAGCGTCTTACTTTATATCAACACCCCGTTCTGCGCTCGCCAACCCGCCTGACAAGCGTGGCGAGTATGACAACAACTCCTTATGATCAGAACTTGGCCATAAGGGTGGCTTTTGTCCAGCAGTGGACGTCCTAAAGCTGAGATGACGATGATGTTGAACTATGCCTTACGGATTCCAGCAGACATTAGTGCACTCAATAACCCGGATGATGATGCCGTGCGTGGAGTGCGGGGCTGGGGTGTGGTGCCTTCGACGCCGTCACCCGTCAATTTTGTAATATTGAAGTGTTTCGAAAACCATCTGTGGTTTTCTTCATCAGTTCCACTTCCCCAAATCATACTCTATAAATTCAAATATTTGACAATGAGCCGTATGCATTGACATTGCTATATGTATACCTACCTAAAATATTAGAAGAAAAGAAGAAGAAGAAGAAATACATTTATTAGACACACACACTAAACTTAGAAATAACTATGGTAAAAAAAAACTGACTTATTTCTAATTTTAATCTAGGAGTACCTACCCAGTTAAATATTCTGCGACATAGTGACAAATAGATGGTAAGCAGCTCACTCAGCGGGTCAAAGCAGTATGAATACTATTTCAAGTAATGAACAAACCAGTTCACAAAGTTGTGTGAGTCCAAAGGGGCCTGACTCAGCATTATGCTCCCGCACATAAGGAATGCTAGGAAGCGCTGGTTTTCAGTCAGACAAAATGAAAGGAAATGTGTGAATCGAGAGAAAGGAATTTCTCTCGATTCACACAATTTAAACACACATACTCTCTTACTTCACTTTACACATTTAATTTAAATAAATATTTCAAAAATATTTCAATTGTGATCGCAATAAAGAGCCTATTTTTATTTTTATTTTATATGTATATAGTTTAATACATTTAGTCTGGAACTGTACTTATATTTTATGAAGCGGAGGAGGGTGGTATCTGCGACACAGCTTTTGCTAATGCAGGTATCATGATTTCCTTGTTTATGTTGTACCTACCCTAAATTAAGTTTCGAAAATAAAGATTTTTATTATTATTATTATTGAATCAACACTTACTGGGTTGCTGTTGCGGTTACCGCGATTTTGTAGTGCCTCGGCCATGTTCGCCTAGGCACGCACCGACACCTTTGATGCCATCTGGCGAAAGAAGTCAGCCTCACTACTCAGCAGAACCCGCGGAAGCAGTAACAGCATCCTAACTGCGATAGCGACACAATTTGATTGTCCTATTATATATAAATTGATTGAAAGGACAAAATCATTAATTAATTTTAAGTATTACTCCCTAGTTATAAGCCGACTAACACATTGGACGACTGTAAAATTGTCTTAATAATAAATAAATTGAAATTGAATTGACTTTGACATTAGTTATCATTATCATACACAGATGACATCCAAAACCGAGACTTACGGCATCTGCAACATTTGCACCAAGCGGGATTGATCCGCAACCTGCTGCGGCTCAGTCTGCTACTAGACCACCTGAGCCACGGACGTCGTTCACATTCCCCATTCCCACACATTTATCGTTGTAGGTGCCAATCGTGATGAGCTCACGTATAGTAACTTTGTGATGTAAAACATCTTTTGCGGTAAAACCGATTGGACGAGAGGTGACGCGTGACGCTTGGAAATGTGCGACTGCCTTCCGTCGTGCCCATCGTGTTGACTGGGCGACTGTGGTGACTGGGGTGACTGTGGCGACTGTGGTGACTATGGCAACTGCGGCTAATGTAACGACTGTGGCGACTAAGGCGTCTGTGGTAAAAACATTTTACATCTGCCAGGCGTCCGGCTCAACTTTTGTATTGTATGGAGTATACATTATTATAGTCCACGAAGCCCATTAGTCCCAAACGTTTTTGCTACTAGAATTTTCAAATAGCGACAATTCCCTTTCCCATCCGAACTTTAGAGTTCCATTTCAATTGTTCCGACCTCCGAAAAACTTCCCCTTACCCATTCAACGCGCGAACTCGTTAGCGCAAATTGACGTTATAAATTAATGTTTACACTTAATTTGTCCCGCGCTGTATCGGCTAACTGTCACGCGTCAGTCACTCGACAGACGAGCTGCGCTCAGTACCGAGGGGGCATGTGGGTTATTATCATTGATTTTGCTAAGCAGTACTGCAAGTTGCCGTGGGGTGCCGGCAGTAAATGTTACACCTCCGCTCATGCCCGTGGATGCAGAAGGTGCCTGCTAAAGGATACCTCCGGAAGATGGGCAGCAGCGTCTTTCCGTGTATCAACATCCCGTACTGCGCTCGCCAACCCGCCTGCCAAGTGTGGTGAGTATGGTAACTACCCCTCATGGAGATCTATGTATGTATGAGCCTGTGTTCAGTAGTGGACGTTTATCGGCTCAAATGATGACTGCATGTTGAAGGCTGAAGGTTGCGAAGGAATGATAGTATAATACTATTAAGAGACTTCTACAACAAGATTGTGTCGAAGTATCGTATATGGTTATTGGTATGGTAACGATTTGGTGGTGTTTAAAAATAATATTTTTACCCAACGGTTATGATTCGTACCCAAGATTTTTCTTGGATAGCATTTATCAATAAAGATTTGGTATGAACCATGATTTAAAAGTGATTTAAAAGTGTCGTGGGGTGCCGGCAGTAGAATGTTGCCTCTCTTCTCTTGCAAGAATCCGAAAGATGGGCAGCAGCGTCTTTCCGGGTATCAACGTTCTGCCCTGCGCTGCCCAACTCGCCTGCCAAGCCCGGCGGGTATGGCAACAACCCCCTCGTGATCAATGATTTATTTATGATTTATGAACGTATTCTTCTATTGGCAATAAACAAAACTGCACTTTAGAAATCACTTGACATTAAATTGTGTGACCGCCCGGTCGTCGCCCGTAAGCTCTGCCATTCAATAAGTAAAACTCCCGCTTAAAATATTGTAAGTCCTCGCCAAAGCCTTTTAATTCTCTCGGTCTTGCTCAGCTTTGTGATATAATTTAATTTTAAATAGGAAAATGTGTGCGAATTTCATAAAATTCTAACTTTAATTCATAAAGTCGTTTCGTCTCTAGTATCTCGCTCGGCTTTGTAATTAAGCTCGGTTTTACGTGTGTTATTTCTATGGAAATTGTAGTTTTGAGAATTTTCTTACAATTCTAGTTAGAGAGTATTTAGATTTAGTTGCGTGCGTAGATTACGAGTTCGTAAAATTTATTAGGTAAACTTAGATACTAAATAAAGGTTTATTTTTAGAGTATCGTAAACTTTATTTCGTGGGTTTAATGTTCTTAACTTAATTACACACTTGCTTATAAAGAAAAGCTCTACATACCAGTTTATAATACACATAAAACCTGTATTTGCCTTTGCCCCATATTTTAATGTAAATAATTTTTGGATGAAAACTGAAAAACTAAGTATAGGCGCAATGTTATCTCAAGTTAATATTAGTAATATGTTTGTGTAATTTTACCATGGTCATATTTTCTTAAAAAAATTAATCATTTACGCTAGGCAAATTATACAAAAAATGTGTTGAGACGAGAAACTATTTTGATTAAACACCGATAGTATTTTATATTTGAAGAACCTAGAATTTGCAGAATCTGAAACCTACCAACAGAACCTTTTGCCAACTTTCACAATCTTCATTTTCACGTGAAAAACGTATCAGCGACGTAAGGCCAGTTTCAAACATAATAACGCAATGCGACGTACGACGTTTCGTTCTAAAAGCATAACCATGCGCAAAAGGCATTCGGTGGTGACCACTCGAGCGGGGAGGCTGCGTCGCTCCCGATCGGAACCGAACGCGTCCCGGCAGAATACGAACGTCGATTCGAATTAAAATTTTAAAAGTTCATCGAATCAAATTTTCGCGTTTTGTGAGTGCAATTAATTTGAACTGAAGTGTAAGTTAGTGTGTGCAGTGCTTAGTGGATTTAAAAAGGGAGTTCGCAATTGGATTAGTTTAAAATTGTGTTGGAACGTATTGCGACAGAAGGTAAGTTTGTGCAATTTTTTTGGCAACGAGTATAATTTATGCTGTTTTATGAGCGGAGGAATTAAGCTCTTATTGTTTCAGGGTTTTAACGAGATTAGGGGATTGTAGGCACCTATGCGATGTTATACCTAGAATTTTAATTGGGTTTTTCATGCTGAAAGTTATGCAGTTTAGAGTTTCACAGCATCCTTTCAATATGTTAATAAACTGATTAGATCGAGAGTTATTTTAATTTCTGGTCAGTAGGCCGGAAATATTTTGTTTAATACACGCAATTACTTAGTTAATAAATTAAAATAATTATTTAGTTTTTTTTTAATTAAATACAATCGAACTTGAACCATACTAATTTCCAATCGAGAGAGCTCAAAGCGCCGTACTTAAGGCAGCTACTTTTCGACCTTTTATTTTTTCTACTTACCTTCTGTATCAATCCTGCGAAGTTCTAACAGTTCGGCAGTTATTTATATTAAATGTGGTACTAAAACAACACACAGCTCTTCCCTAAAGCACAGAATTTACTAACAAAAGACGTAATTATATTGTTTGCCCCAGGTCGACCTCAAGAAAATATGCCTTCTTCCTAGCTTAGTTTTAGTTTATAAAATCTTTGTGAAACTGTTCTATTTAAGTCTTCTAAATAAAATTATTATTATATTATTTACCTAAAATAAGTAAATATAAGTCCCACAAGTTTGAAACACAGGTATTATCCTAGTTCAGACAGGGATATTTTAGTACATTGAAATAACTACGGCTCTTTGTAATTTATTGTGAATTTATATTGAATTTTGAATAAATTATCTTTCATCTTTTTAAATTATCTTTTATATTTATATTATAAAAGATAATTCGCATCTTTATAGATGCGATATTTTTTTGAATTTAAACTCATCTGAGTTATTTTCTACTACACTTCTGACCACAGCAACGCACGCGTTGTGCCTGGAAAGATAGAAAGTAAATATGTATGTATGTATTTACAAAAAAGTATATCAGGTATTTAATCCTTAAAACAATTTGGTACCTACCCATGACACAAGCTTTACTTTGGGCTGGGTGGTTATGTGTGAGACAACCAGCATTATTTATTTATGTGTTTAGAATCAGGAATTTTGTTTTTATTATTTCGAATTTTACTATTATATTATTATTTTGTTATTTTGAGGAGTGACCTTTCATGTTAGATTCTCTGACGTAACCAAGTATACTTTGCGTTCCTTCGTTGAAATAAATGAGTATGGGTATTAAAATAGTGTTTCTAGTCTAGTTTTTGTGTAAATTGTGTAGCAATAGCTGATGGCTGCCGGATATAAAATAAGTAAATAAATATAGTTGGTATGATGATTTAATTAACCTATGTAAGTATTTTTACTGGTAGCGCCCAAAGTAAGCCAAGGGTTGTAGTATTTTAAACATTTCTAATTGTAACACAGAATAGTTTCACTGCAACCAATCTGTATCTAAAACTATCTCAATCCACACAAGTCGCTTAGGAGCCACTACGGATAATATTTCGGAAACTACTGCGTGGCTACCAAACTTTCTTGTTCAATCTGATGAAAAAATTCACGTGTCGAAATATCGGAAATGTCGGCAAACTCAACATGGCTCAAATCATTCCTTTTTGCACACACAGTATATAATAAATAAAACTTTACCAAATGGCAAGTATAAAAGTGAGCTTAACTCTTAAAAGAGTTTTCTTCCAGCAAAACTTTGAGGATAGGGGAAGTTGATTATAGTAGTAAGTTTCATTTCAGCTCATATGCAAGACCAAGTCTTTTATGGAGGTAGTGTATAGTATTTTAAGATAAACCCTACATTTCTAGCTTTTTTAGGACAAAAGGAACGATATATCATCATCATTTCAGCAGTAAAACGTCTACTACTGAGCACATGGATATCATGGTGAGCGCCGTACAGGATGTTGATACACGGAAAGACGCTCCTGCCTATCTTACGGAGGTATAGCAGGCTTTTACTGCATCCACGGGCGTGAGGGGAGGGGTAACATGTCGTCACCCCACGGCAATAAGTAACACCAAAATAAAATTGAATTTAACACCTACTTTCTATTACTAACTAAAATCAGAAATAAAGGACAACTTATTCTACAATAAATTCAAAAAAATACTTATAAAAAAATGTTATTATTCCTTGAATGAATTCATGACTGAGAAATTTTTATTACAAATCTAAATAATGTAGGTACCCAATTTTGACTTTAGTTCCCATTAAAATTATTATTGTATTTTAACTACCTCACCGTGACTTTTTTAAGAAATTATGTAATATTGAATTGTATGTACCGTTTCCTTCATTTGACCTCTATATGTTATTGTAATGTTATTTGAAATGATCTCATGAATCAATAGTTTTGACTTAAATCCGTATTGTTCTTAATTAACTTGACTTAATTTGAATCTTATTTTATCTATGACGTCTTATTAAATACCCACTGAATGTGTACTCACCATTTATTGTAATAAAAAAACAATGTAAATTATTTAATGATCTAATATAATATAGCATATGATTCTTGAAAACTGACTAAACTTGCAACGCCCTAACAGGGTTCATGTATGTTACTTATAATAATTATGTATTACCTAGATCTAATGCAAACCATGTACATGAAGCAATGAATAAATAAATTACAAATTACTAAAATAATAATAAGTATTAAATAGATTTTAATATAATATTTTTAGTGGTACATAAATAAATATGATATAAATATATTTTTAGCTTCGCCGTAATCGGGTAAAAAGCAATGCTGGAAATGTAGAGTTTATCTTAAATTACTGTACTGTACCTCCTTAAAAGACTGCTGGCCTTGCATATAAGCTGAAATGAAACTTAATTTTCTGCTTTCATTTACATCTAGAATGTTCGGTTCGCTAGTTATCTAGTACCTGCCTAGTACATATGTAAAATACTAAATCAGTTCAGCCGTTCGGGAGCACCGATGATGCCACAGAAAAGTTTGAAGATACATACGAAAATTAGCTTAACGTACAACACCTTTCAGTTAGCGTCGGGGTATACCTATTAGGAGATGTTACTAATATAGCAGATATTACTAATAAGTAATAGGTATATTTTTTTTGGTTATCTAATTAAGGTACTTACGTGTATACACATAAACATAATTATAACATATTACACTTATAAAACCACTCTTAAAACTAAAGCAGCTATATCAAGAAAACATTATACCAATATATATACATATATATATATATATACAAGTCATTTAAGTAAAAAAAAAATAATAAATTTGTTAAAAACGGCATTAAACCAACCGACATCGTCGGAAGCCCGTAGAGCCATTAATTCTCTGATAAAAGAAGCATAGGTTTATTTTCCGGGTTCCATGGCTAGCGCTGCCAGGAGTCAAGGCTCCACAGTACTCACGTTGGTCTATCTCGGGACAGACCGAATTTAGCTTCAAGTTTTATGGGCATGCGAGTAACACACATCGAATCGAACCCAACCTCTAGCGTCGCAGGCAGACCTTCGCCCGCTGCGCAACAGAGCTCTTCATAAATATAACTCGGAAACGGTACGGCTTATAGAAAGAATAAAGACTGTTTATTAATGTGCAAATGAATACCTTTCATATGCCCCACACGACAAGGTAAATACATTTAAAAAAAATTGAGATCCCCTATCCGCCCCCTGCAATCATAATAAGAATATTTTTTAACATTTTCATATCTTATATTAATAAAAAAGTGTTTTCTTTAAACATTTAAAATTTCAAGTCGATAGCATCAGTAGTTCTCGAGATATCCATTTGTGACAGACAGACAGACAAAGTGATGCGATAAGGGTTCCTTTTTACCATTTTGGTCCGGAACCCTAAAAATGTGCCGTGCATTATACGTGCAATAATACATATTAGGTCATGCGGGGTATCATAATAAAGAGCTTTATATGCCCATTAAAAAACAGTTTTTAGTTTCTCTTAAAGTCGTATAGTTTTTGATTTATTTGGGAAGATGAAAATGATTGGACAATCATAGTACAATGCTTGTCTTAGTATAGTTCGGGCTTGCGGCTACTAGATGGCGCTGATCGTATCGCGATGTTTATTTACAGTATCGTTTCAGCCCGCGCATATAGCTATAACCGGGAGCTTACTTATCTATTTACTAGTATTTTAGTTTATCAATATATTTAAAACTATGTAGGGTAGTTGTAGGGTAGTTGTAGGGCAGTTGTAGGGTAAGTTTTTGATTTATTTATATTTATATGTATATTTATATAGTTGTAAGTAGTGGTTGTAGTAGATGCGATACAAAGTTCGCCAGGACAGCTATTTTGAAATAAACAGTGATAAACAATAGTCATCGTACGAGTATCTTTAACCAAAACCAGTTTAATTAAACAAACAAACCCATGTAATGATTGCGCATTAGAACCAAGCGTAGAATTAACAATAAATAGATAAAAGGAAGTTACACCCCATAATTTCCAGTTCCGGCCACAGAAATATAATTAATTATAAGTAAGTTAAAGCTAAGCCCATTAGTTAATAATTACAGAGCGGTGTAACGCACGTGGATCGGGCTCCACTATAGTTTCACTGTTTTACGAAACACTCCTTAATCAATGTTGATACTATTTTTTACGTTTAGGTTTTACGGTAAAACAACTAACAACGTCCTCGTAAATAAAAAATGATTGATGGAGACTTTGGTGGCTGTTTCTAAACGGGCATGTTAAGAACGGACTAACATTCAAAATTCTGAATTCGTTCACATTATTTCTAGGATATACATATATGTAATTTAGGATAATGTAGATCAAGGACTGTGGATTTTGTTTAAATAAATAAATAGGTATAAATAGTTTGTAATTACAAAACATAATTGAAATGACCTTTTCCGAATATTTTGGAATTGCTATATAGGGTGGCCATGTAACTCGCAGGACAGAATGCCGATGGGGCCGAAAAGTTCTCGAGTGGAGGCCACGGACCGGCAAGCGCAGCGTAGGACGTCCACCCACATAATGGTATGACGACCTATTGAAGACCGCAGGTCGAAGGTGGATGCAGGCCGCTTGCAACCGCAATAACTGGAAGTCCGTGAGGGAGGCCTATGTCTAGCAGTGGACGTCCGTCCTACGGCTGAAATGATGAATGAATGAGCTCTTTATTGTACACAACAGAAACCTTAAGATTAACAATTATTATTATTATGAGCCATTTGGGTCCCACTGCTGGGCAAAGGCCTCCCCCAATTCCCTCCATACATCCCGATCCTGAGATTAACAAACAAATAAATAATTATTATTAGATCAGACACAGGTATATATTTTATTTTATTTATTTAACAAAATATTTCAATATATATGTATATTTATATTTCCCCCTTCCCTTTTTCACAGTATTTCTAGGTACTTTGTTTGTATGCTACCAGGTCCTAAATAGAAGGTTAGCTACAGTAGATTTTAATTAATTTTATTTTATTTAGTTTAAGATATTTTCATTATAATTCATCATTTGTCAAAATTTGTAAAGTCAACTTCTTCAAGAACATATTAAATATCCATCAATGTTGTGGAGGAGGGCGCCGTCACTACGACGCAGTTTTTTAACTTTTGTGGTGGCAACGTTCACATCAGTTTTTTGTAACCACTTAAATGTTCTAAATAAAGATTTTTTTAAAATATAAAATTCAAGATCTACAATAGACGGCCTTATCGCTCAAAACAATTTCTTCCAGGAAACCTTTGAAAATTTAAAGTGCCCAAATATACGGGAAAATATGCAAAACACTAATTAACTTGATAAAGGGTTGAAATCACTGACGCCAATATAGCCAGTGCGTCATTTTATCTCATCAAGCACATATCCAATAGAGGAGAGATTCCGAAACACATTAGCGCTTTGCACTCATGCAATGACAACTTTACTGTCTGTACAACTTTACTGTGTGGCACAGGTCGGCTGTTGAACCGACCTTTGTACTTTTCCGTACAATAATGAAATATTTTTGGCGGAATTGTTGTTTAGACAAAATAAATGACATTTTCTCTCTATTGGGTATGTCCTCTTTGTTTTAACTTTATATATTTATTTAATACTTTGTGCACAAAAAGCAACGTACAACTTTAGTGTTTGGGAGACCAGTCCTTCAGGAAATAAGACCGGGATCCGGTTGTTAGCCTGTGAAATCTGTTAGTTTCAATCGGTACTAGGGGGTGGTGTCGGTGCCAAAAGGGGGTTTATATGGCGCTCTAAACGTTATTTATGCCTCCTTGCAATATATTTTATTTGCTGCATTACTTTGTAGATGTAGCTACATAACTGTTGTTACGTTGTATTCTAAATGAAACCTTCTGCTTGATGGACTTAGAACTAGAACTGTGTGTATGCTTTCGTACAAAATATATAAAATAAATGTAAAAAATTACTCTATACCTGATTAAATATTTGTCGGTTTTCGTGATGTAAAAATGAAGGCCCCAAACCATGAGAAGGTATTTGATAGCTTAAGAATACAAGGGAGGTTGACTGGAAAAGATTGTTTGAGCAATAAGGCCGCCTATTTACACATATTTATTGACTTGTTTTGTACTATTCGTGTTTTATTGTGCATGAAAAAGTGTTTAATAATTCATTCATACAGCATGACAGCGAGAAGGCAAAGTTTTTTACGAAGTCTTCTTCTTGACAAATTTTAAACTTCTTAAAAAATAAGAGTCATTAAGAGAGCAATAAGGCCGCCTATCTACACATATTTATTGACTTGTTTTGTACTATTCGTGTTTTATTGTGCACAAAAAAGTGTTTATTAATTCATTCATACAGCATGACAGCAAGAAGGGGGAAAGTTTAACTACGAAGTCTTCTTCTTGACATATTTTAAACTTGTCTTTTTTAAACTTTCGCGATCACAACACATTATGAACATACAATATAACCGGGTATTTATCGCGTAACTTACCTTTATTATTTCCCGACGTTTCTTCCCGGGACCATGCTTGGTGCAATCCAAGCGAAACGTCGGGAAATAATAAAGGTAATTTACGCGATAAATACCCGGTTATATGTATGTATGTTAATAATATTTTAAACTTCTTAAAAAAAAAGAGTCCTGCAAAATTTGCAGTGGACAGCCTGCTCTATAGTACACCGAATAATAGAATACTCTTTGAAGTAAAGCAAATAGACCCAGTTTATAATACTAGTTCGTATGTTTTACTGTAACTCGTATTTATTTAAAACCTTACAATAATTCACTTAAACCCGCTGAAACTTAATTCAATTTAACTAGCATGCAGCGTCTGTGAGAAGCCTGAAGGCAAATATAGTTTCCGTTGTATTTGTTCTAGAGCTAGAGCCAGTCTATCTTAGCCTTTGATGAGTTAGGTACGGTACAGTGGCGTGCTAATCTGCAGTTAAAGATGAATGCTTGCCCCCTTACGTATAAGTGCTAATTAAACTAATCAGCACTTAATTAATAAAACAACGCTCATTACCTGTTGTATTGTAATAATTGAATCAGCGTTTGGAAGTAAGAGGGTTAGAAGATAAGAATAATAATACACCTAATCGCTTTCAGCTGGGGTGACTTGATTTTACGGATCTACGATTTATTCAGAGATTTGGAAGTATAGCTCTAGAAGAAGATAGGCACATAATATAGCAGTAATGAAAACAAGGGCAGGTATTGTGCATTAAATTGTATACTTCAGCACGTCAGTCTATTAGTTCCACACTGTCAACGGGTGCTGCAATGAGCTGGAAACATTATAACGATATTGGATGATTGGGTATTTATCGCGTGATTACCTTTATTTTTATCCCGACGTTTTGGCCGGATTGCACCTGGTCTTGGTCGCGGGAAGACCGAAACGTTCTTGAAACGTCAATACTGAACTCGAACCGTTGGGAAATAATAAAATAGTAATATTCCCGTTAAATAATTTAAGGAACAAAAACGGGAAAACAAACAAGCATTATTTATAAATACTTATGTATTCTAGAAACTCCAGTTTCTAGTTCTATCTCTATTCTTCTTACTTCTAAGCTATTGTTGATTCTACAAATAGGGTTGCAACAAATAAAGTTTCGTCTTATTTTCTTCCTATCAAAAACGTTACCGATTCAAAGATTGCATTTCTGCACTCCATGATACAGCTTTGCGATTAGTCAGGTCCGAAATTGGGCCTGCATTGGCCCAGTTTGGAGAGTTCGAAACTGGGATACAGTTTGTGTAACTCTGATTCAAAATTCATTGTTTGACTTTGTAGCCAAGATAGGAACGCTTTGGAATAAATACACTACCATGCGGCCATGCTGCGAAAATAAGTTCATCAAATTAATTTTGACTATACGGGTTTTTTATTGTGGATGGTAATGTCGTATAATTTCCCAGTTTAATTCGGAAATCCGGTTATTTCGTATGTAAATAATCTTTTATTATTGTATATTTTTTTGGCAACACTAGTAGGCGCATGGGACTGGGGTGTGTCACTGTGAGCCCGCGACACAGGCGCGAGACTAAGTCATCATCATTTCAGCCATAAAACGTCCACTGATGAACACAGGCCTCCCTCATGGATCTCCATGAGGGGTAGTTGCCATTCTCACCACGCTTGGCAGGCGGGTTGGTGAGCGCAGTATGGGATGTTGATACACGGATAGACGCTCCTGCCCATCTTCCGGAGGTATCCCTTAGCAGGCTCTTACTGCATCCATGGGCATGAGAGGAGCGGTATCATTCTACTGCCGGCACCCCACGGCGAGACTTAGTGCCAGAGCTTATTCGGGTGCAGGTCTATATTGCCAATAACTGACTGGTTTTAAAATAGATAATGTGAAATGTCCTACATGAAAGAAATTAAAAAAAACCGACTTAAAACAGGAATTTATTTTATATTTATTGCCTCAGTTTGGTCTAATAGTCGACATAAGACGTGTGACCTAGTTTTTAGGCGTATAATAATATCAGCCGTACTCCGCAGATTCACCCGCGTAGTTCCCGTTCCCGTGGGAATACAGGGATAAAATATAACCTATGTTACTCAGAATAACGTAGCATTCTAATAGTGAAAGAATTTTGAAAATCGGTACAGTAGTTTTTGAGTTTATTCTTTACAAACATACAAAATACAACAAACAAAATACAAATCTTTCCTCTTTATATAAATATATTAGTATAGATATGTTAGTCTGTATATCATATGGGCCTTCGATTAAGTGTTTAACATCTTGTAACTTATCTTTATGTAGATGTCTGAATCTGAAATATTAATTTAAGAATGTATCACCATGTCATACTGCGCTCGCATACCCGCCTGCCAAGCGTGGTGAGTATGGCTGCAACCCCATCAGTACTTGGCGATCCATAACTGAGGCCTACGTCCCACGGCTCAGATGATGGTGATAACTACCTAGCGTAACTTTCAGTCTCCGATATCTCCAAGGAAAGCCAAGCGCTTCAGAAAGTGTTTGACAACTCGTCTCGCTTATCAAACAGAAGTTACAATCTGATAGCTGTTATCAGTTAGGTCAGTCAACTCAACTCCTCCCCGCAGACAAACTTCGCAAGGGTTCGCTAACTGGCCAGCGTTGAAAACAATGACTACTTTCTATGGTCACGAATCTCATTTTCGTCTTTGTTTTATCTCTTTGTAACTTAGAAAAGGGGAGGTTCCTAATTCGATTGTTTTTTTAGCGCTGCGTTAGTCAACAAGGATATCTATATTAGGGTCTGTAATCTGTGATATCTGTCTGTCTGCGACTTACTTGTTACTCAGAGACTATGTTACTAGAAGGCCTATAAGAAAGCATTATTAATCACGCCAACAAAATGGAAGACATATTTATGATGCTTTGTTGATATCCCGACGTTTCGGGATATCATTGAGGTACGCGATATATACCGATAATCCAATATAGTAATAATGTGTTGTGATCGCGTAAGTTCAAAAAATACCATACGGAAATAGGACGAGGTAAACATAGGCCTTCCAGCAGTGAACCTCCTACGGCTGAGATAAATAATGAAGGTTTTTGGTATTTCTAATAATTATTTATTGCCGTACGGTGCCGGCAGTAGAATTTTACCTCTCCTTTCTTGCCCGTGGGTGCAGTAAGAATCTGCTAAGGGATACACCCGGAAGATGGGCAGCAGCTTCTATGTATGGACTCACCACGCTTGGCAGGCAGGTTGGCGGGCGCTGTACGAGATGTTAATACACGATAACAACCCCTCGCGATCGGTACTTGAAGATCCATGGGGTAAGCCTGTGTTCAACAGTAACATGATGATTGAACATTTTCAGTCACAAGCGCATCATTAAATACGCTCTCCCAGCCACATGTCTAGTTCCTAGACTACGATTACCGTAATGTTAGACAAAGCGCGGCGCTCGCGACTAAGTGAATACTATTGTACCCGTCTATCAAGTTTACAGCGTATATAATATACTAAAACTAAACTATATTGTTACATAATGCAATCTGTGTAATACCTAGTCATTGTTAACTAGCACGGGAGGAAACGTCTTGACAATTGCGGTAAATATGTAATATGTTGTAAATGTTTTAATAAATAAATGATTTGATTTGATTGTTGAAGGTTACGCTATAGTTCGTAATATATAAATCAAACTTTTGTGTGGATATTTTCTGAACTGACTTTGTCATTATTCTAGCTTGTGATGCGAAGCTATTTTGATTCCGGGCGTGCACCAAGTAACCTTTATAATCGTACGTATTGACCTGTATTTTTTAGAGTTCTGAACCTAAAGAGGAAAAACCAGAACCCTTATAGGATCACTCGTTTGTCTGTCTGTCTGTTAAGACCCTTTTACTTCAAAACGGCTGAAGGTATCAACGTTTATATTAAACATGAAGAACTGCAGGCAGATGTTCCCGTTTTAAAAAAAACATCTAACTCAGGGTATTTAGAAGATATAGCAACAAGCATCAAAATTTTCTATGAAAACAGCACAAATGGAAAACTTCTAGGGCACTTAATTCTTACTACTCTAAAATTTGGAATTTAGGATTTTAAAACTCCATAATACCGTATCGAAGTTTAAAATAAAAAAAAGTTTGAAATTCGTAAAGGCCCTGATTAGTTCACGAACTATTAAAACATTGGTGGTATTTTAATATATTTAATAAATCAAATTCATCAAATATTATACATTCTCCTGATTTCGGAATTTCGGAACACCTAAGTCTTGCTCGTACTTCTCCATTTTATTTCTGAATACGGCCGGTTAGAGGAATACTGTTCCCGTCCATTAAGCTTAATTATTTATACTTAGCCTAGACATAATTGTCCAGGAGATTGGATTGGGATACCTAATCAATTTTCAAGGCTATAATTTATTATTTATTTCAGACATTTGGATTAACTTTAAAATAATTTCCACAGAGTCGATTTACGCGCAAACGAGAAGATTATCCATCTTAACAGATTGTCAGTGCTTATTTTTAATTGTTAGTGGGTAGAGCTCATCATTCATCATCATTTCAGCCGTAAAACATCCACTACTGAACACAGTCCTCAAGGATCTCCATAAGGGGTAGTTACCGTACTCACCACGCTTAGCAGGTGGGTTGGCGAGCCCAGTACGGGATGTTGATATTTCATTTCATTTATTTATTTCCTTAATTAATGTTAACAAATATAAACATTAAATCAGATTCACTTATACAATAGATTTAAATATAATATTATATCCATAGATTTAAATAAATTTATGAATGTGTATCAGAAAATGCCGTGGGGTGCCGGCAGAAGAATGTTACCCCTTCTCTCATGCCCGTGGATGCAGTAAGAGCCTGCTAAGGGATACCTCCGGAAAATGGGCAGCAGCGTCTTTCTGTGTATCAACATCCCGTACTGCGCTCGCCAACCCGCCACAACTTCCCCTCGTGGGGATCCATGAAGGAGGCCTGTGTTCAGTAGTGGACATTGTATGGCTGAAATGATGATGATGGTGATTTAATATGAAATTATCTATACAAGTAGCGCTTTTTTTTTAATTCTAGTAGGATCATTAAGTACATATTTCAATTTAAATTCATCTAGTAGCTTAACAATTTTTTTATTTTCATTTGTTTATTTCGTTCATCTTTTCATTCATTTATCTTTTATTTGTTTCTTTTGTATTTTTATTTTCTTGAAAAGAATTTTGTTTGCGTACTTATGTTTTTGTCGTAAAAAGAGTTTAACGTTTTTCACTCGTTTAGGCTTTTTGTTTTCCGTTTGAACAATGGCATTTTTCAAAACTTTCGCTTGTTGAATATTTGATAAAACAGTGTTCTTTTATTTGTATGGTACATGTTGGATGAACAAGGTGTCTATTTATTTATTTATTTATGGACACCCAACAAAATAATCACAACAAAAATATAAACTTATAACTAATTAACTCGTGTCCTCGGGCTAGGACAGCGTTGTATAATATTGCAATGCTCTATTTCTCTTTAAAGTCTCTCATTTTCCAGAGTAGGGATGTCAACTTCGCGGTTGGCTGTAGAAAGGTTCTGCATGATTTGGTTCACTTGCATTTCCAACTCTATTAAGCGAGAGTTGTTGCACATTGATATATCTGGAGCACTTCTCATAGATTCATCAAAAACCAACTCAGAATTATTAGCTATTGTAATATCCAAGTGCATGAGATCGTTTTCAGAATTATATCTCCGCCGAGTCCTATAAGTGACGGTGCTGAAGTCGTCCATGGTATAATTTATTTGGTAGGGGAATGGTACTGATCTAGTTTATATTTATAGTTCTTCCAATTGCTCTTTCTTCATTCAATTCGTAAATAAATAATTAGAAAAATATACCATGAAAGACGTTGCTGCTAATCTTCTGGAGGTATCCCTTAGCAGGCTCTTACTGGATCCATGGGCATGAGAAAAAGGATAACATTCTACTGCCGGCAGCCCATGGCGAGCTATCATAATGCCTTTAAATTTAATTTCTAAGTAAGCGTATATTGATAATAGCTGATAAAGTATTCCAGCCACGCTGCGGCTGCAATAAATGTGATGTAGGAGTCTGCCGTGACGGACATTATTATTGATATAAGCAGGCTATCGGTAGATGGCGCTAGGCCAGAGGCGTGGCGACCTGGACATAGCTTGAATATTTATAGCGAAACTAGCTTGTTCACGCCGCTTCGCATGCCTTGTATCCGGATAAAAAGTAGCCTATGTGTTAATCCTGGTCAACATCTATACGTGTGCAGAATTTCAGCTCCATCCGTAGCCTAGTTCTTGCGTGAAGAGGTAACAATCCATACATCTAAAACAACAACAAACAAACTTTCGGCTTTTTAATATTTGTGAGATGAGATAGTGAGATAGCGTTAAAATCACCGTGGGGTGCCGACGGAAGAATGTTGCCCCTCCTCTCTCTCTTACCCGTGGATGCAGTAAGAATCTGCATCTCTGGAAGATGGGCAGCAGCATCTTTCCATGTACTCGTATTAACATCCTGTATTGCGCTCGCCAACCCACCTGCTTAAGCGTGGTGAGTATGGCAATAACCCCTCGTGATCAGAACTCGGCCATGAGGGAGGCCTTTTTGTCCTGCAGTTGGATGTCCTGTGGCGATGATAATGAGCGAGGAAGTCACTTAACTCAGTTACCTTTTGAAATTGCCCGCTCTAATATAAAGGATATTAGAGCGCACAATTCCGAAAGATGAAAAAATTTAGTGCGTGCGGGACTGGCGTTCTAGGGTTCCGAAATCAACAGATTATAATATTTGATGAAATATTTATGTATATGCTAAGCAGTAGGACGTTCAGCCGTTATACACTATTCCGAGCGTGCGGTGTGGGTCACGTTGGACGCCCTTGTCACCTTAGCAGCGCCGGCGGAACTAACAGTTGTAACATTAAATAACCTATACCTACGTAGGGCGGCGATTAACGTTACACGAACTACTATTCTGGGCGCATATTCTAGAAAACGATTACGATATTATCGTCAAAATGGTAAACTTTACGTAATGGCCATAATAAGAGTTAGTTTGGGTTGATTACGATTTCGATTCATCGCCATTTGCGTTCAAGAGTAGGCTTACAGTTCATACTCAAACTGTTCACACCTTCCGCCGCCATCACAATCCTCCATCGAGTATTTGTTGTTATAGCGGCAACAGAAATATTTTATTTCATTTTTATTTATTTATTAAAACCTTAGCAAATCAATCATCTTTGGAAATACATCATCTGTGAAAATTTCAACATTCTTACTATCACGGTTCATGAGATACAGCCTGGTAACAGACAGACATGCAGACATACATACAGACAGACGGACAGCGGAGTCTTAGTAATAGTGTCCCGTTTTTACCCTATGGGTACGGAACCCTAAAAAAGATGTTACAAACTGCGGGAATGAGATTCTTTGTTCATACTCAAACTGTTCATACCTTCCACCGCCATCACAATCGTCCCTCCGCTGCAGCGGAGTGTTAACAATTGTGCTTTCTCAGTTCCCGTGAATCCTCAATATTTAGTAGTAACGATTAACGCGTGTTTTGCATAGAAAGCCTTTATTTAAGGCGCGTGAATAATGCCCTCACTCTCACTAGAGGAGTAGCTCGCAGGGAAGGTAAGTTATGTGCTGTCACGGCCTTTGTTATGCCGGGTTAGGGTTCGCAGTACGGAGTGAACAGCGGAACCCGTATTCGTAATTAAAGTAAAAAAAGAGTAAAAAGACATTAATATACAATTGAGTTATGATAATTATATCATAATTTTAGCCGTAAAACGTCCACTATTGAACATAGGCTTCCCTCATGGATAAGCCATACTCACCACGCTTGGCAGGCGGGTTGGAGAGCGCAGTACGGGAAGTTGATACACGGAAAGACGCTGCTGCCCATCTTTCGAAGGTATCCCTTAGCAGGTTCTTACTGATTTATTTCAATTAATAATGATAAAATGATTGAAATTTATACCGTAAGGGTATAAATTTCAATTATTTTATATAAATATTTTAATATAATTAATTAATTGACATAATTATATACTCGCACATGTTATTATATTAGTGTAGAAATGTGTGTAAATTGTAACGTGTAATATTCTTACGAAATAAATGATTTATGATTTATTTATGATTTACTGCATCCACGGGCATGAGAGGAGGGGTAACATTTTACTGCCACCCCACGGCCAAATATAAAAATAGGTTTTTTTTTTATTTTTTTTTAGGTATTATATAATTTAAATTATATAATTTATAATAACTACTTTGGTTAAAGTATGGAATTGTCGATTTGTACTGAAGAATTGAAACTCATTTTTTTAATGTAACATACTTATTTAATCAAAATAATTACTATTATTATCTATACATTGCTGCCATCTAATAGGAAGGTCAATTATGCCTTTGCGATAGAACTCTGGTGATCTAGATTCGACAAACTGTGTGAAAGCATTTTGTACTGCCTACAAAAAAGAAGAGAAGACAACTTTTTATCACGTAGAAAACTGACCAAATCACGAAAAAAATGGTAGCCCTTGGAGCAAGGTCTGGTGAATACGGAGGGTGACGAATGGTTTCTAATTGCATTTCCTGTAGAGTTAAAACGGTTTGTCGTGCTGTATGAGGTCTCGCGTTATCATTGAGGAATAATGGTGAAGATCGATTCATGAGTCGGGGCTGTTTCACTGCTATCATTGTTCGGAGTTCGGCACAGTAGACATCTGCCGTTATTGCTTGACCAGATCGGAGAAAGCTATAGTGAATAACACCATGCTGAGACCACCAAACAGTTACCTTTACCTTCTTATTGGTAAGATTTGCTTTGGACACTGTTGCGACGTTTGACCTGGGGACAGCCATCGCATTTTTCGCTTAAAAAGAAAAGTAAGCCCTTTGCATCTATTATAGATGATTTATACAGCGTCAGCAACTGGTAATCATGCTGTAAGGGAAGCTGCAGTGCCTGGGACATTGTTAGATAGATTAGGCTTCGATATTATTCGATACTGGCAGTGCACCAATGGATTTTTCTTTCTTGAAAAATGTATGTGCACACTTAACACGTGCTTTAACGGTGAAGGAAACATCGTGAGGAAACCCGCGGCTTAGTTAGCTTCAGACGTATTTGACCTGTTTTTTCCTCTGAATAATAGCTGACTAAGCTGAGAGGATGGTATAGGTGCTGGGCAAGCCTAATTTTTCGCTTACGGTTATCGTAAAGAAACTTTCTGTATCGATTCAACAAAGTTTCAACACGCGTTTCTTTCTGCAGATCAGTGAAATCATGAGGCACCCATTTTTCATATTTTTTTATTTTATTAATTTGACGCAAATGAGTCAATATTGTTGCTAAGGTAACGTTAAACCATGCCGCTATTCCTGGGTAGTTAAGCTAAAAACAATGTACAGTGGAGGACTTAATGATAAGGCGTAGTCTATTTATCTATCTTTATTTAAATGTAAAAACTGATATTAGATTTGAGTTTCCTCACGGTGTCTTCCATCACAAGTCTTACAGAAACACCGCTGCGTAATGGCCATAACTAATGAAAACCTTTCTTTAACCCACTTACAATGTAGTTCAGCACCGGAATGGCTGTAAAACTGAAACAGCTGGTAATAGCTGTATTTTCTTTAATTGTTTACAGCACGCAACTTTCCGCTTTGAGGCGTTGGGGCTCGCCTACACGGTGCGAAACGGCGTAGTCTTACGTGGTTTTACAGCGTAATGCTACGTGGTTTTGCGGCGTAGTTCTACGTGGTTTTACGGCGTAATGCTACGTGGTTTCGCGGCATAATTCTACGTAGTTTTATTGCACAGTACTACGTGGTTTTGCGGCGTAGTGCTACGTCAACTTAGTTCTATGGCGTATAGCTATGTCACTATTGTTCTAAGTCGGCTAGTATTACGAAGTAGTTGTACGTCAATTATAGTTTAGGCCACGTAACACTACGTTATCATAGATTTTTGCTGTTTCTCTACGTCAACACAGTTCGAATCGCAGTTCTACCGCAACAAAGTTCTATGAAGTAGCACATTATAAAAATTCATTTTACTCGGATATATAATTCTAAAAGTGTTTGTTACGTTAACATAATTTTACGGCGTAGCTCAAAGTCAACTTAGTTCTACGACGTAGTTCTACATCAATATAGTTGTTCTACGACGTAGTTTTACATCAATATAGTTGTTCTACGACGTAATTTTACGTCAACATAGTTCTAAGAGCCGATTAACACGGATAAAGATAAGTAAATTGGCCTTTAACATCACTTTTACAGCGTCAGCAACTGATATGCTGTACGGACGCCGCAGTGCCTGGGACATTGTTAGATATATTGAGCTTGCCTGTCCTCCCAGCTTAGTCGGCCTGTCAACTTTTGCTGAATGTCTCTCACTTCCAGCCGTATGATGTCCACTGCTGGACAAAGGCTCAAAGGTATGGGTTGCCATAATGACCAGGTTTGGCAGGCCGGTTGGCGAGCGCAGCAAAGAATGTCGGTACACGGAAAGATGCTGCTGCCCATTTTTCTGAGCTATCTCTTAGCAGATTCTTCTTGCCCGTAGATCCAGTAAGAATCTGGTAATATTTTACTGCCGACACCCCACGGCAATATTGTAAAGGTTTACCTGCATTAGGTAAACACGAACTTATAATTCATAAATAGGTAAACTAGATATTATATAATTGAAGCCCAAATATTATTCCTAATTAGCCCAATATCAATAACCTGAAATGAAGCTCCATTTTCAATTAACTTCAACTCTATTCTATTGAAAACAATCCTCACCGCAGGCTTCCTGCGAAATCCAATTTAATATACTCGAAGCAAACCTCGCCATTTCTAATTATAACAAAGTCTATGGAGGCTGTTTTAACAAAGTCAATAAAGATTATTTTAGGATATCAAATGGGTTTGCTTATTGCCTATTTTTATAAGGTTTTCTGTATCAGGCTAGTTCACGCGATTTGAATAGAACCTCATTAAAAATAAAAAATATTGAACACGTATTTTTCGTTTCATCATAAATGTAAATTTGACTGCCTTAGTCGATCTGTAGCCGACTGATAAACAAATTAGGTAACCTCAGAGACTAGGCAAAGTGTCGGGGTTTACTTAAAATGTTTAACTCTTTAGACGTAGCATCGCATCGTGTGCGCGGTCCCACTAAGGCATAGGTTACGGATACAGGCCGCCCTGCCCACCGCGAGTGAGCCTGGTCGAATTACAGGCACGTGAGACCCGTGGCCAAGGACGATCCACGTCAATGATGGAAACTATATAAGTTTAATATTTATAATTGAGGATCAATTACAGAGCGCTTTTCTATTTACTTATACCGTGGCCACCGGTTCACCACCAATAATTAAATTATTAGTTGATTCCTTAGCTAAAAAAACATAAAAATCGGCCAAGTGAGACTCGTGCACGAAGGGTTCCGTATCATTATTTGCCATATCAAGCGTCTCCCTGTTGCCTTTATTAATATCGAGCAAAAAACCATAAAAAACACGTTTGTGGTACGTGAGCCTCTTTAATAGTAATTTTATTCTATTTTTAGTATATGTTGTAACAGCGGCAACAGAAATACACCATCTGTGAAAATTTCAACAGTCTAGATATCACGGTTTATGAGATACGGCCTGGTGACAGACAGACGGACAACGAAGTAATAGGGTCCCATTTTTACCCTTTTGGTACGGAACCAAAGGTTAAAGATGTTAAGTTTGGTTGGTTACTATGTCGATGAGCGTTTTAATATTATTTATTTACTTATTTTTTCACTTTATGAAATACCTTAGAACAACCTAAGTAGCATCTTTGTAACGATTTTTAATCGACTTCAAAAAAGGAGGAGGCTCTTCTGTATTTTTTTTATGTTTGTTACCTAGTACTCTATCGTATGAACCGATTGTTACCTAGTACTCTATGGAATGAACCGATTGTTACCTAGTACTCTATGGAATGAACCGATTGGAAAATTATTTTTGAGTTCAGTTCAAAGATATTTGTTCCTCATTCTACATTAGAGAGTCACTTACAAGAGAAACTCAAGCTAAGTATACATTTTTTTCGTCTACTTCCTCTAAAACTCAGAAATATGCCTGAGAAATTGTAGTTTAGATTTCAACACACCAAAACTTGGTCGCATTCATGTCATCAGGTAGATAGAGTCTTATAGAACTTGACTTCTTCGAGATGTTTGACTTAATACTTCTTCCACAGTCTTCCAGATTTGTAATGTAAATTTGTCAAATCGAACTGGGAACTATACGTAACTTTTGATGATGTTTTTAAATTTAACTCTAGATATTTGACTTGCATTACCTTTAGTCAGAACTGCACTGTTTAGTAGAAATTGTTATAATAATGTATATTAAAATATTTAACAAATTACCTCCTCTTATAGAACGTTGTTTTTACACAATTGAAGAGTATTTGACATTTAAATTATGATGATTATTTTATTGTAGGTATTAATTTGACATGAAAAAGGTTATTAGTTTTGACTATTGCTGATTGTAAACAAAGTTGACATTTAAATTAATCTAGTTATCTATGTATTTAATGATAATCATTTCAATATAAAGGTATGTAAAATTGTAGATATATTATAAACAAAATGAGACTCCTACTTATTGGTAGAATTATATATATTAAGATAATAATGCTGGACAAATCATACGGCATCATCTAGCCCCAAGCTAAGCAGAGCTTGTGTTATGGGTACTAGATGACTGATATACTTAATACATTGTACTACATAGAAAGATATTTTTATTATAGTATATAGAAAAACACCCAGAACACCCTGAACAAATATCTGCAGAACATATATTAATATTCACATGCCTGTAGACAGGCGAGATGTGTCGCTCTCTATATGTGTTCCACCAATATATGTAACCATGTCTTGTGTGAATAAATTATCGTTATCTTTATCTTTATGAAGTTAAGGTGCTGTTTTAACAAAAAGGACGATGTCATCGGCGAACCGCAAGTTTGTTAATTGCTTTTCTCCGATTGACAAGCCTTTTTGACCCCAAGATACTGCTAACTTCTTACAAAATTCTTCGAGAGTTAAACAATTTAGGAGAGAGAGTCCCCTTGTTTTACGCCCTTTTATATTAAATACTGGTCCAGATGATGTTAATTTAATGATAGCTGTGCTGTTATTATAAATATTTTGAAGGCTTACGTAAGTTTTATTTATTTTTTGTTGCTCAAGAGCTGCAATTATTGCAGAATGTTGTAAACTATCAAAAGCTTTTGAATAATCTACAAAAGCTAGATATAGGGGTTTGTTAAATTCATTATATTTTTCTACTATCTGGTTGATGCTATGCAAATGGTCTATGGTAGAGTAGCTTGCGCAGAATCCAGCTAGTTCCGGGGATTGGCGGCTGTCGAGTTTTGCATAGATTCTCTTATGAATTATTTACATGTGAAATTAGGCTTATAGGGCGATAGTTGTTAATGTTACTCTTGTCGCCTTTCTTGTGGAGCATGATGATGTTCGAATGACACATAGTGGTTGGAAGTTTGCCTGTTACTAATATGGAATTGAACAGGTTAGTAATGTACGGGAGAAGGGTTTTAGAACCGATCTTAAGAGCTTTTGTTGTAACGCTATCCTCACCCGGGCTTTTGTCATACTTCATAGTCTTAAGAACAGTGTGTACTTCTTTTCCTGATATATAAGGAATATCATCATCAAAAGTGTATGCTGAATTGGTTTTCGTTTTAGTGTTACCGGAATAGAGATTTTTATAAAATTTACACACAGCAAAAGTAGTCTGTCTGTATATGTTCTTAGTATGTCTGTTTGTATCTTTTGCTGATTGTGGTCAAAACTACTTAAGATAATAAAAAAACTTAGTAGGATATCTTAAAACTTTTTTTAACATCTTGAATAGGTTTATGTGGTCGTTTAGACCAATTTTGCCTTTCAACCTATATAATTTGAATTAATACCTTACGAGTTATAGCGAAATTAAAATTCTCGCGCGATAAAATATTAACGGCGGCGCCGCGGCGGGTGGCAGACGGGCCACTAGATCGTGGCGACAGTGCGTTTCAGTACGCCTTGCTATAAAAATGTGATAAGAATCGGAAGCCGTTATGCACTTGCATGTTGCTTAGATTTGTAACATATTAATAGTATTTAAAATACAGGAAATGTAGTGTGTCATATTATGAACCGAGACGTTTCTGATTCTGAAGACGAATTGAGGGTAGTCACGGATCCTACCATCAATTTGCGGTGGTAGCTCCCGGAAACTTCACTCCTCCCGCGACCAAGAACTCTTGGAAACGTCGTAAAACTAATAAAAAAGGTACGCGATAAAATCCTGTATTTTAAAAACTAATGACTCAATACATTTGTCTGCTTAGAGCTGTATTTAATAGCATTAATTTTGCTATTTGAAAACCAGCGTAGCCTTAGGCATACAACTTTTCGCGTGTAAATCTAACCAATGTCTCATGAAAGAGAGCTGTAAACATTGAGTTTAAAGACGTTTTATAATAGGTAATGTTGGTTAATTGTATCATGTCTGGTTTCCATGTAAAACCCTCGAAATTCAAGAGGGTTGTAGTGCCTACTAAACTGAACAACTTTTGTTCTACGACTTTGACTTTTAACTCTCCTTACAAGAATATTGATGATTGGTTCATCCGTAGATACCTGTGCGAAGCAGGGGCGGGTCGCTAGTAACTGTATAAGTGATGATTGTTTTTCATAGCCCTTATTTAAGACGTCTGCAGACAATTGATAGATCCCACGTCTAGATGCAATCGGCCCTGTCGACACTCCCGATGGAACAAGTTAATTACAACCGCGAAGACACGCGATATCTCCTAGATTGTATCGGGAGGCTTCGGGGGATTCCAGCAAACGGAAGTACTGATAGTGGGGTTCAAAGAGGGTGAGAATTGGAATAAGTAGATTACTGATTAGAAGTTTTGTTTGACGCAACTCCTCCCACGGCTGGGTCTCCCCCAAAGCTCTTCCTTGAGAACTCGACTATTTGACGACAATCGCTGAAATAAGTATAATCATATTTATAACTGACTTAAAAAAAAGCAGTAGATATTCAATTCGCCTATTTTTTTATCTGTGTTACATCTAACCTGTGTTGACTCGAGTTTTTAATGAGTTCTAATTGAAAGTGCATCTATACGAATTTTAAAAATATTTTTTGTCGGTATTTTATCGAGTTCTGAGGTAACAAAGATTTAAAAAAATACAGACGACTTGAGTAACTTGAGGAGGTACTCCTCCTATTTTCGAAATTGGTTGAAAATCAAAGAATTATAGATTTTATTATAGAGGAGAAATCCTTATTCTTATTTTTCTAAAGTAGAGCCTGTGTAACGGGTGCTAGATGACTGATGATGATATATCTAATTATATTAAAAAAAAATTTTTTTTTATTGTTTATCGATAAACATCCAAAACACCCTGAACGGATATCTGCAGATTATACAGTTTTTTTTCCGAGGCGGAAATCTAATCCGCAACCTCTTGCGTCCCAGACGGACCTTCGCCCGCTGCGCCGCAGAGGTCACTATGTTTCTTCAATGCGCAGTCTTGCCGAGACTGCGAATTCTTCCGGAGCTCCCTATAAGTCCTGTCATCATTATCAACTCAGCCGTAGAAAGTCCACTGCTGGCCAGTCATAGAAATTCATGAGGCAGGCCTGTCTCATGAATTTCTACAGATACTGCGATTGGGAGTGACCTGAATATCGCCGAATGCGGTCCCTACGCTCTAACCCCAAGTATTATTTTAATAACAATTAAAGCACGCCCACAATATTATTAAGGCAAATATAATTGGTACTTGATTCCCGCCATCAAAGCCCTGTATCAGTGTTGCCAATCTCCAATTTACGTAACAAAGTTTAATTATTGCTATATCGGGAAAACCTTTTCAATCAATGTCTGGGCCGCTGCCAAATGTTATTGAATTTTGTAAAACTTAAAATAAATAGGTTAAGCTGCCAATAAATTGTTCGGAAAACGTTTTAAGTTAATTTCGGAATGCTTAATGGGGTTAATAAAGTTGAGCATCTCTTGAAATATAATGCGAAAGTTTGGCAAACGGGTTCGGTTATTGAAAGTTATTATTTAGGGATCCGCTTTAAATTTAACGGAATCTTTTAACGGCAACTTCAATTCCGCCCGCAGTTTGTTTTAGGTTCTTACACGATTCGATACGTGAATATCATACAGTAGTGAATGTTACAGTTTATATAACCATTTGTATAATCACTAATTGAATATTAAAGTAATTAGGTAAAGTTAAAGGTATGCTGTTTGGCAACGTATGTTAAAGACAAGTTTCAGATAAATACATTGTATTTCCGTTTGCCACGAATTGACAAGGAATTGCCAAACAATGTGTATAACTGTTGTAATAATCGAGTATTGAATTATTACTATTAATAACGGTACAATGATACAATAGTACCTTCGTATATAATAAGTTCTAATAAACAAAATGTCACTAACGATGTCACTTGATTGGCATAGGAATATCCGACCAATGAGAGGCTCGCATTTTCCATAATGCATAATTATTATGATACGCCGTTATGATCCGCCGTGGGGTGCCGGCAGTAGAATGATACCCCGCCTCTCATGCCCATGGATGCAGTAAGAGCCTGCTAAGGGATACCTCCGGAAGATGGGCAGCAGCGTCTATCCGTGTATCAACATCCCATACTGCGCTCACCAACCCGCCTGCCAAGCGTGGTGAGTATGGCAACTACCCCTCATGGAGATCCATGAGGGAGGCCTGTGTTCATCAGTGGACGTATTATATTACGCTGAAATGATGATTATGATATGGAGCTGATCTGAGGATGGAACCGGAGTGTGGCCATAACAACTCGGTAATGAAACGACACAACACCATCGAGTTTGGGCTCGTTTGATTTATCTTGACGAGTACTTTGGTGCTAGATGGTAACCAGGGCCTGATGATGGAGTTATAAGATGGCCATAGGAACTGAGTAATTATGGTGAAGTCACTTTGAAACAAACCTCCTGTTCCTGTTCCTTTTTAATGTCGAGTGGCAATTCATTGCAAAGTTGAACAGGCTCCACTGAAATTTAGAAATGTATATTATTTATTTGTATAGAACCTGTGTCGCAGGCAATAAATATTTGAAGATACAGAACTCTCGGTGCGCGACCTGGGCTCGCACTTAGCGGTTTTATTTAACTTTGATTTTCCGAAGATTAAGGCGTCTCTAAATGAACTTGGCAGCTCAAACTGACAGCTTTTACACAAATAATTCTTCTCTCACGACTTTGATGCATTCGAGAAATATAATAAATAAGTTACATGAGTAAACGGTAGAGAACAAGAGAGATGAATGAATGAAAATTATGTTCAGATTAGATTTTGAGCTATGTTTAAAAATAAATAAATAATGCTGGACTGACAGCGCCATCTAGTCCCAAACTAAGCAAAGAAGCAATGTGGCTCGGTTGGTCTAATGGACGACTGATACGCAGGAGACAGCAGATTTGATTCCCACCATGAGACAAATATCTCTAATATTTAACCCGGGTCTTGGTATTTATCCAAGTATTATACTCATGAATTTCCAAAAAAAAATCTCTGAGTATTATTTCACCATACACATCGATTTCTTTTACTAAGGTTAAGTTTGTACTATGGAAACCAGATGATTGCCATTGACATTGTTTTATTTACACATCAACATAGAAAATACTTAGATATAACAAAGGTAAACAATAAAAACACGAAACACATACTGCTAAGAAACATACACAAACTAAAATGACTTAGGTACCTAAACTTAAGCATGCGCAGCGCCCGCCACGTGCTGTGCGGGAAGGCACGAGCCTAGCATATTGCTGCGGCAAATAGACAGCGCTGATCCCCAGTTGAAATGATGATTTCATTTGATTGATAGTTTATTTTTTAACACCTGGCCACTGCTGAACATATGCACCCCTTTATTAAACGATATCCAAAAGTGATCGTCTCTCTAAAGCAAGCTCAACTTCATATCAGTTCACACGAAACACAGTTCACAGCGAAATAGACTGTAGCGTCTGTTTAATTTATCTGCTGACAAAATGTCCCGCTACAACGAAAGTATTACGAGTAAAATATGTCCCAAAGGAAAAACAACTTTCCCGGCATGTCTTAACGTCACACTTAGCGGGAAATTAATTTCAATAAAACATAGTGTCGCCGAGCCATTCCGCCTCGAGTGGCGCGGAGTGAGCTTTACTCGTCGGGTGTGGTTTCAATATGAGTGGCGTCTTAACACCTTTGCCGGTGAAGGAAAACATCGTGAGGAAACCCGGGGCTTTGACTAAGCTTTAGACGTATTGACCTGTTCTTTCCTCTGAATAGAATGCGACTACTCCATCTAATAATGTCCCAGGCACTGCAGCGTCTCGTAAAGCATGAATACCAATTGCTGACGCTGACGCTGGCTAATATGACGCTGCATAAATTATCTATAATAGATGTACAGGCCTTACACTTTAACACCTCATCCAAAATGGAATGGAGTTATGTTCTATTTTACTGCCGCAGACATGACGGTTATTAAGTTAAAGGAAGAAAAGTGAAAAATTTGTGACCTCCGAATGAACAAAAAACATACATAAATATGAAGAAAATAACCGAAAAATACATATGTATAAATAAACCTAACGATGATGGGCGGCAACGTCTCTCCGTGTATCAAATCGCATACTGCGCTCGCCAACACGCCTGCCAAGCGTGGCGAGTACAACAAAGCCCTCATGATCAGTAGATACTTGCAGATCCATATGGAAGGCCTATGCCCAGCAGTGGACGTGGACAGCAGGCCTACGGCTGAGATGATGATGATGATGCCACAATGATGGATCCTATGTATTTAGTTCACAAATTATTCTGAAACTCGATACATGATCAAACGTATGAATAAATTCACAGTTGAAACACATTAGATTTTATCATTTAGAGTTATCACCTCTGTTTAAAGGAGGTTTGGCCAAAGTAGACTACGATACAGTGCCTCAGATAAAGCTACCTCTAGTCTCTAAGTCTACTTTTAATAGAATTTCGCAGAAAGAAGCTCCCTCGTTTGTTATAAGATGATTTATTTACAATTATAATTTACCTCAAATTAGATCATTAATGTCTCTAAAACGCAAAGTTAATGTTTATTGGATAATAGAAATAAAAATGTTATAAACTTAATGTGAAACTCTCTATAAATCCCTAACTTAGTGCAGAATAAAAAGTACAAGGTATTCAGATTCAGAAATTCTTATTCCAATTATGTTAGCTATTTATTCGATAAAATTCCAAGGAAACATCGCAAAATCCACATTTCAAAAGCGTCGACGCAGGCCCGCGTAGCCGCACCTCCTCTCGAACCGGACCATTCCAGATTTATTACGCCGATATAAGTAATAGTCATATTTATTTTAACTTGAAACGTTCAGTATAAAATGGCATTAGAATTTTATGTTTTACGAAACACCATAAATTTCCTTATTCTCACAACTAGCTGCTGCGGTAAAACGGCCCGTATGGCATTGTAATATGGATTATAGTATAGTTTATTGGTTTTGTCGCGGATGTCGATATGTTTGTGCGGTTGTATCGCCACCGAAATCGAAAACTAAAGCTTATTTCGACGATTTGAATACGAATTAATGGGGACGACCAGAGACGCTTCGAAATGGAAAGTGTTTTACTATGATCATCATCATCATCATCTCAGCCGTAGGACGTCCACTGCTGGACCAAGGCCTCCCTCACAACGATCATAGGGTTATTGCAATACTAGCCATGCTTGGCAGGCGGGCTGGCGAGCGCGGTACGGGTTGTTGATACGCGGAAAACGCTGCTACACATCATCCGGATGTATGCTTTGATAGATAGTCACACAAATTTAGAATGAAATTGGAATTATATATCAGAGATTTAACTACGCAAATGAGATGATAATTAATGAAATGAAATGTTAATTAGAAATATGACGAATCATCATAATCAAATATCGTATGTATACGTCTGTACGCATAAATTAGAAACGTCATAATTATCAATAATATTAATTAGTTTTGAGAATTTTAAAACGGAATTGACACTAAAGCGCTCTTAAGTTAAAAATAATGTCTATTCAACTTAGTTTTTCATACATAACAGTGCGGCCTTCACGTATAGAATTGATTACTGTCATACTAATCGCGTGCCGTGGGGTGCCGGCAGTAGAATGTTACCCCTCCTCTCCTACCCGTGGATGCAGTCAGAGCCTGCTAAGGGACTCTCCGGAAGATGGGCAGCAGCGTCTTTCCGTATATCAACATCCCGTACTGCGCTCACCAACCCGCCTGCCAAGCGTGGTGAGTATGGCAAGTACCCCTCATGGAGATCCATGAGGGAGGCCTTAGTTCAGTAGTGGACGTTTTACGCCTGAAATGATGATGAATCGCGTTGAGAGGCGCGAGCCCGCAGCATCGCAGAATAAATACCAAGCAGTTTTCTTTCTACTTAATAAGAGTCGGTAAAATAAGAAATCTAATTGGAACATTTACCAGTGGGAAATTATAATTTACCAACGGGTTTCTCGAAGTCAACTTCAAAAATTGATGAAGGGCATTTCAATTTAATCCAGAGTCAAATCCTACACCCGTAGGAATTCTAAACGGAATGTGATTGAAATATTCGGCCAATTATCTTCCGAACTTGAGAATAAGTTGGGGAGCTTTGTTCTCTAATTAATCACAAATCGGATTCTACACAATTTTTTCAGTAAATTGGATTTTCACTTATATTTATCTCTAGTTCGCTTCTTTCACTCAACACAAAAAGTTATCTGAAGCGAACGAATTCAATCATGTGCTTTATTCAATGTGTCTTGTTCTTAGATAGATAGATAGATGATAGATAGATAAATCGTTTATTTACGACTGCAGACACACATACAAGAAACAAAAGCTAAATACAACATTACAATACATCAAATAAACACAAAATATAACAAATTAAGACAATATAATTAGCAATCAAAATGTTATGTGCGTGCTGCAGCACGTCAAAAGGTCATGGCTCAGCGTGAGATATGCTCAAGGAGCAAACGCTGATTTTCAGCCATAGCCTGTAGAGTGCAAGCAGAACGAGACGCAATCCGTGTGTTGTGTACCTACATTATTTTTCTTCGTTATATATAGTTCGTATATATAGTTCTTCTTATGTAAACTGACTATTCTGTAGTTTTTTGCTCTATTGAATAAACACTTGTTGTCTTTGACTTAACCCCCGACAAAAGAGAGGGGTGATTTATGCTTGACCGACGATTTATGTTTGTTGGTGTGTGTGTCTGTCTATTTTGACGACCTCTGTGGAACAGCGGGCGAAGGTCCGCCTGCGACGCAAAAGGTTGCGGGTTCGATTACCGCCTCGGACAAATGTCTGTACGATCTGCAGATATTTGTTCAGGATGTTCTGGATAATTTTATTAAATATAATAAAAAATATTTAACTACGTAGTACAATGTAATAAGTGTATCAGTTATCTATAACACAAGCTCTGCTTAGCTTGGGACTAGATGATGCAGTAAGAGTCTGCTAAGGGATACCTTCAGAAAATAGGCAGCAGCGTCTTTCCGTGTAGCAACATCCCGTACTGCGCTCGCCAACTCACAGCCGTGAAAAGTCCACTACTGAACGCAGGCCTCCCTCATGGATCTCCATGAGGGGTAGTTGCCATACACACCACGCTTAGCAGGCGGGTTGGCGAGCGCAGTACATGATGTTGATACGCGGAAAGACGTTTCTGCCCATCTTCCGGAGGTATCCCTTAGCAGACTCTTACTGCATCTACGGGCACGAGAGGAGGGGTAGCATTCTGCCGACATCCGGTATGTGGACGATATTATTTTATCGCTCTAGACTCTAGATAAATCAATCTACAAAATGATTCGTTTAAGATAAAAACTAGACCCCTGCGGCACTCACGATTATTAAAACAACTTTCCAGGGATTCTATTCCCAAATACAATTTAGCAGTTGAGATAACAACGAAATACCATTACCATTAGCAAGCGCCGTGCCGTGGGGTGCCGCCAGTAGAATGTTGCCTCTCCTCTCCCTCGTGAATGCAGTAAGATACAAGGGTACCTCCGGATGGTCAGCAGCGTCTTTCCGTGTATCAACATCCCGTACTGCGCTCGCCTCCGCCTGTCAAGCGTGGCGAGTATGGCTTCATCAATACATAGTATAAAACAAAGTCGCTTCCCGCTGTCTGTCTGTCCCTATATTTGCTTAGATCTTTAAAACTACGCAACGGATTTTAATGCGGTTTTTTTCAATAGATAGAGTGATTCAAGAGAATGGCTTATATGTATAATACATGCATAATATAGTAGAGAAACACTGATCAGTTTGGAGGTTTCTAATGTGAGGTCGTAAATAAACACTACAAAAATGTGCGCAAACGCTGGCTTAACCCTACGAGATTTTTTGATCTAAAATAATATATTTTACACCTTGAAAAGGTCTATAAAAAAGTCCGCGATGGTATATTCTGTAGTATATTTAGTATAAGCATTGCACCCGAGCGAAGCTGGGGCGGGTCGCTAGTGATTAATAAGTGGTCAATGAGGGAGGCCTTTGTTTGCCTTATCCGACGGCTGCAAGAGAACACAAGAAACATATTGTATTTCACATCGTACCCGAAATTTTAAACCTAAATATTCAAATACAATATAATTAAGTACCAACCTTGTTACACTTTTCAAAATACGTACCTACTAATAAATGATACTAATTACCCAGTAATTTTCCCATTTTAATTACAAAAAACACTTATTAGAGTAATATTATTCCAGTCGGTATTTAGTTTTAAAACAATAATGACCAAGGAGAGCGTGGGAATCGTTTATGATCTCAGCCGTAGGGCGCCCACTGCTGGGCTGAGGCCTCCCTCGTGGTCACTGAGGAATGATCATGAGGGGTTGTGGCATACTCGCCACGCTCGGCAGGCGGGTTGGCGAGCGCAGGACGAGATATTGATTCTTACTGCATCCACGAACAAGAGAGGAGCCTATAACCATCATACTAATACTACAAAACTTTTTTTTGTATATATGTACATTATATTATTATACTACATAGGATAATACCCAGACCAGGGACTTTGTGCTGAGAACTTACTGAGAAAATTCTACTGCCGGCACATTGCGACATTAACGAACTGTTCTCGTCTCGCGGCCCTCGGAGGCGGCCACGAACGGTGCTCATGAAGAAGGGCCTCTAAATGGTCTACGAAACGTCAGCAAGATGATAATAAGTTAGGTACGCGGTGTAAGCCGTATTATATTTATGAAATGATGTCAAGCCACGATAATTTCAATTCAATAGTAAATCATGTTACGTACGAGTTAGATTTTACACAGCATTTATGGAATAAGCGATTTCACACAGCACCATCTTGCCCCGAATTAAGCAGAGCTTGTGATAAAAGCGTTGCACTCTACTCATGTTACAAATATATATTCTTCTGTTCCTTTCTTTTCCTAACTCGCGTGTCATCTGAAGTGAACAGATTCAATTATGTGCTTTATATATTTATGTTGTTTTATTTTGTAGCTAACTAAGCCGCGGGTTTCCTCACGATGTTTCCTTCACCGTTAAAGCTCGTGTTAAGGGTGCACATAAATTTTTCAAGAAAGAAAAATACATTGGTGCACGGCCGGTATCGAACCCACGACCTTCGGATCGAAAGCTTAGACGTATTGACCTGTTCTTTCCTCTGAATAATAGCTGACTAAGCTGAGAGGATGGTATAGGTGCTGGGCAAGCCTAATCCTTTTAACAATGTCCCAGGCATTGCAGCGTCCCGTACATCATGATTACCAGTTGCTGACGCTGTATAAATCATCTATAATAGATGCAAAGGCCTTACTTTTTTATTTTTATTTTGTAATTTGTGACGCGTTAATAAGGTCCATGCGGCCGCACTCAATAAAGTATTTTTTGATTCTGATTCTTCTTGATAATATTATATGATTGATACTGCGTCAGCATCCGCCTGCCAAGCGTGGTGTGTGTGGAAACAACCCCTCACGGAGATGAGGCAGGCATGGACGTCCTACGGCTGAGATGATGATGATGATGATGACGTAGTATACATCACCCACACCCGCGACTAATTTCTCCTGTTTAAGCAAATATTATAGAATATTTGTTTTTGTTTGTGACACTGCAGTGCCTCAAACATGCTAAGATGCATGTGTAATTAATTTCAGTAATTAAGTATAAGGTATAAGTGAAAGTGCGCCAAATTAGTGTATTTCTTAATTAGTTCGCCTTATTAATGATAAAGCTAACTTATCTAGTTAGAGTACAGAGCTAAGCACTTAAAAAGTTTTAATATGAAGTCTAGATCTTAATTTTAAGTGTGTTTGTTAGATTATACTTACAGCGGGCGACGGATCGATATTTATGAAGAGCTTGTGTTGTGGGTACCAGGTTGAATCATATAAGATGATGTTTATGTAAACACATTTTTTTGTAAATACATTACATATATCACACATACAAAAATACCCAGACCCGGGACAAATTTGTGCTGAGAACTTATAAACATTTCTCCCGCGGGTAGAATAGGCTGGATGACTAAATGATCTAGCTGTCCTGAGCTGACCTTTAAATGGCTTCATAAACTGTTTTACCTTGTTACTATTTAAGCATTATTATGCCGATGTCCGTTGCCGGACGACAGTGGATGAGACTTGCACAGGACCGTTTACGTTGGCGTGCTGAAGAGGAGGCCTATACCCAGCAGTGGGTGTCAACGGGCTGATATGATGATGATGATGATGCCGATGGTCTTCCTAATATCATCATCATCATTTCAGCCGTAAAATGTCCACTACTGAACTAAGGCCTCCCTCATGGATCTCCATAAGGGGCAGTTGCTATACTCACCACGCTTAGCAGGCGGGTTGGATAGCGCAGTATGGGATGTTGATACACGAATGACGCTGCTGCCCATCTTCCGGAGGTATCAGCAGGCTCTTACTGCATCCACGGGCAAGAGAGGAGGGGCAACACTCTACCGCCGGCACTCCACGGCATGGGTGTCTATATTCTAACTGACGGACTAAATAGAACTTTGATTATCACACCCTGTCCAAAGATTTAAATGTTTCACCCTGTCATAAAGCCCATTTAACCCGTAACCATCCACCTCCTGCGTCTGAGCCGACTAACCAACTGCGTCACGCAGGTCGTCGCGTAATTCAGCCCCGGGTCTAACTTGCTTCTAGTCATTTCTTAAAATAGAAAATAGACCCTAAAACGGTGAAGAAAAACACAGCAAGTAATAACTCATCCATGAAATATTCAGCATCACCTTATCTCCACAGGCGGCTGAAACAATACGGGAAGGGATTCAAAAGGATTTCGACATTAGCCATGAATTTTAAGCGCGAAATAAAATATGAACCCTTCTTTACGACTATTGTATGTATGTGTGGGAAGGGGGATGACTGGGCCCTTGTCACTCAATTAATGTTTGTACTGAGGGGCAAAGACCCTTCCCTTCTTCCATCTCCACCCTTCCACGTATGAGTCCAGTTCATGTATGCGCGCCATACAAACAAACAAATACAAAAAAGTTTATTTCTTAACTTAATCTGTACATAAATTCCCGTGGGTGGCTGGCAGTAGAAAGTTACCTCTCCTCTCATACACACGGATGCAGCAAGAGTTTGGTAAGCGATACTTCCGAAAGATGGGCAGCAGCGTCTTTCCGTGTTTCAACGTCCCGTGTTGCGCCTGCCAAGCGTGGTGAGTATGGCAACTACCCCTCATGGAGATTCACGAGGGAGGCCTGAGTTCAGTAGCGGACGTTGTACGGCTGAAATGATGATGATGATGCATTTGAAATCCCCTATTAGGTAAAATAATACTGTACCTCAAAACACAAATAAAATCGAAATTATAGAATACAAATTATATATTTTTTAACAAAAAACCGACTTTAATGACCCTGATGACGATGAGTAAGTAGTAGACAATAAGTAGGTGTTATACATAAAAAAAATGTTTGTACCTACCTATGTTTTTTTTTCTTCAGTTAAGATGATCATCCACACAACCCGTTTGCCTATAGTCGCAAGACTGATCGCAGATAAGCCTAGAAAAAAAATCAAGATAATAAAAAAAAAAAATTACTTACCAAAAAATGCTAAATGTAATTTGAGGAAAACGTAATTGAGAATTTCCCTTGATTCCTCATGGATTCCATTATCAGAACGGGATTGTAAAACGCGACCAATCTGAGTATGTAACCTTTTGATCCGCTTTGATCTCGATCGTCTCGTAAATGACCTTCTACTTTTTAGGTCGGTAAAAAAATATACATCATCATCACACGGAGAGACGCTACTGACCATCTTCCGAAGGTATCCCTTTGCAGATTATTACTGCATCCACGGGTAAGAGAGGAGGGGTAACATTAGTAGAATGTTACCCCTAAAATTATTCAAATATACCAAAGTAAATTGAATAGATATGTAGATAGATAGATAGACAACTCTTTATTGTACTTAACTTAATACTAACACAAAAATGAACATAGAAAGAAACTTACAAAACTAAAAGTAGAAGTACAATGGGCGGCCTTATCACTATAAGCGATCTTATCCAGGCAACCTTAGGATGGATAAAATCGATAAGAATGAAAAAGGCACGGTGTCGTCATAAATATTTAAACTTTTGAACTTTTTCTTAATTTATGAACCTATGTATATGCAGCGACTATACATACATAATCAAATACATAACATATATAAATATATATACATATAATAATAACAATAAATACTAGTATAAAATACAACTGATAAAAAAAAGATTAAATAACGTTAACCAAGTGATATATATAATACAAAGATAATCAAGACTGTGAATGACGACCTGTGCTAGAACGACCCCCAAAATATTAAACAAATAAAGCCAAGAAACATTTCTTACACATTAAAGTCTAAGTTACTTCAATAAATTCTTTAAGATTTTCAAATCGACACCATCAATGGCCGTAATGGTACAATCCCGATCGGGACCGTTCATAACCGAACGTTCCTTCGTTTCCATCAACCTCGCGATGAAAATTCGGACCTCAAAAGATAAAGTGGAATCCCATTGGGTTTATTAAATTAGCTAAATCAGAATTTATGGTTTCAATAACTGAGAAAATTTAATTTTATGTTTTTCGTCTGCTTTCTCAGGAATTCTTTAGTGAAGAGTGTTTCGGGAGCCCTTTATTGTCTTACATTAACAAATAATAATATTAAACTTATTAAAACAATGTTAATGTTTTAAATAAAGTGATTATTGTTTAATCGCGAATCGATAATGATTTTCTTTTATTGACAATAGGCAAGCGTTTGGCCACTATCTAACTCGTAGACAAGTAAAGATGTGGTCTTAGATCGAGCACGCTTGTCTGAAAAATACCTATGCACTCGGGCCTTGAAGACACCGAGGTTATACTGATCTGGGAAAACGGAGGTTGGCAACGAGTTCTACTCTTCACCAGTACCTGTATACTAGATATGGGTTATAGTTTTCCGTGCGTCTGTTTGAGCGGTAGAGGAATCTATTTTATAAAGACGACCTCTTTGGCGCAGCGGGCGCAACGCAACGCTACGCAAGAGGCGTCGCAGGCGGACCACCTGCGACGCCTCTTGCGTAGCGGGTTCGATTCTCGCCTAGGGACAAATTTCTGTACGATCTGCAGATATTTGGTCTTGGTGATTTTCTATATATAGTAAAAAAATATCTATCTATGTAGTTTATAATGTATTAAGTATATCAGTCATCTAGTACCCATAACACAAGCTCTTCTTAGCTTGGGGCTAGATGGTGCTGTGTGAATTGTCAAGCATTATTTTTTTATTTAAAGCTAAAGAGTATGTTTGTTGGTTTGGTTGAACGCGCTAATAAAATATATCACATTTTACTGCGCGTGCATTTTAATTACATATGAATGAAATAATTAATATATTTTGAATGAATATATATTTAATTCAAATAATAATAATCCATATGCAATTTGGCACACAGTGAAACTTACAAGCAATGCTTAGTAAACATAATATAAAAATTAACAGATAATTAAAAAGATAATAAATAATAATTAGATGATTCTACCAACTAAACATTCTCATATGGGCGAAGAAAATCTATCAGCTACAGTTTTTAGGATGCTGTTTGGACTGTCCCGCTCTCTGCGGATCAGGGATGTTGCTTTTTTGCGAAATAAGGCTGCAAAGCCACTCCGTCACGCCGGCATCAAATCCGAAACCTTTAGTCACGCTCTGTGGGTCACCCGCTACGCCAGAGAAGCCTAATACTAAATCTTCAAAGCACTAGTCTAATCAAAATTAGTTATTGAAACGTTTGATACTCTGACCTATTTGTGTTAGCTTTACCATGCGTTGTCGAATATAACTCGATCTAAGCACGTAACTTTCTACAAGTTTTTTTTTCAGTTTGTATTATTTATTTATTATATAGTACACATCGTAGACATCCTTTATCCGAGGTTATTATCGTCAAAATGCGTGTATTAAAGAAAATTAAATATTATATCTATTTATAACATTAATACCTACCTATTATCATTTAATTTTTTGTTCAATTGTACTTCTTAGTATTCCACGTCAACTCTTCTCCATCCGAAGGTTGCCTAGCTAAACTGTAGCGGAAAAGCAAATAAATAAATAAATAAATAAATAATGCTGGACAAATCACACAGCATCATCTAGCCCCAAGCTAAGCAGAGCTTGTGTTATGGGTACTAGATGACTGATATACTTAATACATTATACTACATAGATAGATATTTTTATTATATATAGAAAAACACCCAGAACACCCTGAACAAATATCTGCAGATCGTACAGACATTTGTCCCGAGGCGGGAATCGAACCCGCAACCCCTTGCAGCGCAGGCGGACCTTCGCCCGCTGCGCCACAGAGCTCGTCAAGCCACATATTTTTAATATCCTTATTATTTTTGAATGGTGCTAATTAAAAGGTACTCTATCTACTCGTAAACGCTCGGTGGTTCTTCTTGTGGGAATTGCTCAAATGCTTTTGTGGAGGATTTATAGTATTCATAATAAAATCCTTTAAGGCTTTCTACATAAAATCTCAGAGACTCAGAATATCAAACAAGGAGATATAAACATAATGCGCATCCAAGAATTATTTGCAAAATATGCTCCGTTCAGAATTATTATAAGAGATATTCTTATCTTATTGCAAAATTCTACAGTAAAGATAAAAAAAGATAAAAAATGTTTATTTTGTCACAGAAATAACACAATATTTAATTTTTAAAACTAATTAAGTTTAGAGAGAATAATACCGTGACAAAAAAAAGACCACTACTCAGCAGTAAAAGCTCTTATTTATACAAAACTCTAGATTTAAAAAAAAATGGCGTGTTGGCCGCGTGGTATGTGACCCCGACTTCCAATCCGAAGGCTGTGAGTACGACACTGATCGAGCACCAATGGACTTTGATTTCTTGAAAAATGTATTTGTCTCTATTATCTATGTATATAATAGTATGTATTTGTATGTAATAACGGTGAAGTAAAACGTCGTGAGTAAGCCGCTTAGTTTAAGTAGCTTTAGACGTACAGTGTAAACTCTATATAACGACACCCAAGGGACTGTGCATATTTGGACGTTATATAGAGTTGTCGATAAATGGAGAGAAGATAAATCTGTATTAGAAAATCAAAAAGTTTATTTCAGACTAGCGTTAGTAATAAAATTACATAAAAAACAATCCTTGTTTGAACGCTATTGCGTATAGTCTGTTATTTTCGTCTGACGTCTTTTGCTGCACCAGTAATATTGTTGTATTTTTTTACATATTTTATTCATATCTTGTGATATTGAGGCATCTTGGTGATAAAGAAAGTACTTTTCCAATAGTTTAGATGCTTCTAGAGCTTCTTTAATGCTCGGTGAAGGCTCAGGCTCATCCGTCACATCTTCTTCATCAGTTCAGCAGTCTACACGTGCAAGCAATCCCAAATTGTAAACAAAAGAACGGATTTCTTAGAAAGTTCGGTATGTTTATGCCGACGGTGAGCTTATAACGGGCTAGGACAAAAAAAGCGACAAAAGCACGTACACAGCTGCGCAGTTTTTACTAATTTTGGCAACTTAAAAAGTACTTTTTATCATTTAACTGTTGTTTTTATTGAGAGTGGGTGTAATGCTATGTAGAGTGTGTCATTGTATGGAAAACAAGCTAAACCAACCAAAGCCGAGTGATATTGACGCTTCAGGGAGTTTTTTTATTAGATTGGAGGGAAAGTCTAGTTTAGTAAAATAATAGATCTCTAACAATATCCCAGACACTGCAGTGTCCCGTACAGAATGAATTCCAGTCGCAGAAATTCAGAAATTTATGCATATTTCCATAGTTTGCAATAAAAAAACATAGACAGACGAAAATAATTTCTTAATAAACGAGTATGTTACCGGATTTACTATCTCCTGAACGGGTTGGCCGATTTAGATGCGGGTTTCTGTAATTTTTACGATTCATCATCAATGTCGTAGTGTTTACTCGTTAGAGGGTGCTGTCATAATTTTTAAATTTAGAATTTTGTAGTTATTAGGTCCCAGGACCGATCGAGAACGCTTAGTAGGACTCTCTCAGGTCAAACAGCATTTCGATTAGCATACGAAGGGCGGCTATTCATTATGTATTGCGGATTACATCGGACTGCGCAGGCTGTGTCACTCATAGCACTAAATACTTTATGTTATGATATATAGGTAATAAGTTGAATATGTAACTAACAAAAACATTAACATTATTTCTAAGAAATTTATAAAAAACTAGCTTTTGCCCGCCGCTTCGCATGCGTTGTACCCTAATAAATCGTAGCCCTAATATTTATCCTGGTCAATATCTATTACGTGTGCAAAGTTTTTGCGTGAAGAGGTAACAAACAGAGTTTCAGTTTTATAATATTATAGTGAGATGGAATAATAAGTACATACATCTTTTAATCTTACGACAACGAACAATTATAAACAATGTCACAAGTTCTCTTTCGCTGCTATTTTTGAAGCAGATAGACCATTGTTTGACTACCATCTCACTTGAAAACAACGTTGAGGCAGACGATGGATGGCAAAAGCCTAGATTTCTCTCTACTACTCTATTCACTCTTGACCTGAAGAGAGCCAGGTTGTAGCTTTCGGGGAAAATAGAAGCTGGCAGTGAGTTCCAGGCCTTAGCGGTGCGGATGATGGTGATGATGAAAGAGAACCGCTGGACCTATAAGCCTCCTACCCTGACCGCTAATCAGCCATTGCCCTGCACAGGTCTTGCCCTGCACGGCAACTATATCGTCCATCCATCTTGCAGGTTGTCTGCCGAGAGGTCTTATGAATCCCCATTCAGCACCATAAAAATTACAAAATAAGTTACCTACTTTATGATACCGACGATCTTCGGATTGAAAGTACAATCACTCGGCCAACACGGCTTTTTTACTTGAATACGCTGATAAGTTTTTGAAGCACTTGATTGGCAAATTTTGACATGCACAACTCTCAAAAAGCCTTAAAAGTTTCGTCAAGCTAACCGATTTCTTAATTAATTTCAATCAAAGCGTGTATAATAAGTAAGTTAGCCAATGCGAGTGACAGATTTAGAATGATAAAATATGGTAGAATCCATGGTTCCCGATAAGGGATATCGATTTGTCTTGTATTAGAAGCTATTTAGATAATATCTGAATTAAATTGTTATAACAGAGTCGATGTTATGTTTGGAAACGCTCGGAATGTGGAAATATTTGGGTGATGAAATTAAATTGAGATTTTGCCCGATAAAGCTTTGTTTGAATTTGTTAACATTATATTTTGGCGTTTATAGAGCCAAGTGGGAGATTTATCACTTGGGTTTGGAAATGTCTAATGTTCGGGCATGTTGTCCTTTTCCTTTGTGTTGGCGTTAGTTTTGCCCGTGGCCGCAGCAATGGATTTTTCATGAAACATTTATCTGCACATTTTACACGTGTTTTGTAATAAAAATAACGTTTGTGTGTGAAGGTGTAAAACAGTGATGATGCGTAGAAGTCTGTTCTGTTGTGCTCCAGTTATGTACAATCGTCACTAAGAGCACTACAAAATTCATTGTTTCAGAGAAAGTTGAGAATTTTACTAGCCAATTAATGTAATTACAGTTTCATCATCATCATCATCATTCCAGCCGTAAAAAGTCCACTACTGAACATGCCTCCCTCATGGATCTCCATGAGGGGTAGTTGCCATACTCACCACGCTTGGCAGGCGGGTAGGCGAGCGCAGTACGGGATGTTGATACACGGAAAGCCGCTGCTGCCCATCTTCCGGAGGTATCCCTTAGCAGGCTCTTACTGCATCCACGGGCATGAGAGGAGGGGTAACATTCTAGTGCCGGCACCCCAAGGCAACAGTTTAAATTACAAGTTATAAAAATACAGTTTAAATGAATTTATTTAATTTTAGTAACATAAGAAAACTTACAGCTAATACCACTAAGCCTGTATACTTTAAGCGATCTCTTTCCAAAAAATGGTTTGATTTGGTTCTATAACTATTAAGCATTGTATTCTAGCGAAGCTGCTGATTACTTCAGTGAACAAGATTTATCTTCTTTGTAATTTAGACTCTTTCTTATATGTGAAAACATGTCAATGGTGTTTAATTAAATTCCTTTATTTTAGTCTTAAGAACTGTTTGTCTTCCTAATAAAAATAAAATAAAAAATAAAAATAATTATGTCTATATATAAACAACTATAAATGCAAAAAACATGCATGCTGATGGCCAATTAAAAGTTTCTATAAATAGTTATTATAAAAATAAGCTAATAGTAAACAGAACAAGATATGGACAACTGAAGAAAGGTTAATATAGTCCAAAAAATCAAACAACACACAGGGAAAATAATACAAACCTAAGATAAGAATAAATTTGATTAAACAATATTAAAAAAATATATCACTAAGCAGGCGTTTTAACCTTCTTGTCGAGGTATTAACTACATCAACTTCCATGATCTTATCCATCTTTACAAAATTACGCATTCTGTCATTGATTCGCCCTGTCTCTTGTCCCTTCTCAACATTAACACAAAACCCAGACCCAGACAACCGTTCCTTAACACCTTCGCCCTACAGGTTTATTCTAACTAAACTTCATAGTACAGCCCCGTCGTCAGAATGTGTCGCTTGTTCAATGAACTTTCAATAAATTGTTCTGATACATTGGATTATATTCACCAGTAGCTTACCTAAATTTAAAAAAGTAGCTCTAGCCTCTCTAGCCGTGATTGATAATATCCGTGTATATAATATTTTCTTTGTTTTAATTTTATAATTATTATTAATTTAATGATTTTAAGCATATTGCTCTAATCTGTAATCATGTTGTGTATGCATGTAGTACAATCTGGTATATAAAATGTCATAACTTATTTCTCTATCATGTATTGATTGTATTCTGTTATGTAGGTATGCCTAATAAATAAATCAACATCTTTAACTACACTTGCCAAGGAATTGAGTGAAGCGCTTGCTCTAACAATTAATGCGTTTTGCCTATTATTATTAGTTTTAACAAATGGAACACTTAATATGTGAGGTCTCCTTAATGTACTTGTATTAGTACGCTATTACTAAGCAGATCAGGGCAGTCGGCTGTGCCATTTGCAATGTTCAATAGATAAGATAGGTCTGATATACATACTATGTCTACGTTCATAAAGAGAAAGAAACTGAAATTTGCGACAACGTGCTATATAGTCCGGTAAGAAGATTTTTGATCGGAATTGTAAATATCGGGGATTTTTTTTTGGATAGCTTCTAACCTGGCAGAATATACATCATAGCGGAGATTCCAGACTTGAGAGGCGTATTCTAAGTGGCTACGTACGTACGCGCAGTATAAGATCTTGAAAGTTTTAATATTTATGAACTCAGATGACATTCTCAAGACAAATCCTAGTGTTACGAATTATAAGGCACTGACTAAAACACAAGAATGTTATTATTTATATATACCTCCGGAAGATGGGCACCAGCGTCTTTCCGTGTTCAATTTCCCGTACTGCGCTGGCCAACCCGCCTGCCAAGCGTGGCGAGTATGGCAGCAACCCCTCATGGAGACCTATGAGGGAGGCCGATGCTCAGGTGTGGACGGTTTGCGGCTGAAACGACCTCCATTTCCTCCGGGACCCAAAATGAGGGTTGGCCTCCGATACGAGAACTCGCCACTTTCTTCTGTCCATTGCTGTCTCATGCCTGTTTTCGGCTCCGAGTATCATTAATTCATAATTTATTAATTTGAATGTAATTATGCTATTACTACTTGTATTTAAATAAATAAATAATGCTGGACAAATCACGCAGCATCATCTAGCCCCAAGCTAAGCAGAGCTTGTGTTATGGGTACTAGATGATTGATATACTTAATACATTATACTACATAGATTTTTATTAAATATAGAAAAACACCCAGAGCACCCTGAATAAATATCTGCAGATCGTACAGACATTTGTCCCGAGGCGGGAATCGAACCCGCAACCCCTTGCGTCGCAGGCGGACCTTCGCCCGCTGCGCCACAGAGCTCGTCTAATTTCTTTGACATTTAACTCTAATATTGTACGCCTCTTATGGAAGAATACATTGGTACCATTTAATTATACATTGACATCATTGTAACAACACTACATGCGTATTTCATGCAATAAATAGGTATACGTTGACTTTGACGGTGAAAGAAGACATCGTGAGGAAACCTGCGGCTTAGTATGCATCAGACGTATTGACCTGTTCTTTCATCTGGCTAATAGCTGACTTCATTGAGGGGAGGTGCTGAGCAAGTCAAATCTATCTCACAGTGTCCCGGGCACTGCAGCGTCCCATACATAAAAACCAGTTGCTGACGCTGTCAAATCATCTACAATAAGTTCTAAGGCCTTGCTATAAAAAATGTAAATGACTTTATAGTTACGTACTAAGGCGGTAGGCTTACTTATTCGATTTTGATAATTGAAATCTTGATAATTAAGGCTTTTTTATTTTTTCAATGTCATCTGGACCATAGTCCAGCAGGCAGATTACGTACCTCGCGACAACAGGCGCAAATCTCGCTATTATCGCTGTAAAATGTCAATTCCTGAATTAACTTTGTAACGAATATCTGACAACTAAATCAAAATTGACGCCTGTTGCAAACCTGTCGCTAGATACGTTATACGGGGCGGGTGCCATTTAAACCTATTTAAGAAAAATGGAGTTTTTTCTCTCTATCTTGTAAACACTGATTTCAATCATTCAACATTTTAGTTCAACCGATAACGATGTACAAAAAGTAATGTTATTTACTATTATTATACTTTGCCGAGGGTTGCCGGCAGTAGAATGGTGCCCTTCCTTTATTGCCTGTGGATGCAGTAAAAATCTTCTAAGGGATACCTGCGTCCTTCCGTTATACCCCGTATCGCGCTCGCCAACCCGCCTGCCAAGCTTGGTTATGGAAACAAACACTCATGATCAGTACTTGAAGATCCATGAAGGAGGCCTATGTCCAGCAGTGGACTTCCTACGGCTGAAAGATAATTATACTACAGAAAGGATTTAAATGGTTTTCGAAATAAGGTCCTATTAACAACAATGAACTCGCTACCGTGCCGCTATCTCGGAGACAATGCAGCGCTACAAAGGCACTATTTGCTGAACTAACAGACAGACAAAGGAGATCTTGACAAATCGGGAGCTGGGATCAGACTTCCACGTATTTTTGTATTTCTCCCTCATGAATAAATCATCTATATTAGATGTAAAAGGCCTTACTACATGCAATAAACAAAAAAGGTGTTGTATTATCTAACTGGTACTTTTTTAGGTTTTCGCTATGTCTGTCCGTCACTGGGCTTTGCGAAGTGACTATTAGTCCTAGGAAGCTGTTATTTTGCATGGACATATAAAATAAAAACACCGACATAACATTTACGCCGTTACAAATAAATGCTAAAAAAACTTTCGATTTTTCCATCGTGTGGGCTATGGTTGAATAGGTATTTAAAAAAACATTTGGGGGTTGCCACGACAATTATTCGATTTAGGGTTCCTAAATATATTAAAGAACTTGCAAATATTAACTTTAATTTATTTTTCGAAGCTTTACAAATCTGAAAAAAACATGAATGTAGTTTTAACCATGTACTTGCTAGGAGACTTTTAAGGGTTATGCTACCTTTTTTAGTTTCGGAAAAATAGTCGCTCAAATAAGTAATGCGGTTTCCCAAAAAATCCGGAATATTTTAAAACGAAAACTCAATTAATTCCTATTAATATAAATAAATAAATAAATAAATAAATAACACTGGACAAATCACACAGCATCATCTAGCCCCAAGCTAAGCAGAGCTTGTTTGTTATGATTAAGTTTTGGTAAACGTAAAAAAAATACACCAACTTCTAACAACAGGTCTAACGCTAACTACGAAACCCTACATAGCGCGTGGCCCGACACGCACTTGACCTTATTTATATTAGATAGGTTAGCTCTTAACTTAGATGACCAACGACGATGGATTCTTCAAGGTATTCGTGTCATAAGACGTTAAGTGATGCTGTGCGAATTGTTCAGCATTATTTATTTATATGCAAGTGAAATCTCAAGAATGCCTCACGTATAAGCACATTTTGTTACATGAGAGAATATACATACATAACACGTACAAATACACTATTTGATGTACAAACAAACAAACAGACAGACAAAGGAGATGTCGACAAATCGGATGTGGGATCAAACGTCAGCGACTTGTTTACCATGATGTGTGTGTAGCACTAGTGATGGGACGCATTATCGATGATTTTAAACGTTCTACAAGATTCTAAATTTAATAAATTTTATATGCTAGGTTATAGGTATGTCCAGCATCGGAGGTCCTAAGAGATGATAGCTTCCAGAGCGTTTTTTGGAACTATCATGGTTGTGAACGTTTTGTATGCAATATTTATTAAATTAATTCATTTAATATATTTACGGGATATTTACCATGATTTGAGTCTTTTTGAGTTTCCCGATATTTCGACGCAGTAGGTCATTCGCAGTAAGATACTTAAAAATAAAACCGGCCAAGAGCGAGTTGGACTCGCGCACCGGAGGTTTCTTTTTTACAATATAATATCTGATAAAAGCTGTTTATATTTGTTGGAGAACCTTGACAGCGCCATCTTCTTGTCTGACAGCGGAGTTTATATAGATTTTGTACAGTTCTGATGATTTCTAAAAAACTATGCAACTTAGAGGGTTCGTTATAATTTTCCTGTATTCTCTACATACACTTCTATTAGCTACAAAAGCTTAAGGGCTTAACTTCGGAGATGAGGGAACAGAGAAACGGTATTTTTTCAGCATTTTTTAAACGACTTATAGGAAAACTAAAAACTTACAGGAAAACAAATCATGGTACTTATATCTACCATGATTTGTTTTCCTGTAAGTTTTCCCGAAAATATTGCATAAGATGTTCACAACCATAAAAGTTTTAAAAGTTTAAAATAACCAGAACAAAACAAATGCTCTGGTGACTATCATCATCATCATCACCATCATCATCTATGTCCGCTGCCGGACAAAAGCCTCCTTACGGATTTCCAAGTTTTGATCATGAGAGGGTTGATGCCATACTCATCACGCTTGGCAGTCGGGTTGGCGTGTGACGTACGGGATGTTGATACACGGAAAGACACTGCTGCCATCACTTGGCAGATTCTTACTGCATCCACGGGCAAGAGAGGAGGCACAACATTCTACTGCCGGCACCCCACGGCAGTAGCTTTGCGTGTTATTAATACCTATTTTCGGGTATACAAGTAAATTACCCGCTTAGTACCCCGGTTACATTATGTATTAATAATGTGTTATGATCGCGAAACTTTCAAAATGACTATACATATGCGGGCTCGTACCAGTTACAAGTAGATCTTCGCATGTATTATAGATGATTTATACAGCGTCGGCAACTGGTATTAGATAGATAACACTTTATTGATCACCGCACGTAACATAAAAAAATATCATCATATATCAGCCGTAGGACGTCCACTGCTGGACAAAGGCCTCCCTCATTGATCTCCAAGTACTGCGGTTGGAAGCCGTCTGCATCCACCGCCGACCAGCGGCTCTCACCAAGTCGTCTGCGCATCTTGTAGGTGGACGTCCTACGCTGCGCTTGCCGGTCCGTGGCCTCCATTCGAGAACTTTGCAGCCCCATCGGCCATCTGTTCTGCGCGCTATATGGCCTGCCCACTGCCACTTCAACGTACTAATCCGCTCTGCTATGTCGGTGACCCGAGTTCTTCTACGTATCTCCTCATTTATGATTCGATCCCGTAGAGAAACCCCGAGCATAGCCCTCTACATAGCTCTTTGAGCGACTCTGACCTTATTCATAAGGCTAATGGTGAAGGACCACGTCTCGGTTCCATATGTCATCACTGGTAACACACACTGCTTGTAGACTTTCGTCTTAAGGCACTGAGGTATGTTATAAAAAATATACCAAAGTGTAATAACAAACAGAAACACAGTGGTATTCATGCTGTATGGGGCGCTGCAGTGCCTGGGAGATTATTAGGTGGATTAGGCTTGCCCTTAGTCAGATAAAAGAACAGGTCAATACGTCTGAAGCTAACTAAGCCGCGGGTGTACTTACGATATTTACCTCACCGTTAAAGCACGTTATAATTTTTTCATGAAAGAAACATCCATTGGTGCACGGCCGATATCGAACCTACGACCTTCGGATTGAAAGTCGGGGGTACATACCACTCGGCCAACACGGCTTACTTGTTACTAGACCCATTATATTATTGAGAAAGAAAGATAAAAAAACATTTATTAGTCCACAGACAAACAAGTAGGTACATGATAAAAATTATAAATATAAACGTAATTGTATCTACGTTTGTGGACCAAAAGGTTCTAATTCAGCATAATGTTAATCCTTAAAAAAATTAAGGTCAACGCTGGTTTTCAGGATTATTCTGGTACAAGGAATGGTACAAATAATTTCAAAGTAAAACGCCGTATGCTGCAAAGTACTTCCTACTAAGCAAGGGGGCACAAAGCAGCTCGTGTATTATTCAGAGGTACGTCTAGGACTTCCCTGCTTACCGCGACTTCCCGCCTGCCAGGCAGAGATTATGGGAAAACCATGTCTGATATGGAATACCGGACCCGGATTATGTTCCGTCATACGTGATATCATTATGGCACACAAAGTATAATGGATTAGTACTTTGTTAAGCGATTATGTGATCTGTAGAAATAATTTTAAAACTGATTAACGGGATTTTCGCGTAATTATCTTATTTCCCGACGGTTATTTCCGTGGTCACAGGTCGAATGGTGTAAAGTCCTGTTATTAAGTTTGGAAATTACAAATTTAAATTATAAATGCTTATTAGTTTTTACTTATAATTTTTTCTGCATCTTTTAACTATTTTAAAACATTTTCTTCTTTTTGTAAATAAAAATATAATGTTATTTTGTAAGAAACTAAAAATTTTGGTTAAGGGGACGGGCGCTGACACTGCAACACAGTTACCCAACTTTCGCAGCTGTCAACGTTCATGTTGTTTTTTGTTACTTGTGTTTCTTGTATAAATAAATATATTTGATTTGATTTGATTTTTGAGAGTTGGTTGAAGATGATAAAAAATCATGGATACAATGTTGCTTTACATCATACCTCCGTGTGAGGATATCCCTCATCATCTCAGCCGTAGGACGTCCACTGCTAGACATAGGCCTCTCTCATGGTTCTACAAGTAATTTATTTATTTAAAACAGCACAACCAATCATATTAATTAAAGATTAGATAAGAAGAGAGAAAATGCAATACATATAATAACGTTCTAAAGCAATTGCAATAAAAAATAAAATAAACAACAGTTACAATTAAACCCATCAGTCATATAGCCGTGGGACGCCGGCAGTAGAATGTTGTCCCTCCTCTCATGCCCGTGGATGCAGTAAGAGCCTGCTAAGGGATACCTCCGAAAGATGGGCAGCAGCGTCTTTCCATATATCAACATCCCATACTGCGCTCGCCAACCCGCCTGCCAAGCGTGGTGAGTATGGCAACTACCCCTCATGGAGATCCATGAGGGAGGCCTTTGTTCATTAGTGGACGTTTTATGGCTGAAATGATGATGATGACATCAGTCATAATAAATGATAATGTCAAAGAATATGAAAATCACGTCATGTCAAAATAATAAACTTGAGAAATATTAAAAAAAATAAAAGATTATAATAAAAAAGGTAGGTCAAAACTTACGTTCACAAAAACATTGACATAAATTACTAACGATCGTGAGGGGGTTGTGGCCATACTCACCACGCTTGGCAGGCGAATTGGTGAGCGCACTACGGGATGTTGATACACGGACATGTGTTGCCCATCTTCTGGAAGTATCCCTTTGCAGATTCTTACTGCATCCACGGACATGAGAAGAGGGCAAAAATCTACTGCCGGCAACCCACGGCATATTACGGATACGAATAGTTACATACGGACATTATTAAATAAATAAATATCCAAACTATCGATATATTGTTTAATTATTTAGCTCATCATCATCCCCAGCCCATAGGTACCCACTGCTAGGTGGTTCCCTTTGTAAGGGTCATCAAGGGTTGTAAGGGTTAAGACGGTCCTGTGCTGTGTTACTAACTATTTAGGTATGTATTTTCAATAATTATATAAGTAAAAGAGTTGACAACGAAGTGGAAATATTAAAAATATAAAATTCCTTAAAAGTTATCCATCCCAATTAGCGGGATATTACTAATATTATAAAGCAGAATATTTGTTTGTATAGATGTATGGATGTTTGTTACCACTTCACGCAAAAACTACCCTTGCTGATAAGCTGAAAGTTTGACCAGGATTAACACATAGGCACTTTAAATCCGTACAACGCATGCGAAGCAGCGGGCAGAAGCTAGTAATAAAACACAACATCAACACAATCAATGTCAACAATGTCAACATAATTTCAAATTTAATCGCAGCTTTTAACACAACCCTTAAAACTTCACCCAGTTCCATTTCGCCGATACTCACATAACGAGTTCAAAAGTCGATAACTTTATCGATAAACTGGATAATCCCATCCCTAGTTCCTCCATTAGGCCAAGATTATATCGCAACGATCACGGTTATACCCTTCCCTGAAAGGAGCTAAATTGTAATGGACATTTTAGTAAATTAATGTACATTGTACGGGTACAGACGGTGGAGTATCTAGCGTAGGGTTCGTTCCCACTCCTCGCCAAATGTCGGAGGCTAAGCATTTCGAATTCCGCCAATCCATAAAGAGAGATATTATAAGTTTAACATGTGTTTTCTCGCTTAGTTTGAGTGTGCGTGAGTGTGTTTGTGTGTGTATTTGCGTGAGTGTGCATGTGTGTGTGTGTTTGTGTGTGTGTGTGACTTGATTTAAGATAATCTGATCAGCCGTTTTAAGATTATACTTTTATTTTGAATGGCTCGCGTATGACTTGCATGACATTTTCATGGCTCATTGATCGCCAATGAATATGTTTGGCTGAAACCACTCGTTTTTAGTGAAATAGTCATGCAAATCATACATAAGTGAATTAGTCAAAAAGATAGTCTGAACTATATATCTCGCGACAGGTTTGCAACAGACGTAAATCTCGCGATCATGGCTTTCAAACGTCAATTTGGTATTAACAGCAGATATCTACTAGTAAATAATAATAATAATAATAATGCTGGAATGGACACAGCATCATCTAGCCCCAAGCTAAGCAGAGCTTGTGTTATGGGTACTATATGACTGATATACTTAATACATTATACTACATAGATAGATATTTTTATTATATATAGAAAAACACCCAGAACACCCTGAACAAATATCTGCAGATCGTACAGACATTTGTCCCGAGGCGGAAATCGAACCAGCAACCCCTTGCGTCGCAGGCGGACCTTCGCCCGCTGCGCCACAGAGCTCGTCGAACGCTGTCCCTGCTAACAGCAAGGAATTGATATTTGACAACGATGATTGCGAGATTTGTGCCTGTTGATTTGTAATCAGTTGAGATTCGTAATCAGGCTGCGGGTCCGACATTATATTACCTACATAATATGACCTTCCATTGTACTTAATACGCACACAAAGAAAAAATATATGTAAAAGAGGAAGACAATTAAAAACTAAAAGTAGAGGTACAATGGGCCTTATCACTACTTACACACAAACATTGCAAGTAAATAAAAAGCTTGTAGATTCGCGATAACAACTGATGTCATCTACCAATATAAAAACCTTTTGTACCATACTACTGGCAAATAAACAATTTCATTTCATTTCAATATCTAAACCACAGAATATGGAATGAAAAGTATCGAAACTGTCCAATATTCTTGCGGACATTAACTTATGCGTAATATTAAAAAACAAATCGTAACAATGAATAGAAGTGAAGTAGTGAGGTTTCTTCTTTGTACCTTCCCCTCACTTGGAAAGAAAGTAAGTATCCTGAAGCGAACAAATTCAATTATGTGTGCTTTATTTAATTTAAATTTGTTTTGTTTTTCCTTTGTAAAACTTGTGTAGGTTTTTCTTCTTTTTCGGCTTCTGTTTTTGGTTTTACACAATTATGCCACTGTCAAGTATACCTAAGTATTTTTATAAAAGTCAAAAAAAGGCTTACAAATAACAAAATGAGGAATAATTTTAGGTGTTTGAACTTTTGAATTTACCATCTGATTTAATTTCTGGGTTCATTTTATCTGGAAAGTAGCTTTTTGCTCTATCCGATAAACACTGGTAGACTTTGACTTGTAAAACGGATCCGACGGACGCCCGCCACAGTGGGAACTGACTGTGAGTGCGTAATGAACAGGTGGATAGCGTATTAAATGTTCAGCTGGATTATTAAGGGAGTGAGCATCAAAATGCAAGTTATTTACATTTAACTTAGATTGTCAGCGTAAGATCACATAAAACAATATTTTATCTACGTCAGGCAGATTATAGTTAGTACTTAATGTTAATTTTGTAACCACATTTAGCTTCGCAGCACATCGCTTTGAGCCCGCTTTGTTTCTCTTTGCAGTCCATCTAGGACGATGGCGACTAAACACTTTTTTTTTGTCGCGGGTAGGTAGTAGCGCGCTCGTACCGCATGTTAGGTACCTAGTTTATAAGTTTTCATTGTAAGTGAATTATAAATTCTTAAGATGAGAATAAAGATTTCTTAAACCTGAAGATCGAGCTATGATAGCCGAGTGGTACGAGTAAAAGGACGTGGGTTCGACACCGGCAGTGCACAACCGTTGTTTATTTATTGAAAATGTATGTGGACACTAATCACGTGTTACAACGGCGAAGGAAAACATCGTGAGGACCCGCGGCTCAGTTAGTTTCAGGCGTTAAGGATAATATATCCATCAAACAAATTCCCAGGCAATAGTCTCGTAGAGCATGAGTACCAGTCACTGACGTTGTGTTAATCTATATTTATATTATAAAAAGGTAGTTTGTGAGTTTGTGAGGTTGTAGGGGGTAATCTCTGGATCTACTGAACCGATTTTCAAAATTCTTTTACTAATAGAAAGCCACAGTATTTGTGAGTGTCATAGGCTATAAATTACCGCCCAAAGAAGTGAGCACCGGGTCAGCTAGTCATCTATAATTGATGTAAAGGCAATACCTTAATTAGTCTAAAAACATTTAAAACCGAATTTACTAATCTAACTAGATTTATGTAGATAAATATTAATTAAGACACATTAAAGATTCCCGTGGAGTAGCTATGCCAATTTAGGGCCTATGTTATTTATTATTCATCATCATCATTCCAGCCGTAAAAAGTCCACTACTGAACAGGCCTCCCTTATGGATCTCCATGAGGGGTAGTTGCCATACTCACCACGCTTGGCAGGCGGGTTGGCGAGCGCAGTACGGGATGTTGATACACGGAAAGACGCTGCTGCCCATCTTCCGGAGGTATCCCTTAGTAGGCTCTTACTGCATCCACGGGCATGAGAGGAGGGGTAACATTCTACTGCCGGCACCCCACGGCAATGTTATTATTACTATGTTATTATTAAACGTAAATAGATTTAAGCGTGTTATTATTACATTTATAAGCTAAATTTAAAAGCCAACTTTATATGATAAAAATCTTAATATCTACATTAAATTAATCTTGGCTTTAATTAAACTTAACCTCTATTAAAACCTCTACTAAGAACACCGACTAAACTCTACTAAGGTTTGTTCACACGAAATAAAAAGACAAACACAAAACAAACCCCGTGCTTGGAGTGGAGTGGCACATTTCACGCGAGTTCAACTACTTGGGACAAGTTGGCAAGTTGGGACAAGTTGGCGAGTTGGGACGAGTTCGACCCGTGCGGGACAAAGAAGAGCTTTGTAAGTGCCTGTGGTTGTTGTGACAGGTGTGAACAATACCTGCTTGAATAAAAAAATGAATATCGATTTTCTGAATGAGCCATTTTCAGCAAACAAGGAAAAAGGGTTTACTACTGAACGTTGAATAATTTCTTCAATTATAATTAGAGAAAATTTATGATTATTTTACTTAAGTATAAATTAATTTTTAATTTCTATAGTATGTTTTTTTATATAATAAATAAGTATATACCAATTTGACATAATAAGCGGAGTGCTTTTATAATAGCATAGTATTTGAAATGTACGCGAGTCATCAAAAACAAATCAATACCAACTTTTCTACCTCAATACTTAACAGGTAATTATGATGATTAATGTGAGACGTTTGTACTGCGAGTTAAGCCTCTGATTCCTCCTTTAGGGCTCGAGACTTGCTCGCAATAGACTACTTGACTAAATTGTTAGTCCGATATGCTTTTTACCGTAATCCTACATTAACCGCGACACATTATTGCCTTTGACAGAGACATATAAACGGTGGGTGGCTATTGTCACCTAAATATTATATTTAATATTTTTTAAATATATGAAACTAGTTATAAGTAATTTCATTTGTGTCAATTTAATTATTTAATTATGGATCTTGTATCTGCAATAAAAACATTATTATTATTATTATATCGAAATGTCCCGAAAAGTCACACCCTGGTGCGCACCGACGTGCCTTTATTTTCAATAAAGTAGATCTACACTTCTTAAGTAAGTTTCCAACTTTGTCCGTTACACTTTTCACGTACGGCAAGAAGGCTGACTGTCTCTCGACTTCAGTTTGCTTATGCAAGTTCGTGGTGTTTACAAAATCGATTGCAGCTGTGGACGTTCCTACAAAGGCCAAACGCAGCGCACAGTCGCTAACGTGCTAATGAACAGATAGCAGCGGTGAAAAATCGACAAGTGAACAAGTCTGCTATAGTTTGTTATTTTATAGTGTTTAACCACACTTAGGTAGAACATTTTCAAAGGAATGAATAACCTTATCAACATTTTTTATAAGGTTATTCAAGTCTGCTGTAGCTGAGCATGTAGTGGACTCAGGACCCAATCACTGGATTGAAGTCCACAATCCCAAAGGTATAGTCAACAAGAGGCACTATTACATGCGAGTGGTTCGGGAAGCAATTTGAAATTAAGAAGTATCCTAATTTCAATTGTGATCGGCTTCAAACTCTCTGTCTCATGGAATCCAGTGATAGCCAAGTGTACTCGACGTGTGAATCAACCTAAGTGTGCTGATACAGTTAGTGTAGTGTGCTGTCCCAGTGTAAAACAACCTTAATCTCAAGTTCTTATAATTATGAAGACCAAGTGAGGGTAGTCTGAAAAGACACCTTCGCTTTGCTGCGGTTACCTCCAACATGTCAGTCTTCCCGGGACCACGATGGGTGCAATCCTGTCGAAACGTCTGGCAATAATAAAGGGAAATAACGCGGTTAAATATGTGTTAATGACTTCTCAAAGTAGGTTTTTTCTTGGAGGAGAGTATTGTAGTAGAAGAACTTTTTGTCATGAGTTCATCCGTGGAAGTACTACCTTACAACTCCATGTTTCAGGGTGACGGACGCAGTGCAACGTGCTTAGTGAACGTGATCCCCTCGGTTTGCAGTTGTAATAGCAAGAGGCTACTTCTTAACAATAAAATCCAGCCTTCTTTAGATTCAGTTATGATGATTTTGTTACCCTAGATTTATTCGCTCCAAAAACTCGCTTCAAAGAATAATATGAGGAAGAATGTTTTATTCAAAACATGCTAGAACAATATTAATAACAACAAGCTCACAAAGCGGCTGAGTTGGCCACACCGCTCGCGGTCCAATAAATAATTCCGGTAACATTGTGCCCACACTAGTTAGTTGGCAACTCCAAAGCCTTTCTTTACGTTTTAATATTACTTCGCCGGCAATAGAGGTACTTACCTTTTCAAAGGATGTACAGTCCACATCACATGCAACATGTTTACAACATATTATTGCTGAGCAGGTCGGTGCAGAGCAGCATATATGTAGCTAGGACTGGTTCTTTTTGGCCAGCAGCGGCACAGAACAGACCTACCTGGTGATCCAGGTTAACTATCCTAATTCTAAATTAATTGATTTAGAGGTGACTTTGCGGAAAACCATTAAAATGTAAAATTGAAATGCATTTTTGTGGTACTTATCGACTGAATAAAAATGTTGACATTTTAAATGGTTTATTAGCACTATAGAATCTAATGAGGTGTTTTCATTAAAAAGTAAAAACTTCAAAAATAGTTCCCTCGAACCATATAGATGGCGTTAGTTTTATTTTACTGGTAGGAAACACATTTTGACAATGACAGCAATTGTGATGAATCACAAACTTGCTTTCTCCGCTTGCCAGCTCCATCTGTTAAGTTTAGCAGGAAACACTTTTTTATTTTTCACTGAAAACGGCTCATTGAGACATTTTTCAAAAATGAGTGTTTTAGTTACCCTGCGATTGACGTTCTTGGTTATGACGTTTTGTCGGTGATATGGATCTGACGTTGACTGTACTTATATAAGTTTTGCGAGTGTGCCTATAGGAGTGTACAATCTCAACCGCTTTATTATGGAAATGAACGCAGTAACAAGCCAGGTCATTTCTAAGGCCACTATTTGAGCTCTAACTACTACTTACTTTTATCTTATATGAAAGCTAGCCGCACACCGCAGTTTCACCCGCGTAGTTCCCGTTCCCGTGGGAATTTCGAAAAATCCCTTCTTAGTGCACCTCTAGGATACTCAAGGTATACCTATGTGTGCCAAATTTCAAGTCTCTAGTTTCAGTGGTATAGGCTGTGCGTTGTCTGTCAGTCAGTCAGTCACTCAGTCAGTAACGGAAGAGTTTTATATATAATGATAAATGTGTAATTGAGATGGTAGAAAATTATAAGAATCTTATAAGGGTGTAACACCAATTTTTATGCAAATAAATGATCTGAATCTGAATCCGCATTTCAAAGAAATGAAAACCTTATCAAATTTTTCGATTCCGGTGAGGTTCGAACTCTCGTCGGTTAAATCGATTCTTGGGTCAAGGAACCCAAATTTTATATGACCTTATCAAGAATTTCGACTACCCCGTATTCGTGTTCCGTAGCTTAGTTGGTTAAAGCACTTCCGGCTTATAGGAAGGTCTAGGGGGTTTGACCGTCGTGGGTTCAAACCCCACCGGAATCGAAAAATTTGATAAAGTTTTTCATTTCCTTGAAATTGGTAATCAGTTTTTCTATGTAAACCACGGCTATATTTTTTGCTTGAAGCAGAGAAACCTTATTTAGTTTAACTACAGGGACTGTTGCTATTCTATGTAGACCGACTTAGTGACCTAGATGGACCAAGACACTAGTCGGGGAAGAAAACCTGGTGAATTATGTAAGAAATAATCTAAATCACAAAAGCTGCTTTAGTCTGCGTACAATGCGAAGCCACAGAAGAACGTAATTAATGTACTTATCCGACTGACAGACGGACAGCCTAAACCTGCGTCTAGACGTGAATTCAGCGCGAGAGCTCTTTGTTATGATGAAGGTGAACACTGAAATAGCATTTTGAGAACTCACACGGGGTTAGAGATAAACATACTACATATAAAAACCCTTAGGAAGTACACTTAGTGTTTTAGTAGGTTAACAATTTGGCCAGTCTTCGTACGGGACGTGGCCCTCTGATGCGTTTAAATTTTAACGTAAGTATGCTAGACATTATGCGGACGCGGATTTTTTTGTAGACCTTTTTATGAGGAACAAATTGTTCAATACATCACTTGCTATGCGCAAGCACTTTAATGGTTTAAGTTATTTTTTGCACGCCAAAACAACTCCCCAGCATGATTTTTTCTGACAAATTTTACATTCTTCATCATTGTTCAGCGAACTTACACCAAACCTCAATTAATTTTACTTTGAACCTTCCTCTTGAAACACTATACATTGGTGAAAACCACATCAACAACCGTTGCGTAGTAAAGGAGGAGAAAAAGCCAAGGAGACAACACAGACAGACGCGGGAAGCAACTTAAATTTATATTATGTAGAGAAGAAGGAGAGATACTTCGGTTTACTGGGTGACATAGAAAGATTGGCTAAAACCCTTAAATTAAATAAAATAAAAAATAAATAAATAAATAATGCTGGACAAATCACACAGCATCATCTATTATCTTCTTAATTAAATAATAAATGAATGTTTACTTAACACAACTGACGATGAGAGTACGATCGTTACTTCGCTAGCTCCGCTCGCCAGCTCCATCTATTATGTTCATACTGAATGATTATCGTTTAGGAGATAAGATATTTCACATTCCATTGTTTGCGGCTATCTTGTACAACCTTAAGGCGTCTCACCGCTGATCTAGCGGTGAGACGCCTGGAGCGTAGGGGCTACTGAAATTAAACGGGGCATTGAGGGAATTCCACTCAGGAACTGATTGCAAGTCGCCCGCCCCACCAGCCAGCCGGCAAAAACCAAGGAATCTATGGCGGGGGCCGTTGGTTTTGGACAGTGGGATAGTCCACTGGCACAACTACAAAGGAAGCAAGATCAAAAACGAGACTGCAGGAGCTCATAGAGTCGTGCCCTTCAACATCTGCGTATCGCTCGGGGATGCTCATGGACTGCTGCCAGCGCCAGCGGCTCAGAACCCTTCTCCGGTATTTCAAGGAGTTGGGTTGGCTAGGGTCGGGGTAGAATCACGTGGTACAATGCACAATACACCCGATGCGAGACGGCAGTGCTGGTAACCGCCACCAGAATTAGAATCAGTCCACTGGATACTGGACAACTGCGGCTAATTCAACGTATACCTGTACTTTCCACTGAAAATTCAAACTCGAACTTATAAATTCTTTATTCAAAACAAAACATGTTAATTGAATAAAATACATAATTGAATTTGTTCGCTTCAGATGACAAATATGCAACTAAGCTGAGAGGATGTTTCATGCAAGCCTAATAAATGGAAACTTTTTTCACGTAATTTATATACCTTTAGTAAAAAAAAAAATAATGTTGGATATTTCACACAATAACATTTATTCCCAAGAGGCATAGATCTTTTTCATGAACTTACAATGGCGGAATTATGTCCAGCAAACTCACTCAATAATTGAAAAATATATATAGCTAGCTTATGCCCACCGCTTTGCATGCGTTGTACCCGGATAAAATGTAGCCTATGTGTTAATCCTGGTCATCTTTGCGTGTGCAAAATTTCAAGTAAATCCGTAAGTTAGTTTTTCCGTGAAAGTGTAACAAACATCCGTACTCACAAACTTTCACGTTTATAATATTACTAGGATGTAATGATAAAACTGCATATCGTCTGCTTACTGGTAAAATATGTTAAATGCACTTTTTATCAAAAATATGTTAATAATGCAGGTATATGCAATTTTCGACGCTCTTTCTACTGGTAATATGCAATAAGTGATAGGACTGTTTAGTGGCAAATTAAAAAATGAAAAATGGTATAATAATAATTGTTTCTTATTTCTTTTACTGTCTGACGCTGCTTGACAGTGACAGCAATTGTTATTAGGTAGACTACCTATTCAAATCACAAACTCCCTTTCTCCGCTTGTTAGCTGGCTCCATCTGTTGGGTTTGGTCGAAAACGCACTTGTCTCTTTTACTGAAAACGCCTCACTATGATGACAAGTTTTATATTATATTTTACAATACAGGTACAACCAATCGAACCAACAACCTACTTAACCAATAATCTATGTATATTTACGTTGTTGTTTTATATTCACGGGCGATTAAGTCCAATAGGCTAATTAGTTATATTTACACAATATTGTATTTTTCATGTAAGTGAATGTGCTATATTCTTTATGAAAAATAAATATCTTAAACCATATAAGTAAAGTTTAAGTTTTAAAACTCTACTGAGAACACGAAGTAAATTCACTAACAATAATTTTGATGTTAGGAGATACAAGTAAAAGATGATGTCTCACCTTATGCTATTATATATAGAGGTATTATGCGGGTTGTATATTATACAACCCGCTCGTCGCGGTCCAGTGAGCCAGGCAAGTGGCCCACTCCCTGCGACCCAGCCGACGACGCTGGCTTGTAGAACTCGGCCCTAAGATCCGCAGTGACGAATTCATTGCCCTCAGATAACTTGTCATTAAACTTTACACCCTGCAGGGCCGGACTTGAAAACATATATGAATGTTTGCCGTGCGCTGCCGGCAGTAGAACGTTGCCTCTCTTGCCCTTGGATGCAGTGAGAATCTGCCAAGGGACAACTCCGGAAGGTGGGCAGCAGCGTTTTTCCGTGTTTCAATATCCCGTACTGCGCTCGCAAATCCGCCTGCCTAGCGTGGTGATTATGACAACAACCCCTCAAGATCAGTATATACTTGTTCAAAATCTAATATAAATACTACTCTTGCTCGTCCTTAGTACAACCCTGTGAAGGGAAGGGTTGAAGTTGAAACTTTGATACAATTAAATATTCCGTTCAATGTCTCCCTTTCAAATTTATTACACCGTAGAAATAATTGATTTTGTTCAACGAGACTTTTTTGTGATAAAGGAACATTTTTAGACTTGGGCCCTGATGAAATAACTTTGCTGTAACCTCATTGAAATAAGTATATAAAAAAACTCTTACATAAGAGTTTTGATGCTTCCAAAGTATTTTTCAGACAAGGACCTAAAGACGTTGCTATCTCACTTTCAAAATTAACGTAAGGTAACTATTCATTTTGTAAAATACAGGGATTACTCACGTTAGTTTCACATGCCGGTAGTAGAATGTTGCCCATCCTCTCTTGCCCGTGGACGCAGTAAGAATCTGCAAAGGGGTATCTCCGGAAGATGGTTAGCAGCGTCTCTGCGTGTATTAACATCCCGTACTGCGCTTGCCAACCCGCCTGCCAAGCGTGGTGAGTATTCCCAAGCCCTCAAGATCAGTGAGGGAGGCCTCTGTCCAGCAGTGGACGTCCTACGGACGAGATGATGGATCTTAACTCACGTACATACATATGTATTAAAACGTCGAAGCTTAGCACATTTCGATTATCCAAGAAAGTCATCTTCATTATGACGCCCTCTGTAGCGCAGCAGGCGAAATACAGATTTCTGCCTCGGGGCAAATGTATGTACGATCTGCAGGTATTTTTATTCTAGGTGTTCTGGATGTTTTTCTATATATAATAAAATATATCTATCTATGTGGTATTCGTTTCAACTGTAAAACGTCCACTACTGAACACAGGCCTCGCTCATGGATCTCCATTAGGGGTAGTTGCCATACTCACCACGCTTGGCAGGCGGGTTGGCGAGCGCAGTACGGGATGTTGGTACTCGGAAAGACGCTGCTGCCTATCTTCCGGAGGTATCCAGCAGGCTCTTACTGCATCCATGGGTGTGAGAGGAGGGCTAACATTCTTCTGCCGGCACCCCACGGCGATTAGCGATTGGCTATGTTGAATTATATCTACTTACGAGTATGTACATATATGTATATACTTAATATAATATCTAATATTGTATTAATTACTAGCTTCTGCCCGCCGCTTCGCACGCGTTGTGGGCGGATAAAAAGTAGCCTATGTGTTAATTCAGACCTACATCGATACGTGTGCAAAGTTTCAGCTCAATCCGGGTGGTAGTTTTTGCGTGAAGAGATAACAAACCTCCAAACAAACTTTCGGCTTTATAATATTAGTGGGATAACAGTCATTTAGTACCCATAACACAAGCTCTGCTTAGCTTGGGGCTATATGATGCTCCTCTGCCTACGCGCCGAGGGGACTGCTCATTCAATCCCATGAAGATGATTTTCTTGAAGCATCGACACTTGGCGAAATAAGCTTCGACGTTATAATACTTTTTTAATACTAAATGATGAGACAAGCCGAAAGCCCACCTGATGTCAGGTGGTAACCTCTCTATTACAACTGCAATACCGCGGTGATCACGCTCACTAATCACGTGACCAGCACTGCATTGCATTGCGCCCGACACCCTGAGACATAGAGTTGTAAGGTCTTATGTGCTGGCGATTTCCCCAACCCCCTTGCCCTTCAAACTGGAACACAGCAATGCAGACATTACTGCTTGGCGGTAGAAATATGGTGGTAATACTTACCGAACTCCGAATACTAACGAACTCTTCCCAAAAAGTACTTCTACTATTATTTTTTTTTTATATATTTGGTACACAAAACAGAATGCGGTCAGTACAATGTAATAAAATATGAATGTATATAAATGGTATTGAACCAGACAGCATTCCAAAGCATGCATACACATCATGATTTTTATGAAGCAGAATAACACACAACAAAAAAATACAAAGAAAATTAAGTATATGAACTTACAATTAAATTAATAAATCAAATACATAAAAAATTAAATAACTTATAACTCATCTGAAAGTTCTTACAATTAAATTAATACATCAAGTACATAAAAATTAAATAACTTATAACTCATCTAAAAGTTCTTACAATTAAATTAGTAAATCAAGTACATAAAAAATAACTATTAAAAAAATAGTACGTCAAAAATGGATGTTGTTATCCTTGATTTATAAGTAGATTGAGTTAAGAGACGCCTATATTCTCCTCAGATTTTCCTTATAAAAACGCCAGTTATTTTACAAAACCGGTGCTCGTACCTCAATCAATGCTCGCAAGCTATTGTATCGAATTAGCAATTCCTAGAAAATAACAAGGGCGCTACGGATTCGTTATTCCAAGATGTTGGAACGGGATTCGAGCATTGTTTGCCTTCCATTGTACCAAACTCTGAAGCCTGAATACGTGAAATTCTAAATATGTACAGGATTTATATTTTACTAGCCGCATTCCGCGGTTTCACCTGCGTTGTTCCCGTTCCCGAATACGGGGATGAATGCCTATGTGACTCAGGGATAATGTATCATTCTAATCATGAAATAATTTCGAAAATCGGTCCAGTAGTTTTTGAGTTTCTTCGTTAAAAACATACAAAATACCACATAAAAATTTCGTCTTTATAATGTTGAGAGGTTGAGAGATGAGAGAAGAAGAAGAAGAAATATATTTATTAGTTATTTTTTGCAAATGTTCCTAAATCTAAATTAAAAACAAATATATAGTAACAAATCCGCTAAATTATGTCTAATCAGCCAAGATGCCGCGGGGTGCCGGCAGTAGAATGTTACCCCTCCTCTCCTACCCGTGGATGCAGTAAGAGCCTGCTAAAGGACACCTCCGGAAGATGGGCAGCAGCGTCTTTCCGTATATCAACATCCCGTACTGCGCTCACCAACCCGCCTGCCAAGCGTGGTGAGTATGGCAACTACCCCTCATGGAGATCCATAAGGGAGGCCTTAGTTCAGTAGTGGACGTTAAACGGCTGAAATTATGATGATGATGTCTAATGAGCGCATGTAAAACACTCAAAAAGAATTCGACACGTGTATCGCCTCTCTACAAGGCAGCTTCAGGAGAATCGGGGTACAGTAGAAACAACGAAGACGCAGAGGTAGTTGCCCCGCAACGAACAACGCCGCCGCTCCCTGGAGGATTTGCCTTTTCGACCGCCGAACAGAAAGTACTTGGTTCTTGTTTGATGGAATGAATGGAATTTCATCAGGTAGGATCTAAAAAGACTCTTTACAAATAGATTTTAGTGTCCGATTTTCATATTGTGGTGCTATAAATAAATAAAATAAATAATTAAATAATGCTGAACACTACAACACCATCCAATCCCAGACTAGGCAAAGCTTGTACTATGGAAACCAGATTAATGATAGTTTTTTTGTAAAAACATATGTATGTATTTACAAAAAATCTATTAATAATCTGCTAGGTGTTCAATTGGACTGTAATTTTGACTGGGTAGATCATGTGGATAATGTTACTTCCAAGCTGAACAAATTTGTGTTTGCCCTGCGACGCATTCGGGATATTTCTTCCCTTGACGCGGCCCTTAAGGCCTATCACGGATATGTGGGAGCTATTCTCTAATATGGTCTATTACTTTGGGGAAACTCAACTGACATCAATAGAGCTTTTATAGTGCAAAAAAAATGTATTAGATCAATGTGTAGAGCTTACAAATTAGACTCCTGCAGACCTCTATTCAAAAAACTGGGAATATTGCCACTAAACTGCCTCTACATTAAACAATCGATTTTATTTGTAAAGTCTCACCCTACATTCTTTATAACAAATCAAGACGTCAAAAGGTCACAAAAAAATCATGAGGGTCGAGAACAACAACTAAGGAACAAATCTAATCATAAAATCTTTTACCCTGGTTTCAAGCTAGCTCTAACTAGAAAGAATGCATTTTGTATGTCCATCAAAATATTTAATGCTTTACCTAACGGATTCAAAGAGCTACCCATCATGATTCTCAAAGTAAAACTACACAGATGGCTACTTGACTGCTGTTTTTACACACTAAGTGAATACTTTGATCACTGTGACAAATTGAATAATGTCCAACTGTCCACCCTGGGAAAATGATTTACCTAATATTCTAAATGTGGCAGAAAATGTATTATTTTGTCTTAATTTTAAAACATGACATTGAAATGTATATATTTAATAATATTTGTATTTAATAATAATAATTATTTTGTATAAGATTAAAATTAAGTGTTTGCATGCCATCTTAAAAGTGGTAAAACATATTGATTCTTTTAATTAGTTCCTAAGACCCTATGTATAACATATGTTTTGCAAATAAAATTTATGATTTATGATTTATGCTACTCGTATTTATCACTTATCAGTCATTTAGACCCGGGACAAATATCTGTAGAATAATTACAAACATATCTGCCGTGGAAGGAATCGAACTCGCTACCTCCTGCGTATACTGTCGGCTACTATACCAACTGTAAACTGAAACCTATGTACATATTTTACAAGGTCTATATTATGTAGATTCCTTGCTATCTACGAACTAAAATTAGCAGTTTCTCTGCATAATATCTACTAAAAGATTTCATTCTCCGTATTTCCATAATTAGAACAGATATGTCCAAATGGACCATTCTCATTAGGAGGAGCGCGTATCTCTGATGTTTAATCTGAGGGCAGTCTAGTAATTTCTTTTAATCTTCCAACTCTAATGGGCTATACAGGGTGAATATAACATGAGTAATAAGCCGAAAGAGGGCGACTCTGTCCACCCCAAGGAACAACTTTAGTTCTTCGACTTTTCAGGATTCGATAATTTTCATTCGAGAAAAGATCATAATTATTTTACCATCAATAGCTTATAATATAATAACATAAACACGGGAATTTATCGCGTAATACCTTTTGATTATTCCCGACGTCAGTGACACACAGTCAACCTGGGACCACGATTGTTGAAACACAGTCGAAACGTCGGGAATAATCAAAGGTATTACGCGATAAATTCCCGTGTTTATGTTATTATATTATAATGAATTGTGATCGCGAAAGTTTACGAAAAACCATCAATAGCTTGTTATACCACAATGCCAACTTTAATGTCAGCAGATTCTTTACAGGGTCATTGACCTCCGCAAAGAGTTGTCGAGAAATTCCTGTGTTTATGTTATTATATTATATGACAAAAAGTACGAAATCCCGATTTTTTTCCCTTTTAGACACTTGTTTTCATGGGTTAACATCCTCCTTTTAGGTTAATACACATATTTTAATACACCCTGTATAAGATGAAAGGATGAAAGGGCCTTTTAACTAATTAGAATTATGAATAAGGAGGTCGCGCGCGCGGCTTTGTCCGTTGTCAAAAGCAGCTTGCAAAACATGCGTATATTCGAAGTTAAAATTTCTGAATTTCGGAACTCCCTGACCTAACATTTTGTTGGGCTAGTTTTTGGCGGAAAACAAATAAATAATTTTGCACCGTGGGGTGCCGGTAGTACAATTTTGCTCCTCTCATATCCGTGAATGCAGTAAGGAGTTGCCAAGGAATACCTCCGGAAGATGGGCAGCAGCGTCTATCCGTGTACACATCCCGTACTGGGCTCGCCAACCCGCCTGCCGTTCGTGGCGAGTACGGAAACCAACCCCTCGTGATCTGGGATATCCTTAAGGGAGGCCTATGGAGCAAGAATTGGTTAGGTACTGTTAGCTTTATGTGATATCACATAGATAGATAGAACATTCTTTATTACATAAAACCGAACATAATAACAAGAGTAACGCTGATAACATAGTGACGATTGGCGAATTTACCGCTAAAGAGCGAAGGCCGCCATCTGTAAATTATAAAGCTAACAGTACCGTATGCCGTGGGGTGCCGGCAGTAGAATGTTACCCCTCCTCTCATGCCCGTGGATGCAGTAAGAGCCTGCTAAGTGATACCTCCGGAAGATCGGCAGCAGCGTTTTTCCGTGTATCCAGCACCCGCCTGCCAAGCGTGGTGAGTATGGCAATTACCCCTCATCGAGATCCATGAGGGAAGCCACGTTTTTAGTGGACGGTTGACGGCTGTTATGATGATGATGATAACAGTACATATTCCTGCTAAGCCTTCATCCATATTCCTCAGCGAATCCTCGACAAATACTGACTGTCACACGTTTGTCCAGATAATGTAATTTGGCATGTCCCCCTCTCCCCCCTCTCCCCCCCCGTCCCCTGGTGGTCGTTAGCACCCGACATGTCCCGTCATGCCCTAACGGACGGCCGGAAAATATTGGGATTGATTTACTGATGACCCTGTGTCACTACCGCACTACAGTCTTCAGTTTAGAGCAGTATACACTAGTACTAGCGATACAGGGTGTATTATAATGTGTACTAAACTGACAGGGGGTTTCTCGGAAACTAAGTAGTTTTAGAAGAGAAAAAAAAACAGGAATTCCTGTTAAGGGTTCCGGACAAAAATGGTAAAAAGGAACCCTTTTTTATTAGGGTTCCGTACCCAAAGGGAAATCTTAGTAATAACCCTATTACTAAGACTCCGCTATCCATCTCTCTGTCTGTCTCCAGGCTGTATCTCATGAATCGCAATAGCTAGACAGTTGAAATTTTCACAGATGATGTGTTTCTGTTGCCATTATAACTGAAAATAGAATAAAATAAATATTTAAGGGGGCTCCCATACAACAAACGAGATTTTTTTGCCGTTTTTTGCTTGATAATTATAACGGCAACAGGTAGACGCTTGAAATATTTACCGAATAGTTAGTTGTATATTCATTTTAACATTAAATAATTAAATTAAAATAATGATACGGAACACTACGTGTGCATTTTTTTGTGTGTGTAATTTTTTTTTTTTTGATTATTGTGGTTGTTTCAATTTGACTAATGCTTTCTATAAATTAAGGTGACTAATTGACTATTATATTAAAAATTTATGTATCTATTCTATGGACCTAATGTCTCTATTCTATGGACTTATGTATAAAGTCTGAAATAAAGAAAATTTATTATTATATAATAATAATAATAAATTTTCTTTATTTCTATTGGACTATGGCACGGAACCCTCTGTGCACGAGTTTGTCTCGCTCTTGGCCGGTTATATTTTTATTTACAATTTGACTACTTGGTGTGATGTGAAGATATGAATAGAAAAAAACTCTGCGTGGTTTCAGGTTTCTTCATTTGTACCTGTTAAGCCTTTTTAAGCTTATCCGATCACAACACATTTTTAATATACATACATAAAACCGGGTATTTATCGCGTAAGTTACCTTTATTACGTTATTCCCGGCACCAAGCCTGGTGCAATCCATTCGGAACGTCGGGAAATAATGAAGGTAATTTACGCAATAAATACCCGGGTAAATGTATATTAATAACTAGCTTCTGCCCGCCGCTTCGCATGCGTTGTACCCGGACAAAAGGTAGCCAATGTATTAATCTTGGTCAACATCAATGCATGTGCAAAGTTTCAGCTCAATCTGAAAAGTAATTTTTGCGTGAAGTGGTAACAAACATCTATAGAATCTATAGAAATAAACTTTCGGTTTTATAATATTACTGGGATGTAATGGACTGGTAACCAGGACAGTTTTTAATGCTGCAGTTGCCACAGAAGTCATAACAGTTCGAGTGATAATGTCCAACAACAACTGTATTCCATTCTGTGGTACGAACTATTTACTAAAGAAAACAGCCTCCCATGTGAAGTATTTCCTTGGGAATGTTGTCGATAGAGCGACAAGTTTGGCGATAATGGCGGATTTTCCGCAAAATCGCCATGTAGCGAAAGATTCTCTTTATTACTAGCTTGCCTTATTCTTAGAAAATAAGACATAGAATTCCAGTCGCAAACGAGTAGCCATTTTGAGCCTTCAGATGTTCAATCTTTCAAGCAAATCAGCATGTCAGTGCATAATATCAATCGTTAGTAGATAGAGCTCTTATAGTAGAAGTAGAAGTAGGGAATTAATTTTGTAAAGGATTACCCTTTACAAAATTAGTTCCCCATAATGTCACATTACTTAAGGTTAGAATAACGTCTCCTTTAACTTAGGACCATGTTGCTCAAAGATTAGCGGTATTTGTATGACCGGCCGCCTGCCTGACGCCAGTCAATTAGAGAATTCTATTAGTTGGAGGCTAAAATTGGCATAGTTCTCACTTCTTCGTTTGTTCCGATTGGCTTCGAAAACACCTACGCACTCGCATCCTCCCCAAAATTACCCTCCTACAAAATCGGGTAAAAATGATGGGGAAAAGGCTAGCAGAGTCTTCGGAAATATCCCAAAATATAGCAAAGTAAAAAAGGCTCGTCCCGAACCTCTAATTTGGAGCATCGTACAAACAATCTGCGCCTAAACCCGGTACGTACCAGTAACAATACCCACTTGACCGATTTTTCCATCTACCCTCTAACCGTGCTTCAAAATCTGGCGCATGGAGCAGCGCGGCAGACAAGACAATTCGAACCAACTAAGTATTCGTTAAAGTAAATAGTGTAACGTTCTTCGAGGTCCTACGTAGGTTTAGGGCAATATGATAGTGTAATTATGGTAGTGCACGTCTTCCGCCGGTGCGCTGTTAAGATGGCAAGTGCGTCTAGCGTGACCCCGCACATCCTTAAGCACGCTCGGAAGCATTACTCAGATCATACTTTCGACCTCTAACGACATCTGTGGCGCAGCGGGCGAAGGTCCGCCTGCAAGATGCAAGAGGTGGTGGGTTCGATTCCCGCCTCGAGAGAAATGTCTGTACGATCTGCAGATATTTGTTTAGGGTGTTTTGGATGTTTTTCTTTATATTATAAAAATATCTAGCTATGTAGTTGTATTTGGTATATCAGCCATCTAGTACCCATAACACAAGTTCGATCATCTAGCTAGATGATGTTTTGTGAATTGTCTAGCAATTAAAATTATAATTAGTTACATGTCATTATGTAATTATAATTAATAAATGATTACTTATAGTTATACTTACTGTAGGTACTTGTAATGAAACTGTTATAGTAAGACTTACTTAGAAGCGCCCCATCTTTCCTGTTATTCTGTGGTCTCGTCCTATGCCCGCTATCTCCGAACCCTATCTGACGTAATTTAATGTTATTCTATACATTGAAGGGACCGGAAATACTTTATAAATAATACGCGGGTAAGTGTCGCGACTCTGATAAGATAGGCTTCGGAAGAAATTATAGTTATCAGATTTACGTTTGCTTTGGAAAATACTTTTTTTGCGATGGGAAAAATAATCCATAAAAAGTGAAAGAGTGAGGTTTCTTGTTCGCGTCTTTCCCTTGGAAAAAGTTTTCAGAAGGGAAAGAATACAATTATGTGCTTTTCTCAATTATTTTGTGTTGTTATTTTTATGTTAACTGACGATTTAATGTGGCATTTGTGCCCAAATTAATAAAGAAAATTGTCTGTGGCTCAAACTATCTTATCGTAGTAGTAGAACTTTTTGTGAAGTGATTAGGAGAACCACCACCCACCACCATATTTGTTTCTGGCGCCTAGCAGTAATATCTGCATTGCTGTGTTCCGCTTTGAAGGTAAAGGGGCCGGGGAAATAACGGACACTTGCTCTTGGAGATCCATGAATGTCCCGCGCTGGACGCACACAGCGTCCTACGCCTAAGCTCATGAAATATATTTACGGTAACAGTTCACAATGGGGACATGAGTCTCTTCCAACACAAGTTTAGATAGATTGATAACACTTTATTGATCACCACATGTAACAAAAAATATACCGAGGTATAAAAACAAGTTAAAATTAATATATAAATAATGCTGGACAAGTCACACAGATATATATTTCTACTATAGATTTTTTTTGCACCACAGAGGTCAAGTTTCTCTACAACTTCCACGCTTACGTAGGCTCGTCTATTTGACGTGTCAAATCGTTCTAATCAACACTAAATCACAACGTCCAGCAACGGGAAAAAACACTTTAGAAATGCGCCCTTCTGTACAACTTCTAGGAACACGAATAAGTACGCTACAAAGTGAAGTGCCGACATTACAGTTAAGCTAGAAATATACTGAACCTACAATCGCGACGCGTTATTAGTTCGGGACGGTTGGAGAGCCACTTGTTCTACGCACCGCTTACTGTAATTATCCTGTCGTGCTTTGGTCTTGTAGTTAAGAAAACTGAAACAAAAAGTGAGAAATGGACTAATAGTATTAATATAAGAATGGTATAACGTCCTTATTGCATTAAGTAGGTACTCTATTTGTGCAATCATTGTATTTGTGCAATAAAGAATTCAATCATATAAATAAATCATATTTTCAGACAGCCTAGATAGCGCTGTTCTATAGCAAGCTGAGACGAAGGAGTTCGCGGGTTCGATTCCCACCGCAGGACAACTGTGTGTATTTTTCCCAGATATTTGTCCTGGTCTGTCTGATATGTATTTAGAAAAAAAAATATTGTTTTAATCATCTGGTACACCCATCACACAAGCTCTGCTTACTGTGATGTTAGATGGCGCAAGCGCTGTGGTTAATATCCACCACTATTTATTATCTATGTAGATTTGATAAAAAATAAAGAACTTAATTCATTAAACTTATTATTCAATTTTAAAATCAGTACCTCTAGATATAGGAAAACACAAGAAGGACTTAAACCTAAATGTGGTGTGATTTTCATAGTAATTTTCTTAAAGTAAAATTGATAAATTGAATGATTAATTCAAAGGTAAATAGATAAATTTTGAATCTCAGTTTGTGTTTTGAACTTAGTTTTAAATATTTGAGCGACAATGCGAAATGAGTTTTCGTAAGATAAATAACAAAACCATCGCGCGTGTATACATATATATACATACATATATATACATATATATGCGTGTATACATACGCGTGTATATATGTGTGCGCCCCGAGCGTGGTTATAGCTCGACGCTCGATGTATTCACAGTCGGGATCGGAAACAAATGACGTTATTCGCACTCCGGAGGGCGCCGCGGCCGACGTGATCTGCCCTTGGACAGGGTTAAATGTATAGCTTTAGTTACGAGCTACGTTTAGCCCTTCTATAATCTATATATAAATCAGAAAAATCTGCTTACATTTTAAGCGCTTCTATATACAACAGACTGCCAGAACAAATTCGAAAAGCAGCTTCCATTGCTTCCTTTAAAAATAAATTTAAAATGTGGTTATTGGAGGGAGTATTTTACAGTTTAGACGAATTTTACGAGTTACCTGAACTGTAAGGCTTCCCACCAGTAACCTAAACATATTGACTATTACCTAATATTTTAATGATTTTTGGTGAATGAGTTTAGTGAATGTTTTATGAAAGATAACATTAATGATCTTAATTAATTTTAATTCATGTTATGTTGATGTTATTATGTTTTAATGAAATTTGTATTATATTATGTGAACTGATTGACTTGTACAACTGGTTTTATAAATAAATTATTGTAATGTACATAATAACTCCGCAGACCGCGGGCCAACTCACGTCACAAGATTTTTTAGCCTAATCTATTTTAGTTTTTAACTTTGGCAGAGCCATTTTTATCGTGAGAGTATTCAGAAGTTGCCAACTTTATTTAGTGAAATAGACACTGGTAGGAAACCCAATTTCCTACCACGACACCCAGTTCTTTTATTAAAAAATATATTTCCTCTATAAAATTTAAAAAATGTCATAGGTAGTTAAAAAAATCTTCTATCGTGAAAAGAAAAGTAGCCAAGCCAGGTGTTAAGTTTTCTTATTTTTCAGCTTTTTCAGATTTTCAGCGGCAGATACTAAGTGTGATCTTAGGTCTAGGTGGAATAAGTTAAAATGAAGAAAGCTGTCATCATCATCATTTCAGCCATAAAACGTCCACTGATGAACATAGGCCTCCCTCATGAATCTCCATGAGGGGTAGTTGCCATACTCACGCTTGGCAGGCGGGTTGGTGAGCGCAGTATAGGATGTTGATACACGGATAGACGCTGCTACCCATCTTCCGGAGGTATCCCTTAGCAGGCTCTTACTGCATCCATGGGCATGAGAGGAGGGGTATCATTCTACTGCCGGCACCCCACGGCGGAAACTGTGAAGAAAACACGAAAAAAACTGTGCTTTGACCGATTTCAAAAAGAAGGTTCTCAATTCGTCAGTATTTATTTCTTTGATCTTTATCACCTCAGAACTCAGATCTCGTTTATAAACTTAAGTTTATAAACATAATACATTTTAAAAGGAAACACTTCCAGATACAAATATGTTCCACTTTTAAAAATTCGGACATGAGGAATAGAGTGAACTCCCAAATATGGTAGGTCTGAATAAATAAAGACTGAGTTTGTCGGACATAGGCCCTTTGAAATATCTCCGTGTAATTACTTCTTCTATAAGAGCTATTAAATCCCTCAGGTTTTCCGGAAAAGTATAACTTATTTATATTCTATTCCATCCCTAAGCCCTGAGGGCTTAAGTTGCGTCCTAGGAAAATCCGGTATAATTCGTACCTACAAAACATTGTGTGCGTAACATTTATCTATATATAAAAAATTCGAAGTCCTGACTGACTCACTGACTGACTGACTGATATATCAACGCACAGCCTAAACCACTGGACCTAAAGACTTGAAATTTGGCACACATATACCTTGAGTATCCTAGAGGTGCACTAAGAAGGGATTTTTCAAAATTCCCACGGGATAGGGAATAAATGGGATTTATATTTTCGAATTCAAGTGGCTCTGCGTGGAAAAGGGGATTTCCCTGCGGACAAAGTCGCGGGCAAAAGCTAGTATTGAATAAGGGCCAATATGGTAGCCCGTGTCTAGCCCAAGGGTTACTTACTCACCACTGAATGAGCGAGGTAGGTATAGCGTCCTTTAGTACGACTATCATGAGCGTAAATCGTTTTAGGAATGAGAAATAAACGTTATATAAGCCATAAATTCACAACACAAATAGTGCAATCAAATTATTGATGAAGTTACAACAAATAATTTTTTTTTTTGTTTTTAAATAACCCTCTCCACATGATCTTTGACTTTAATATCTGCAGAAAAACTACAAACATATATCCCGCGGCGGGACAAATGATTGCAGTGGTTCTGCAGATATTTGTCCCGAGCCTGGGAATTTTTATTTGTGTGATAATTATGTAGTAACAAAAAAAATTAGATGTACAAATAAGTATTCTATGAATCATCCGGTTTCCATAGTACAAGCTTTGCTGTGTCATGCAGGCAGTGCCTTGAGGTGCCGGCAGTATAATGTTGCCTCTCCTCTCTTGCCCTTAGATGCAGTGAGGATCTGCCAAAGGATACCTCTGGTAGACGGGCAGCAGCGTCTTTCGGTCTATCAACATCCCGTACTGCATAGTTTGTTATTTTTATAGTGTTTAACCACACTTAGGTAGAACATTTTCAAAGAAATGAATAACCTTATCAAACATTTTTTACTCCCCCATCGGAACCGTAAAATTTTCGATAAGGTTATTCATTTCTTTGAAAATCCCGTACTGTGCCAACCAACCGCCTGCCAATAGTGACGAGTGACAACAACCTCCTCTTGATGGAGACTTAGACATATGTATATGAGGGAGTTCTATATACAGCAGTGGATGTCCTTCGGCTGAGACGTTGTTGATGATGATGATGATGCGAGGGTCGTCTCGCGGCTGGCCCTTTTCGCGCGGGTCGGGTCTGGCTCGGCGGTGTTGCTAATCGCTTGCTTGTTTAGTAAAGTGCGTTCTGTTGTGGCGAGGGTGGGGGCGGACTGCCAGCGGGCTTAACGCTTACAATCATCATTTCAGCCATAAAACGTCCACTAATGAACAAAGGCCTCCCTCATGGATCTCCATGAGGGATAGTTGCCATACTCACCACGCTTGGCAGGCGGGTTGGCGAGCGCAGTATGGGATGTTGATATATGGAAAGACGCTGCTGCCCATCTTTCGGAGGTATCCCTTAGCAGGCTCTTACTGCATCCACGGGCATGAGAGGAGGGGCAATATTCTACTGCCGGCGCCCCACGGCTAACAATAGGAACGCTTACAATAGGAACGATAAATATGTAGGCGTTTGTCCATCGGAAACCACTCTGTTACCGCCTTAGTCATCCTTTCCATGACAAGGTGCCCTGCCCATCTCCATTTCAAGCTTGCGATCCGCATACCTACGTCTACGACTGTAGATATAATACTGTAGATATAATTTATTACTGAAAGAAAACATTCCTTTATTTTTGAAAATAAAGAAAACTGCATTCAAAGAATTTCGAAAATTCGCTTGCCACACGGCTTGCAGGATGTATGAGTAACTAAAATACTTTTTTTTATTATACTTAATCGCAAGACAAGCCGAATGCCCACCCGATGTAAAACGTTAAACTCTATCTATAAATAATTCTGCGGTAATCAGGTTCATTCATTCATTACGCTCCCTGATATAAGAGTTGTGAGGTTTCATGTGCCCGTTATTTCACCGACTCCCTTACCATTCAAACCGGAACACAGCAATGCAGACATTACTGCTTTACAAATTAATATATGAAATTAATTAGTTAACAAAGCGCAATTGCAAATCGCTCGCTTATCGACGCTAAGTCTGTATACGCTAGCGCTGCGACCAGGCCCTCAGCTGACTCATGCTCGGGGTAATGTAGTGGACAGTCAGCGGTTCAGCTTTCCCGCAGTCTGTGCGATTACAAACAACACTGGTATTACTTTAATTTCTCCTTTATCATTGTGATTAAAAATGATGTCTATGTTTAAATAGGCTTTTATTATTTTTAGACACACCTGAAGAAATGCAAGTGCCATGGTTATCTGAGGTTCTAATTCTGGACAAAGGACTTGGAGATCAAGTTGCCACGCTCACCATCTGACTCTGCTGCCTATCATCCGGAGATATATCCCTTTGCAGATTCTTATTGCATCCACGGGCTAGAGTGGAGGGGTAAATCCCTACTGGGGCACCCCACGGCCACCCCCGTCATTTCTAAAGGTTTTAGAACCCTTAGAAACGTTATTAGTAACGTGTCATAATTAAAAAAACCTGCTTGAAGGATGCGGTGGTACGGATACTAGATCTACTGAGAGTGATCCATTTATTAGTATGCGAGTCCAACGTTCGTCCAAGAAACATAGTTTTAAGTTATAGTGCCCTTAGGTAGCACGTTTCATACAAAAGAACATTACAAACGAATTTATCGATTCCGACGGGATTCTTACCCGCATCGATCAAACCGATACTTCCAAAGCCGGAAATACTTTAACCAATTCTACAAAACTATCGATGGAGGCCGACCAAACTTGATGAGCGTTTTAATTTCTATCAGGTGACACACGGTTCACAACGATTAAAAAGCGGGGTCACGGCAGTGAAGAGTAGTGTCTATTAAAAGTTGCCGTGTGGTCACGGTAGTAGAATGTTGCCTTTCCTCTCGTGCCCGAGGATGGAGTAAAATCTACCAAGGGATACATCCGGAGTCCGGATAGCCTCTTCCCGTGTATTAACATCCCATACTGCCGCTAATCCGCCTGCCAAGCGTGGTGAGTATGGAAACAACACCTTATGATCAGAATTTGGAGAACTATGATGGAGGCCTATTTCCACCAGTGGACGTTCTACGACTGAGTCGATGATGATGATCAGACAAATTGTCTAGTCCTTACACAAGTCAAATTAGTTTTGGTTAACGAGGTCCCAGATTCCTTTTATTATTTCGCTTAGAATGCTTAGCTGGTCTTAAGCCAGCTTAAGACTATAGTAACGAACTGATTGATATCCATCATCGCAGCCGTAGGACTACTCTGTCCACGTCCACTGCTGGACACAGGCCTCCCTCATGCATCTCCAAGATCACGAGGATTCCCCTCGTTTCCATACTCGCCACGCTTGGCAGGCGGGTTGGCGAGCGCAGTATATGATGTTGATACACGGAAAGTAACTGCTGCCCATCTTCTGGAGCTATCCCTTAGCAGATTCTTACTGCATCCACGGGCAAGAGAGGAGAGGCAACACCCTGCTTCCGGCCCGACGGGATTGATAGCCAATTCATCAAAATCGGACAGGTAGTTTAGTAGGCACCGATCCACTGCTAAAATCATAAACCTTTTAGCTTTGCAATAGTCGGGTAATGACTGAAATAAAGAAATGCAATTTCGCACCCACTTTTCACTTCGCACCTTCAATAACTTAATTTATTGTGATCGAGTTGACCTTCACAGGGTCAGCGTAGGGTCACGCCCAGGTCACCCCTCAGGTTATTTTGATGGATAATAAGGTTTGGACCCGAGGTAATCAGTTTTGGAAATATATTTACGTTATTACGTGACGTGGTTGGTCGTACATCGGCGATCTACTTCGCTTTCCAGGGACGGCGCCGTCCTGTAAGCTATTGTTTGAGGAGATTTACTGAGAACATTGGTTCAAGACCTTGGGACGGCATTCAAGTGCTCCAAACGTTATATGAAATAAAAATAAACTTGTTCAATGATGACTATAGCGACCGAGGACCTTAATAATGTTCGTTTGGTTTCCTTACACACACCTACCTTGTTATCTGTGTCTATACTAATATTATAAAGACAAAAGATTTGTGTTTTGTATGTTTGTAACGAATAAATTAAAAAACTAGTGTACTGATTTTCAAAATTGTTTCACCATGAGAATGCCACATTATCTCTGAGTAAATTATCCTATATTTAATTCCCGTATTCCCCCGGGGAACGAGAACTATGCAGGTGAAACCGCGGAGTGCGGCTAGTGTCTAATAAAACAACATATTTCGGTATATACATGTATGTACTACGTGTATTGTGCTCGGTAGCCAGTTACACAATAATCATCATAGAAATGAATCAATCTACCATCTACCTTTATTATAACATTGAAAACACAACATTTTTAACATTTTGTATGAGGTGAAACTATTTGAGCTTCTAATAGGTGGGGGGAGATTATTCCAACACTAGGTGACAGGTTGTTATGGCGTGGGCAGATTAGTTGTTGGGCGAAATGGGCCGTAGCATTGAAAAAAAATACTTATACATATGTACATATGTAATATATTAAAAGTAGATCAAACGAACATTCTATATTTACCATGCTTGTTCGATATATCAGCATTTAAAAAAGTTATTTCCGGCTCTCGTGGAAATACCTTATTTTATATATCAATAAAATTGGTTTATTCGAAGCGTTTGATCACAAAGGTAAAATATTTTTAGCGCTGGAATATTTTAATGAATGTTTTGGGTCACAGAATTCGTCAATGTTTTTGGAAGAGCGGATGAATTGATGTGTAATGTTGATAGTTCAGAGTAATAAATAATAAAACCGGGCCAGAGCGAGTCGGACTCGCGCACCGAGGGTTCCGTGCCATCATACAATATAATATATATCAAAGGCGGTTTTATATTTGTAGGAGAACCTTGACAGCGCCATCTCTTGTCTGATAGCGGAACTTATGTAGATTTTTTACACTTTTGATGATTTCTAAAAAAGTATGCTATGTAGAGAGATTGTAATAAATTTCCTCTTATCTTTACATACACTTCTAATAGCAATAAAAGTTTCAGAGGTTTATCTCCGCAAACTTCGGAGATAAGGGGGGGGGAACGCTATTTTTTTCAACATTTTTGTAAATAACTCAAAAACTATACAACTTACAGGAAAACTAAAAACTGTTTATTAATGTGTAAAAGAATATCTTTCATATGATATCCCACATCACCTAGTAACTTTCCAAAAATTTTGAAAACGCCCCTTCCACCCCCATTGTCTAAAAAACTATGCAAATTAGGGAGTTCGCTATAATTTTCCTATAAAGTTTAAATACACTTCTATTAGCTATAAAAGTATCAAGGGTTTATCTCTGCAAACTTCGGAGATAAGGGGGGGGGGAACGGTCAATTTTTCAACATTTTTTAAAATAACTCAAAAACAATACGGTTTAAAGGAAAACTAAAAACTGTTTATTAATGTGCAAATAAATACCTTTCATATGATATCCCACATTACCTATTTACAAAAATTTTGAAAACCCCCCTTCCACCCCCCTTGCCTAAAAAACTATGCAAATTAGAGAGTTAGCTACAGATTTCCTATAAAGTTTACACACACTTCTATTAGCTATAAAAGTATCACGGGTTTATCTCTGCAAACTTCGGAGATAAGGGGGGGGGAACGGTCAATTTTTCAACATTTTTGTAAATAACTCAAAAACAATACGGTTTAAAGGAAAACTAAATACTGTTTATTAATGTGCAAATGAATACCTTTCATATGATACCCCATATCACCTATTAACTTCACAAAATTTTTGAAAACCCCCCTTCCGCCCCCCTTGTCTAAAAAACTACGCAAATTAGAGAGTTCACTATAATTTTCCTATAAAGTTTACATATACTTCTATTAGCTATAAAAGTATCACGGGTTTATCTCTGCAAACTTCGGAGATAAGGGGGGGGGGAACGGTCGTTTTTTCAACATTTTTGTAAATAACTCAAAAACGATACGGTTTAAAGGAAAACTAAGAACTGTTTATTGATGTGCAAATGAATACCTTTCATATGATACCCCACACGGTCTAGTAACTTCACTTAAATTTTTTGAGATCCCCTATCCGCCCCCCTGCAATCAAAATAAGAATATATTTTAACTTTTTTATGTATGCTATATTAGTAAAAAAGTGTTGTCTTTTACCATTTTAAATTTCAAGTCGATAGCATCAGTAGTTCTCGAGATATCCACTTGTGACAGACAGACAGACAGACAGACAGACAGACAGAGTGATTCTATAAGGGTTCCTTTTTACCATTTTGGTCCGGAACCCTAAAAATGGCAAACTAGCTGCTGTCAGGGACTTTGCACGCGGTATAAATAAATAAAATAGATAATGCTGGAAATTTCACAGAGCAGCATTTAGCCCTAAGGGGCCGTCTCCACGAGCGAGGGAATCGCGGCGATGTTATCGTCGTGCCACGTATTACTATACAATCTCTTACAGGCCATCTCCACGAGCGAGAGAATCGCGACGAGTCCGCGCTATAGAAATACGTGAACGACTGAGACACAGGAAGTTGTGAGGGTACAAATGATTGTTTTACTGCACAAATCTGTCTCTGGTTAATTGATGTGAAGCGCCAATTGACGACCTCTGTGGCGCAGTGGGCGAGGGTCCGCCTGCAAAGCAAGAGGTTGCGGGTTCAATTCCCGCCTTGGCACAAATATCTGTAAAATCTGTAGATTGTTCAGAGTGTTCTGGATGTTTTATATATGTATATATATATATATAATAAAAAAAATCTCTATGTAGTATCATGTATTAAGTACATCAGTCATCTAGTACCCATAACACAAGTTCTGCTTAGCTTGGGGCTAGATGATGCTGTGTGAATTGTCCAGCATTATTTATTTAGTGACCTGTTAGATAGATAGATTATTGTATGTGCACCATAAACACAAATAACACAAGGAGACAAAAATAAAATATTAACATACAATCGGCGTTCTTATCGATAAAGATAAATAAATAACTTGTAACATGCCGTGAGGTGCCGGCATTAGAATGTTGCCTCTCCTCTCTTGCCCGTCGATGCAGTAATAATCTGCTCTGCTTCGGAAGATGGGCAGCAGCGTCTTTACGTATACCAACATCACATACTGCGCTCGCCAACCCGCCCGCCAAGCGTGGCGGATATGGCAATATTCCCCTCATGATCTTGGAGATGTATGAGGGAGGCCTGTGTCCAGCAGTGGACGTGGACAGTAGCCCTACGGCTGTACTGATGATGATGATGAAATAAAAAAAAAGTAAGGCCTTCGCATCTATTATAGATGATTTATACAGCGTCAGAAACTGGTAATCATGCTGTATGGGACGCTGCAGTGCCTGGGACATTGTTAGATGAATTAGGCTTGCCCAGCACCTATACCATCCTCTCAGCTTAGCCAGCTATTATTCAGAGGAAAGAATAGGTCAATACGTCTGAAGCTAACTAAGCCGCGGGTTTCCTCACGATGTTTCCTTCACTGTTAAAGCACGTGTTAAGTGTGCACATACATTTTTCAAGAAAGAAAAATCCATTGGTGCATGGCCGGTATCGAACCCACGACCTTCGGATTGAAAGACGGGGGTACAAACCACTCGGCCACGGCTTTTATAATGATGAAATAACTTGTGTGATATTCTAAGCGTGAAAATGTTGGACACCACATCGCTAAAGCTGCTCAGATGCTGGTAAATTCCCGCTTCACAAGCGCGGATGGGGTTACAGGATCCTTTGTGTGGAGACCCGAGATCTCGCTAACACAGCGCCTGTCCTTTGTCTCACGGGCATCTCAATAGCCCTCCTAGGTATAGGACTACTAGCAAGTACATGTGGCTTTATCTATATATATAAAATTCAAAGTCCTGACTGACTCACTGACTGACTGAATGACTGATATATCAACGCACAGCCTGATCCACTGGACCTAAATACTTGAAATTTGGCACACATATACCTTGAGTATCCTAGAGGTGCACTAAGAAGGGATTTTTTGAAATTCCCACGGGATAGGGAATAAATGGGATTTATATTTTCGAATCAAAGTGGCTCTGCGTGAAAAAGGGGATTTTACGTTTTATGACTTCCATGCGGACGAAGTCGCGGGCAAAAGCTAGTTTGCTATAACTGAGACTAAAATCCGATCACAAGATGATTATTTTTACATCATCATCACTATAATTTCAGCCGTAAAACGTCCACTGAACACAGGCCTCCCTCATGGGTCTCCATGAGGGGTAGTTGCCATACTCACGACGCTTCGGAGGCGTGTTGGCGAGCGCAGTACGTGAAGTTGATACACGGAAAGACGCTGCAGCCCATCTTCAGGAGGTAACCCTTAGCAGGCTCTTACGGCATCCACGGGCATGGGTGGAGAGGTAGCATTCTACTGCCGGCACCCCAAGGCAATATATTTTTACACCTACGTTATAGTTTATATGGAATCACGGTCATTTTACTAGAATTGTATTTAATTAAGCGATAGGGACGTAGTGATCAACGGCGCCATCTACTGGATCTAAAGTTGGACAAGGGGAACCGCAAGAATCAATATTGGGACCTGTATGGTTCATCATCATCATCATAACAGCCGTGGGACGTCCGTAGGCGTCTCTCATGAATCACCAAGTACTGATCACGCTTGGTAGGCGGGTTGATGAGCGCAGTACGGGATGTTGATACACGGAAATACTTTGCTGCCAATCTTATGGAGGTATCCCTTGGCAGATTCCTACTGCATCCGCGGGAAAGAGCTGAGGGGCAACATTATACTGCCGGCACTCCACGGCAATTAGTAAGGTTAAATAAATAAATTACAAATGACAATTCATTTATCCGAAATAATATAGTGATAATACTTTTAAAACGGATTTCATGTATATATAATTTTAGGAAGTTTTACATGTATATATAATTTTCAGGCAAAGCCGGGCAGGCTTGTTCGCTTGAAATAAAAAGCAAGCAATCAAGTATAACGATCAGTCAGCTACGGACCACTTTTATTCCTACTAACACAAGTAGTGCTTAACATCACTTAGCGAAGGGAAACAAATGATTCTCCGTCTAAAGGAAATGGACACGAGTGATGGCGGCGAAAAGATCTAGGGTTCCGTACTAAATGGGATGTCACTGGGGAAGGAATCGACGGGAACTGCAACTCAGCTCTACGCTCGCCAAATCTCCGCCGAATACAGCTTAGGCGGGGTTACTAGTAACGAGGCTAAACCTAGGCTAAGCTCACATGTTTGTCGATATCAAGACAAGCATGGAAGCAGTTAGAAGGGGCCTTTAACTATGGACAAACACGAAAGATACATAAATCATTAAAATTAATCTAAAATCAAGTAAAAGTATAAATATGTTATAATATTATTTAAGTTCATAAACGGCTTATAATGATAAAACAATGATCGCGTAATTTTACAGGTTAAGAGTTAGTATGCGATGAATTTACAGATTTGTTAAAGTAGCAGTAGCAGTAACACACACATACTAAAAATAATCTCAAACATAACGAACGTGACATTCTGAAGAAAAATAATTTATGAGTGTAAAAATGTTTTACAATTTCGGCAGAATTCGAACTCGTGGTTAAATTAATACTTCTCCTAAAGGCGGAAGCGATTTAACCGCCAAGCTCCGAAATCCATGACCTAGTCGAAGTTTCTAAGATAAATTATTGGTTTTGCTTGTTTATTGGCAACGCGGCGACCGCGTCTCCAGGTTTTCCACCTGAGAAGTAGAGTGCAGAAAATGAAGTAAGCGAGAGCTTTTGATATATTACCTAGTTTGAGGCGAAATGTTCGGAATACGAAACCATTTCTGTAAATCAAATATTTCACAACCTTAATTAAATTGTTAGATTTAGATTTAAGTTTAATAAGATTTAAGTTTTTAGCTCGTGAGTAGTAACTAGTATTATTACTATAGTGGATTATCGAGTATTTATCGCGTAACTACCTTTATTATTTTTAACACGCTTTTTAATAGCTTTACTTGTATGTTTGTGTTAGTAACCGACTCCATTGAACTCGATTTTGACACACTTTAAGCGGTCAGATTTAATTGACCTATCAAGCGAACTTTGTAGACTTTTCAGACTACCCTCAATTGGTCTACATAATTAGAAATTTGAGATTTAAGCCCGGTTCTCACTGGGACAGCACACTCATCATCATCATTTCAGCCGCTGCTGGACATAGGCCTCCCTCATCTCCGGACAGCACACTACGCTAACAGTATCAGCACACTTTGGTTCATTCATACGCTGAGTTCACTTGGCTATCACTGGATTCCAAGTTTTATTATTACAAATTTTATTTATTTGGAAACTTGATAAATTTATACCCTTATATTAAATAAATTGTTTTTGTTGCAGATTTGTGAGCGAACTGTTTGTTGAGAAAGGTAAGATAGTTTTAAATAATGGTTGCTGGTCCTGACTAATTCCGCTAGATAATGTTTGGAAAGTATTAGTTAAGTGAATTATATTAGTTTATTGTGTTTCTAAAAATTGGATAAAATTATATTCCATTTTTTTTAAACAACAGTGGTTTCCCTCTGGAAAATAGTCTTTTTTAAACTTTCGCGATCACGACATATTATTAACACATATTTAAACGGGTATTTATCGCGCTATTTAAACGTCGGGCAATAATAAAGGTAAATAGCTCTGGAAAATAGGTCCCCAAAATACAGAATTTTTATGTTGCTGAAAATATTGGTTTAATCATCATCATGGTGAGTATGGCAACAGCAACCCCCTCGTGATCAGCACTTGGACATTAATGAGGGGCCGATACCAGCATAGGAGAATCCACTCACTGGACTGACACTGGGAACAATCGGCTCCATCTTCCAATGCGAATATACAGCAATAACCGAGGCAGTTACAATGATGATCAGAAGTGACAACTACAGCTTCAACATCCGCATCCTCTCTGATGAACAGCTGTACTTCGCGCTTTAAAACCCAGCCGCAGCAGCTCTAAGCTCATATACGGATCTTACTCAACCCAGGAGAAGGTCATGATGAACAACAAAGTGACCATCCAGTAGATCAAAGTACATTGTAACTCTCTGGGGAATGATGCCGCGGACGGAGTGGCGCGAAGGGGATCGGAAACGGTTACTGAAGGCCCAGAACCGCTCGTTCCACTACTCTTCCCACAACTCCGATCCTGGATTAGGCTCCAATCCAGAGACTTACACAACACACGTAGATACGCTTGCCAGGCTGCCGACATACAAATCAAATCAAATCATTGATTTGATGATAAGAGCAGTGCTTTCTAATTTTATCTCCTGACGCCTACTGCAATTACATAGAACGGAGCTGAGGGCAGTGGTGAGGACACTGACGGACCACTGCACCCTTAACAAACACCTCTTCAACATCGGAGCAACAGACAGCCCTCTGCAGAGGATGTAGAATCAGCTGCCCACGTAGTCCTGCAGGGCTAGCATGGCCGGAGATATTTAATCCACGGGGAGAGGACAAAATACTATTCCCCTCTGTCAATTTTGTCCACCCTCCGAGCATGGCGACATGGGTGGATAAACTATTCACGGTGGACAAACCAGGGGAAACGCTTGTCCCCGAAATTATAGGCGGAGGGTGAGTATCCACGTCTAATGTCAAAAAGTGATATAATTCTCTTTCCCCCTGTTGCCGTGCTTTGGCAGGTGGATAAAATAATTTTATCCCTTGTCAGTGGAAATAACCGGTGGACAAAAGTTTTATTCCCAGCCCATGCTAGCCCTGCTGGAATGCGAGGGAGTGATAGCACGACGCCAGCAAATCCACAAAGAACAGAGGTCACTCCGTGAAGCCTGTGAAGTTCTTAGGAAGGTTCTGCACTTCTAGTCGTTGTTGGGCTAGCGATGCTAGCTAGAAACTTAGCAATGTAATGGACCACCTTTGAGTCTGAATGCGGAAAATGGAGTCTTATACATATAAATCAACATCCGGGTACGCCACAAGCAAACTCATTGGCAGAAGTGTCTTTTTTATAATTATTTGCATCTAATAAATTATAACAAAGAAACTTGTCACAGCCGTGAGGTGCCGGCAGTAGAATGCAGCCCCTCCTTTCTTGATTATCTGTCATAATTTATACATGGAGATCATGAGGGAGGCCTATGTCCAGCCGCGGACGTCCTACGGCTGAGATGATGATGATGAAAGAAAAAGTTGGAAGTGACCTGCATCCACCGCCGTCCTGCGATCTTCACCAAGTCGGCTGCCCATAAAGAAATGAAAATGTGCAAAACAAGCGCTCAACAACTGAACGTAATAACTATCCCAAAACCCTAGTTAAATTCAATGTGTTCCGCAAACTCGCGTGGAACCCCACTCGTATATCCCTCGTTTCAGCAAACAAGCGTCCTTATTTTCTCTCGATTTTCGCGAAAACATTTTTTTTCTTAAAACGCTTCTTTGTACGAAACGTTATTTGTTCGTTACGTTCCGTTTCACGTATCTATCTTAATAGCTAGCAATGCGTTTTGATGTTTTTAGATCGTGTTGGGTTGTTATTGCTGTTTTAAAGGGAATTGGGAGTATTTTTATTGGAAGATTAAAATAAATATGAGGAAGTCCTGTAGAGTCCTTCTTTTAATATTTATGGCAGGATGTTGTTTCCCACGCAGTGGGGGTATTATTTTTAGGAGACATAAATAAATATGTTAATTCTTCCTTTGGAATGGGCTTGTCGAAAAGGTTTTTTCTTTATGTAAGATATTTAGGTACTGAAATATTGTGAAAATTTTACTTTATGGATCTAAGAAATTTCTCCTTTCGTTTTCTCCTTCAGTGTCAATTACTTTTATTTAAGAAACAAGTTTTTAAAAGGATTTATACCTTGAGCACATTTATGATAAAAATAAATCGTCTTTCTTTGCCAAAAGTATTAGTGGAATTGAGAGACTTTTTAACCGACTTCAAAAAAGGTGATGGGCTCCTTTTTTGAAGTCGGTTAAAATGTGCAACACCCAAACCACACACACTAATTACCTGAACCGTCTGAGAAAGACGCCAAGGCTTATAGTAGCAAGGCCTTTGAAATGTAATGTTTTTGCAAATTATTTATACAGCGTCAGTAACTGGTATTTATGCTGTACGGGACGCTGCAGTGCCTGGGACATTGCTAGATGGATTAGGCTTGCCCAGCACCTATTTCTATCAGCTATGTCAGCTAGTCAGAGGAAAGAACATGTCAATACTTACGTTTTATTCTAACCTAGCCGCGGATTTACTGACGATGTTTTCCTTCACCACTGCACATTGTTTTATGAAAGTAAAATCCATTGGCCCAAATCCAAATAAAGAGCTGGTATCGAACCTACGACCTTCGGATTGAAAGTCGGGGGTACATACCACTCGGCCAACGAAATGAAGGCAAACCTCACACCATTTATAGTACCTATCTAATGCTGAAACTAAATTCACACAGCACCACCTGGAAAAAACAAAGCAAGTGGTGTGCCGTCAGTAGAACGTTGCCTCTCCTCTCTTGAACGTGAATGCAATAGGAATCTGCCAAGGGATGTCTCCGTGCCGTGGGGTGCCGGCAGTAGAATGTTGCCCCTCCTTTCTTGCCCGTGGATGCAGTAAGAATCTGCCAAGGGATACCTCCGGAAGATGGTCAGCAGCGTCTTTCCGTGTTATCAACATCTTGTACTGCGCTCGCCAACCCGCCTGCCAAGCGTGGTGAGTATGGCAACAACCCCTCTTGATCAGTATTTGTGATCAATGAGGGAGGCCTTTGTCCAAAAGTGGACCTCTTACGGCTGGGAAAGAAGAAAGAAGGGATACCTCCGAAAGATGGGCAGCAGCGCCTTTTCGTGTATCAACGTCCGTACTCGCTAACTTGCTACGCGTGGCGAGTATAGCAACACACCTCTCATGATTTTGGATATCCAAGGGAGCCTTTTTTAAAGAACCCTCTGAAATAGACGCAAAATCTGATCATGATAATGAAGGTAAAAATCATGCCTTTTTAAAATTTACCCTCAGATATTTCGTAAAAACACGTATAAATATTGTAACGCGAGGCTTTAAAAAGGTCTGGTTTAAAAGCTTACCGTGTACCTCACTGGTGCGGGCGCAGATAAAAGGGCCCTGAAATGGAAAGGTTAATTTTGAAAAAATCCGGTGGGAAATTAAAAAAAACATTTTAATCCCGTCTTTAAAATATATAAATTAGAATTTTTATTTCATACACCTATTGTAATATTCCGTGTTGGCTGTTGCGATAGGAAACTCGATTCAAAGGAAACTAATTTGCAAACACAACCTCCGTTTACTTTTGGGCTAGAAGGTGCTGCGTGTATCCGGCATTATTTACCAACTAGCCGCACCCCGCAGTTTCACCCGCGTAGTTCCCGTTCCCGTGGGAATTTCGAAAAATACCTCCTTAGTGCACCTCTAGGATACTCAAGGTATATGTGTGCCAAATTACAAGTCTCTAGGTCCAGTGGTTTAGGCTGTGCGTTGTCTGTCAATCACTCAGTCAGTAACGAAAGAGTTTTATGTATATTGATACTAATATTATTACATTAAAGAGGAAATATTTGTATTTTGTATGTTTGTAACGAATACACTCAAAAATGGACCGATTTTTAAAATTCTATCACCATTAGAATGCTACATTGTCCCAGAGTAACATAGGCTATATCTAATCCTAGTATTCCCACGGAAACGGGAAATACGCGGGTGGAACCGTGGACTGCGGCTGGTTATTTATATAGGACAAATTTATTATCTATAAAGGACACTAGATGCCGGCAGTCGCAAGTTGCCTCACCTCTCTTGCCCACAGAATCTGCCTAGCGATACCTAGGGAAGATGGCAGTAATACCTTTTCATGCATTAACATCCCGTACTGGGCTCGCCAACCCGCCTGCCAAGGGTGGCGAGTATGGAAACAACCCCATAATGATCACTTGGAGATCCAGGCCTGTACCCAGCAGTGGACATCCTAAGGCTATAATGCACCATATATTTAAAACAAATCCTAACAGCCGCGTTACAGAAGCTTAAGCCTCACACAACATTTTCTTACACTTTTAAAATGTTTAGGATCCCTGCCATGGATTTGCGGGACTATAAGTCTCTCACCTCAGTCTTGAAAGGCTTGAAAAATGTTCCACAAATGGCATCCTTTCCGCCGGATGCCTGCAATAGAATCTAGGACAAACGAATGCATACCTGTCGCTTGTAAATCTAGTCGCATCTCCGAGGCTTGCGAGCTGTTTTCACGGTGAAATTATGATTGATTATAAATTATGAGAGCGTCAAACACAGTCCTCCCTCATGGACCTGCGTGAGGGGGAGTTGCCACACTCACCACACTTGGCCGGGGGGTTGGCAAGCGCAGTTTGGGATGTTGATACACGGAAAGACGCTGCATCTTCCGGAGGTATCCCTTAGCAGGATCTAACTGCATCCACGGGCATGAGGGGAGTGACAACGTTCACAAAGACTGAGACATAGAGTTGTAAGGTCTCATGTGCCCGTGATTTCCTCGGCTCCCTTACCCTTCAAACAAACACAGCAATGCAGACATTACTGTGTACATTCTCCTATAACAGGATTAACTAAAACTAAACGTACTCGTATAGCCCCAATTTTTAATTTTGCTTCTAAATAGGTTTCTGTTTTGCTTCTTTTCCTCACGTGGAAAACAAAAGTTTTCTGTATAGAACGAATTCAATTATGTTATTTTTATTTTATGGCTTTTTGTGTTTGGTTTTACACAATTCCGCAGTGTCAAGTTAATTTATAAATTATTATGTTATTTGGCTGGTTGCTTTGTTTGTTTTCGTTCAAATTCAATTATGTGCTTTATTAAATTAAAATGTGTTATGTATGTTTCTCTTTTGTAAATTCTTTCTCTTTAACTATATTTTAAGAAGGTCTTAACTCAAATGAACAAACCCTTACTTATAGGTTTTGATAATTTCTAATAGATTTTGCGCTAAATATGTAATATTTTGTTAAGGTTTATATTTATGAATAAATAATTATAATTATATAATAAACAGACTTTGACTTTGACCAACTATGTTATTAATATAATTTAAATTATTTGTCTGCCAGAATTGTAGAAACATTGTTATCAGGAGAGCTTGAAGCAGGTCTGTTAATCAGACTCGTGTCATGGGTGTAATGAGTGCTCTAAGACCCAATTATAGGCATTAGGGAAGGCGTTTCACTCAAGATCGTCACAGCGCGTAGACGATGTATCTGGGACATTAGAGTAGAATTAATCAATCCGAAACGTCAGGAAAATAATAAAAATTACGCGATAAAATCCTGTATTTTCAAAACTAATAATATGTTAGCAAATCGCAAAAGTTTACCAAGTTCTATTACAAGTAGACTCAGGTATAAACACACGATAACGTGGAAAAAAAAAGCCGTGGATAATGTGACAATTCTGGATTTTATTGACGACCTCTGTAGCGCAGCGGGCGAAGGTTTGCGTGCGACGCAAGAGGTCGCGGGTTCGATCCCGCCTCGGACAAATGTCTGTACGTTCTGCAGATATTGTTCGGGGTGTTCTTCTGGGTGATTTTCTATTATATTATGAAAAAATATCAATCTTTGTAGTATAAATGTATTAAGTATATCAGTCATCTAGTACCCATAACACTGTGATTAGCCTGGGCTAGATGATGCTGTGAAAATTGTCCAGTATTATTTATTTAACAACTAAATACTTTTATTTAAGATAAGTGATTTGCACAATGTTAATACTAGATACTAGTAATAAAGACAAACTCGCGTTGCCCGCTATTAGGCTACGTAATGTCAATGTATCTTTCAGAGGGCAGTGTACACGCTTCTACAATAAAACTCCTATAGAAATGCAGCAAATTTCTATCCCTATGTGGTCCCGGGAACACTTCCCGGGACCACAATGGGTGATCGACGATGCATGCAATAACACGACATTTTTTTTTTAAACTTATGGGTGATAAATACCCGGATAAGAATGTGTTAAATTAAGGTAGATAAAATATAATGTAGTACCTATAAGTCACCTACATCAACTGAACCAACTGTTAATTTTTAGACTACGTATTCCTTTCCCTCCTCTAAATAAATTAATTGGGTTAGCTTTTAGAGTTAAATGGAATATCGTATTTACGAACGGAGGTTAATTAAACAGCTCGACTGAGGGAACTTGGATCGGTCGTGCACGAATAGTACGACAATATCTTATTCCACTCTTAAGTAACTAAACTCTTCAAAACATGATACATACTATTAAGATGACGCATTTACGATGTTGGCGTCGGGGATTTTAACTTTTTTAGCAGTTACACAATATTCGGTATTTATATTATTGAATTTTTTAGTTTTTCATGTTTTTGATTTCAAACTGGTAACTGGTTTATACGATTGGTTAACTCATTAGAAAAAAAAACCCAAAAACTGCTCTTTTCAAAGATAGATTTTCACTTTACAAAAATAGATTAATGCCTCTTGTCACTTTTAATTTTAGACAAAAGTCGTCAAACCCCTAATTTGGGTTTGTACATATACGTCTATCAATGCGTCCCTATAGCAAACAAACATTTCGATGAACTTCCGTCACTAAAAGATTGGACATTATTATCATTATTTTATGGTAAAGTGTAAAATTATTGAACACTCGCTTTTAACGCATCGAAGATACATTATAGGCTTGAAAATTACTCAAGTTATGTACAGTAAATAAAAATTAATTATAAAACTTAAAATATCTGAACCGATATGAGTGTTTCGTCTTGGCTATTAGTGGGTGAAACCGGGTTTTAAAGTTAATCATTTCAAGTATGTAATACCAATGACGTAATAATACATTAAGAGAAGCAGACATATTGTAAATATAACTGAATATACAAGAGAAATGACAAAACATGGAAAAATGTATCGTAATTTTTCGGAAAATGACAATCAATGCCAGAAATGTAAGGCAAAGGTAAGGTTAAATTGACCCACCTCGCAGTAGACGGCCTGCTTTCCTATTTCATTGTCCATGTTGTATTAGCTGAAACATATTTATTAAGAAGACATTCACTAAAAGATAACGAAATATACTTGATTGCGTACTGAACAGCAATTTTCCAAATAATAAGTAGTTTAAATCACAATATGAAGACAAGTTAGTATTGTCTCCATTTTCCTCGCGCCATTAAATCATCTTCTTCCTCTTCTTTTTCTAAAAGTTTGCGCCAAATGCGTTTCAAACGCTGACGCTGTCACACCAGCGCCCTCTTCTCTAAATTTTGCACTAAGAAGGTCTTCATGCAATATTGCCAACAGTTTGTGGTACACCACCCCTCACATACACGTACGATGGGATGAACTTTTTATTCTTGATTTTCCCATCGTATGAGATATCGTGGAATAGGTAATTAAAAAACATTGAGAGGCTGCAAAGACAACTTTTTGATTTAAAGTTCTGTTTGCGTAATATTAAGGTTCTGAACTTATTTTTAAGCGCCTCTTCTAAAATCTTGACTGCTAATTTTACAAATCTAAAAAAAAACATTACCTCTAATGTAGTTCTAACAATGAACTTTCTAGGAAAACTATAACGGCTAAGCTATCTTTTTAGGTTCGGAAAAATAGCTACGAAACCCTAAAAAATGCGTGGCCCGACACGCAACTGGCCTAATTTATAACTTTAAAAGTCACCCCTAAATTTCATTTGAAAGTCTAGCAACCAAAGTTAATTAGTTCTGAAACTTAAAATGAAATTAGTTGATGGATCTCAATATTTCAGTACCAATCAATCTAATTGATTAATTTTAGAATCCAAAGCAATTAAGTTAATTTAAAGTTAAAGAATATGTAGGTTGAACAATTAATCGATCCGTGTTAGATAGATAGATAGATAAACTCTTTATTGTACATTCATCATATAACATAAATTTCACAAAGAGAAACACAGACAAATATAACATACAATGGGCGGTCTTGGCGATACCAAAAGCGATTGAAGTGTTGTGTTTTTGAATTAGGTAAATTTTAGATGGCCAAAACTAGATGTAAGAAAAGAAGCTTAAATAAGACCAAAACAAGGTTTATAAATGATTTACATAGCGTCAGCAATTGATATTCATGTTGTAAAGGACACTGCAGTGCCTGGGATTTTGTTAGATGGATGAGTCATGCACCTATACTATCCTCTCAGCAAAGTCAGTGATTAGTTAGTATGAGGCTAGTTAAGCCTCGGGTGTCCTCACAATGTTTTCCTTTACTAAACTTAAAAAAAAAATAAGTAATCTATCAACCACTTGGTACCCATAACACGAGCTCCATTACTTTGGATTTACATGCTGAAATGTCCAGTATTATTTTCTACATGAAACGGGTCTTAATCCAACTCGCTTTTGCATTAAAAGAAAAATAGCTTAAACAATAAAGCTATTTCCCTTTCCTAATGCAATGTTCCTACCGGTCGTAGTTATGCAAAAACTGATTGCCACTTAAGATGCGAATAAATAACAAGGAAACATTTAAACGGCCGTAAACAAAGACAAATAACACGAATAACTGGAGCGAGCCGTTAATTACCGGCGATCCTTTTATAAATTATCCAATCTTCGCAAAAAGAGGTCGCAGCTTAGGCTGGTTTGGCTAGGTAACTCAAGGCAAGCTCATGCATCACTACCATGTTTGTCATATTCGGTGTTTCCGTGTGTATGTAAAGTTTATAGGAAAATTATAACGCACCCTCTAATTTGCTTAGGTTTTTAAAAATCATCGAAAGTGTGTTAGAAAAAAAGTTGTTTATGAGGCTGCTCCACAGTTTTTTAACTTTTGTGGTCTCTCCGTTCCTCATGTAATTCCACAATTATGTACTTTTCGTTAAATAAATGATTATGATTATGATTAGTGTAAAAAGTCTACATATATTCCGTTATCAAACAAGAGATGGCGCTGTCAAGGTTCGCCAACAAAATTAAATATCATCATTCATCATTTCAGCCATAAAACGTCCACTAAATGAACAAAGGCCTCCTTCATGGGTCTCCATAAGGGGTAGTTGCCATACTCACCACGCTTTGCAGGCGGGTTGGCGAGCGCAGTATGGGATGTTGATATATGGACAGACGCTGCTGCCCATCTTCCTGAAGTATCCCTTAGCAGGTTTTTACTGCATCCGGCGCCCAACGGCCAACAAATATAAACCGCCTTTATCATATACTATATTGTATGATGGCACGGAACCCTCGGTGCGCGAGTCCGACTCGCTCTTGCCCGGTTTTATTTGTAATTGGTTATAATTTAAAAACTACAGACAAAAATAATGTCGTAAGTATTACACTATTTTGCTTAAATTTAAATTAATATTGAACAGCCTCCCTCCCTCATGGATCTCCATCATTATTTTCTTGGCGCGGCTCAACATGATTTGAACCAGCTATACTCCAATCCTATGCCACACTCGGCCGACGACGCCGTAAAACTGTCCATTTTAAGCATTAACATAATGAATGTGTACGATTTGAATTTAAACGTACTACAACGTACTACGACAACTATAGCCTAGTTGACGTGAACTAGCGGGTGAGGACTTCATTTAAATGAATACTGAGTGACTAGTTTTAAAACATGTAACCGAAAGGCTGATTACGTATCTCACGACAGGTGTGCAACAGGCGTAAATCTCGCGTTCATCGCTAACCCGCCTGCCAAGCGTGGCGAGTATGGCAACTACTCCTCATGGAGATCCATGAGGGAGGCCTGTGTTCAGTAGTGGACGTTTTACGGCTGAAATGATGAATGACGATTTGTACGTCTACTGCAACTCTACGCGACCTTGTCAAGAATCAGCTGATACTTGGATTCAGCTGTTGAAATTGAAACTTTCATATAACAGTTGTGGTTACGCCGACAGCATTGCGAGCGTAACTTAATTTAAACGTTAGATAAACGACATTGCATAGTTAATTATCTATAGGTAAACTAAGGGTTGGTTTACTTTTCTGGGAATTTTGTGTAATCCCATATTGGGCTATTACGCGATGTTCCTACGTGTCCGTGTGTGCGTACACTATAATCCACACGACGGATATTTTGCTGCGTATGCACTCTGCATTTTTTCTAATGTCGGTCACCTTGACAAGACCAGTTGTAATCAAGACGCCTCGCTGGTCGGTCGCACGCAACTCAATTATATTTCCCGCATGTGTCCCCGTCGCGATTCGTTCTTTGGAATCGTGGGACACTTATTACCGAGTCCCATAATATATTTGGGAAAGGTCGCATTACCACAAAATAGTTGCCAGCCAAAGGAATTCGCCTCTCTGTGTAGTGAAGTGAAAGGATTCCCGCGCAGCCCTGGACCCTCAGAGATTGCTGGACTTGCCAGGTTAGTAAGCCTTCCTAATTACCTAGTGATTTTAGCCTGTGCAACGTCGTTATAATTACTATACGCATCTTTGAGAAACCTAGAATTATTGGATTTCAGCCAGTCCATCCCACCTTGGGAAACGCTTATTAATCCCCAAATGATATAATCGGTTAGCTTTATGGTCTATCGTACCATGCATCGCGGCATGCGGCCGGTTATATCTTCCATATATTTGGTCCTCACGAACCGGATAGAAATCTAAAATTTTGGGTTTATTACCACGTGTAATTGCATATAATCATCATAGGAAACTCGTCCTTATTGCGTTACATGTAAGGTCCATTGTGTGTCCGCACTTGTACACGAAGTCCCGTTATAAAATTATTTAAATTCGCATTTTTCCTAACTGATTCACAAATAGGTGTGTATAAGTTATTTACTACTTTAGTGTTTCATGTTGTGAAATAGATTTTACGTTAAATTGCGTTAATTACGCTAATTTTTCATTATTTTATTTAATTGACGGTGGTTTCGTGGAAAGTTTCGTGGCACAAAGATTGGTCTGGTTAACTTTGTTAGCGAATCCAAGTAAGGATCGCCACTATAACATCTTGTTGGTTTATTTTTAACCTAATAACTAAACATTGAGTTTATTTATTTACATCGCAAAAATATTACAGTCCACACCGCATTTATTGAAGAATTTTAGTAGGTTCTGAAGTAACTTATTTACTAGGTTGTTTGTTCTTAAGACAAGATAAATTATTTCTCACTCTTACGTTCATAAGTACCTATTATTTCGCATGCACAGCAATTACGCTCGTGCTATCTATACTGTTCCTATATCGTGCCAGCTTGGTCAGTTAGTGCCTATCTATACTTACTAACGCTGCTGGTAGGATAGGTATTTATTTGTTTTATCCTTACGCGTCGTATTGCACGTTCGCTAGGGTTCCGCATGGTCGGGAAAATAGTTCCACACCTATTTATTTTTTGTTTTACCCGTGTGTCGCGTCGTATTGTACGTCCGCTTTATTGCTTGAAATAGAGTTCCGTTCTATATACCATATATAAATCATATAAGTACCGTTTGTTTTTACAAGCTTTTTTTTTATTTTTCGATTTCGCCATTGTCGTGTCGTATTGAACACACGCTAGGGTTTCGCATGATTGGAAAATTGGTTCCGTACCTACCTATCTTTTGTTTTTTAAAAAAATATAAATATTTAATACTTTGTTTTGCATCCATTAGCTTAGGCTGGAATTTCGCTTGGACGGATAAGTGGTTCCGTACCAATTTTATGTTAAAGTTTTTATTTTTTTTATTTTTAAACACAAATTTTTAGTTTAAAATGGAAGACTTAAATAACAAACTTAAACTTTACGAAGGCAAATGTGCTTCATATTTTGGTCGCGTTCAAAAAATATATGATTTAATTTCAAATCTCAATGACGAAAGGTCGAGAAATACTTTCATTGCGAAAGCCAGAACAGTCGATCAAATTAGAAACGAAATTATAACTACAATTGATAATATAAATATTTTGTCAATGAAAATTAATCCCGACTATGAGGTTAATTACAACACGTTGTCGGCCTTTGACGATCTTTCGTGCGAAATTAAAAATGTATTGAGTTCATTGACCCCAGCTCCCCCTACTAAGGATTATGCTATGAGTAGTACTAATTCGACGAGTAGTAGACTCGGTTCAAGTTCAGGGTCATGTCATATCAAAATACCGAGAATCGAACTGCCTACCTTTGAGGGCGACATTCAAACTTTTCCGTTTTTCTATGAAACATTCAAACGTGTAATACATTTAAATCCCGATTTATCGGACTCGGATCGTATTCACTATTTACTAAGTCATCTCAAGGGCAAGGCTCAAAGTGTTGCCGCCGGTATTGTCCCCGCTGCAGAGAACTATCGCGTAATCTGGGACGCGCTTATCGCAAAATATCATGACACGCGCGCATTAGCAGTTAGTTATCTCAATCAGCTGTTTTCTATAAAATCAGTTGGTACTTCGCCTGCTAATGTTGAACAGGTATTTGATAAATTCACTGCAATTGTGGCAGGACTCAAGCAATTGAAAATAGATAACATGGATGATTTTATTTTCACGTACGCGGGTCTTAAGTTATTAGACTCCGACATCGCAAAACATTACGAAATGTCGCTTCGCAATTTGAAAGATCCTCAAGAGGTAGATTATAATTACTTCGTAAAGTTTGTACGCGAACAAATAAAAATATTATATCGCATCGCGCCGTCGAATGCTGAAAAGTCGACTGCCGGCCGCAGCGGCGCCAGTGCGGCGTCTGCTACGTCTTCTAGGGCGCATGTATCTACATCACCTAAATGTTCGCTCTGTCATTCATCGCATATCCACTTATATAAGTGCAGTGCCTTTTTAAAATTAAACGCGAATGACAGATTTAAATTCATTAAGGAACACAATATGTGTGTCAACTGCCTTAGTGCGCAGCATACAGCGTCTAAATGTCAGTCTTCTTCCACTTGTAAGAAGTGCCAGGGTAAACATCATTCCTTGTTGCATTTCGAACAAAGGCCACAGAAACCAGCTGCTAGTGTCAGCACCGCACCGGCTACTAGTGCCGAAGAACCTGAGCCATCGCAGGAACGGGTTTCTTTTTGCACGCACTCAGCCACGGTTCAAAGGTCGTCTCGCACTACTGAAGTGCTAGCTACTGCGAAGGTATTAGTGGTAGGTAGGAAGGGCAAGGATGCTGTTATTCGCTGTCTTCTGGACCCAGGTTCCCAGAAGAACTATATAACTACTCGATGCTGTCGTAAGCTCGGGTTACCTATCCGCGAGGATTCGGTGGTTACCGTCAAAGGTATTGGTGGTACCTCTCAACCAGTACGAGGTTCAGTTGAATTCAAATTTAGTTCGCGTTTCCGTGTGCAACCCAAGTACAACATCGACGCTCTGGTTCTCGACGAGATAACGGGTCAGCTCCCGTTATGCCCGATAGATGTCGCTAACTTCAATCACATTGATTCGAGGCTACTTGCCGACGATACTTGGGCTACGCCGGGGAATATTGACATTCTGCTAGGAGTAAAACTGTTTGCTAAGTTATTGCAACCAGGTCATGTATCTTCTACCGCGGGATGTCCAGACGCATTAGAGACAGTGCTTGGCTATATATTAATGGGAGACGCACCTGTCTTGGAACGTCCGAAAGCCACCCTGTCGTTTTTCGCTACTTCCCCTTTGGAAAGCTGCGACTTGCGCAAGTTTTGGGAGATAGAAGAAGTTCAACCCTCTTCTATCACTAGCGTGGATGATAAATACTGTGAACAGTTTTATTGTTCCACCACTACTCGCACCCAATCTGGCAAGTATGTCGTTGCTTTGCCATTGAAGACAGACGCATCGGCGTTAGGTAATTCTTTCGAAATTGCACGTCGTAGATTTATTAGCCTCGAACGAAAACTTAAATCGCATCCTAACGTCAAATTACTCTATGATGACGTCATAAGAGATTATCTAAAAAATAATTACGTTTCCCTTGTGCAAGGAATTATTCCTGGCGAGGTATCTTACTACATCCCGCACCATGCTGTAATTCGCGAAGACAAGGCAACCACCAAGTTACGCGTGGTTCTTGATGCGAGCGCGAAGACAGCCAATGGTACATCACTAAATGATATTCTCTACGCAGGTCCAGTTCTTCAGTCGGACCTTTTTAATATTCTTTTAAATTTAAGATTCTACGCTGTAGCTATAACGGCTGATGTTAAAGCTATGTACCTCAGAATTTCAGTACGTCCTGAAAATCGTCCTCTTCAGCGTATACTATATCGCTTTCACGAAGACGAGGAATTGCAAATTCTGCAATTTTCCGTTCTTCCCTTTGGGTTCAAATGCTCGCCCTTTGTCGCCATCCGCACCATTCAACAATTGTGTAAGGATGAGGGTCAAAATTGTCCTCTCGCAAGCGAGATTCTAAATAGAGATATTTATATCGATGATATCGCTAGTTCTATTCCTAGCATTGCGCTAGCAATAGATTCCGCTCACCAACTGATTAAGTTGTTTTCACTTGGTGATTTTGAGTTGACTAAATGGTCAAGTAATAGCCCTGAGGTTCTTCAGGCTATTCCCGAGTCACTGCGGCTCGCGCACAGTGTCGATCTAAGTAAGGATCCGACTCTAAAGGTTCTTGGGCTTCGTTGGTTTCCCGACGAAGACTATTTCGCATTCCAAGTCAATTCTGACAATCGCCCTTGCACGAAGAGAAATATTCTGTCGTCTATCGCTCGCCTCTTCGATGTTCTGGGTTTAGTCGCGCCCATGATCTTGTACGCCAAGCTATTGATCAAAGATCTTTGGCTTGTAAAAATTGGATGGGATGATGTCCCACCCAACCGCATAGTTCGTCTGTGGCAGCAGTTTCAAGATGAACTGCCGCATATTTCGCAGCTTAAATTCACACGCCACATTGGCGTAATTGAAAACTGTAAAGTTTCATTAGTTGGGTTTGCAGACGCTAGCGAGAAAGCCTACGGTGGTGCTGTCTACGCCCACGTAGTTAAACCAGATGGAGACATAACCATCTCGCTAGTATGTGCAAAGTCCAAGGTCGCTCCTCTTAAAGTTATTTCGCTGGCTCGTCTGGAGCTATGCGCCGCATTGCTTTTATCAACTTTGATAAAGCGAGTTTTTGATCTTTATTCCTCCCGATATGCCATTGAGGCTGTCGTAGCATTTTCAGACTCAACTGTAACTTTGAGTTGGATCCACTCTTCGCCACATCGCTGGCACACGTTTGTGGCCAATCGCATAGCCAAGATTCACGAAAATCTCTCGGCAAAACACTTCTTCCATGTAAAAGGATCAGATAATCCTAGTGATTGTCTTTCCCGCGGTTTGACGCCAGCCCAGCTTATCCATCATCCACTGTGGTTGACTGGACCGCCCTGGCTCAAACTGCCCCGCCACGCATGGCCTATAAAGCCATTCGTTCCAGGTCAGACGCAAGAGCTTCCCGAAATGAAGCCAGTTGCTCTACCTGTTTTATCGCCGGAAATGTCAAAGGTGAATTCTCCTGCCGAAGACATTCTGTATAACCTCTCCAATAGGTTTTCCTCCTGGAAAAAATACTTGAAAACAATTTGCTTTGTTTACAAATTTCTAAAGTGGCTTCCTATAGGCCCAATAACCGCGCTCGATTTGAACTTTGCTGAATCAGTTGTGTGGCGAACTGTTCAACGAATTCATTTTGAATCCGATGCAAAATCGTATTTTCGTGAACTCTACCAATTCTTATCGCATGAATATAGCACATATTGGGAGAAGGAACTGGCGGATGATAACTCGCGACCGCTCTACGCGCTTAGCTCCGATCCGTCAGAACCCGCCGCATTAAGCTTACTTACTTATTTATTTATTATATCCCATATATATTCCCCCTTCCCCTCCCACACTCCTAAAAAATCGATCATATTGCTATGCAGAGAGCTCTAATTGCATTTTCGCTTAGTTGGACTGTTATATTAGTTATTTTTGTTTTCTTTTCTTTTCGTAAACTTAAATTCAATGTTTTATAGTTATAGTTGTCATTCTGTTCTCTTTTAATTGTTTGCCTTGTAACTCGAACTCTGTAGAGGTCTCCCGCGATACAGGCTTGCCTCGTGCGGGGACCACTGTCAAACATTGTATGTATTGTAAAATTTTTAACTTTGGCTAATAAATTATTTTGTATTTGTATTTTGTATTAACTCCTGCACATTTTCTTAACACGAAACCACTCGTCTTTTTCCCTGCTCGCGAGGTAACTGAAACGCGCTTACATCTTATTTCGCGACAGGAACTAAATGATCAACTTGTTCATTCTAAATGGAACACACCTGCTAATCCTTTACGGACTGGTATGGTTGTTGTTTCTATGCAGGACAACGTTATGCCTCTACATTGGCCGATAGGCTTAGTGACTGAAGTCTATCCGGATAAGAACGGGGTAGTTAGAGTCGCAACGATCAAGACTCAGAGTGGGTTTTTTCAACGGCCAACAGTTAAGTTGTGCCCTTTGCCAACACAATAAGTTTTGGTATCTAATTTTTATAATGCAGAAGTTAAGTTTAATTAAATTTATTAACTAGTTTATAAAATTCCTTCATAAATTTAGTTTCTTTCATAAGGTAGAGTTTTCATGATGATAATATGCAATTGTTAATTGTTGTTTCCTCTTTTTTGTTTTGAAAGATTAGGACCTTTCAAGCCGGGGAATATGGTTACGCCGACAGCATTGCGAGCGTAACTTAATTTAAACGTTAGATAAACGACATTGCATAGTTAATTATCTATAGGTAAACTAAGGGTTGGTTTACTTTTCTGGGAATTTTGTGTAATCCCATATTGGGCTATTACGCGATGTTCCTACGTGTCCGTGTGTGCGTACACTATAATCCACACGACGGATATTTTGCTGCGTATGCACTCTGCATTTTTTCTAATGTCGGTCACCTTGACAAGACCAGTTGTAATCAAGACGCCTCGCTGGTCGGTCGCACGCAACTCAATTATATTTCCCGCATGTGTCCCCGTCGCGATTCGTTCTTTGGAATCGTGGGACACTTATTACCGAGTCCCATAATATATTTGGGAAAGGTCGCATTACCACAAAATAGTTGCCAGCCAAAGGAATTCGCCTCTCTGTGTAGTGAAGTGAAAGGATTCCCGCGCAGCCCTGGACCCTCAGAGATTGCTGGACTTGCCAGGTTAGTAAGCCTTCCTAATTACCTAGTGATTTTAGCCTGTGCAACGTCGTTATAATTACTATACGCATCTTTGAGAAACCTAGAATTATTGGATTTCAGCCAGTCCATCCCACCTTGGGAAACGCTTATTAATCCCCAAATGATATAATCGGTTAGCTTTATGGTCTATCGTACCATGCATCGCGGCATGCGGCCGGTTATATCTTCCAAGTTGTATTATAATTATATAATAATAGTATAAAAGTTGTGGTTTGGCCAGAAGTACCCCTTTCGGGTTATTACACAAATTATAATACCCTGTATAAAAGACCGATGGACCGATCGCGCGCTAGACGCGACGCTAAGTAAGTATGAAGATAAAATAATGTTCAAAAACTATCAATGTGTTTTTAAAAGGTTTCACATCTGCCGGGTGTCCCATGACGACAAACGTTTGTAAGTATTATTCTACGAGTATATTATATAGTATTGTATAATGTTTGGCGCAGAATAATATCGCTGAGTCAACGATCTTATGCTAATATTCATAAGACTCAAACTACCCCTGAACTAAAGATGAAGGTTTGCAGGGACGGATTTGAGCAAAAGCTTTTGTGGATTTTGCGCAAGATATCCTGTGGTGTAATTCAAACGGATAAATCCGCTATACAGTGCTGTTAGAAAAGTCAATTTACAAATTATAACAACACACATTATTTAATAAAGCACATAATTGAATTTGTTCGCTCCAGATGACACGCGAGTTATGAAAAGAAAGGAGCAGAAGAACGTTACTCGGTCGTTATTATTTAACAAATTATTTTTTAAATTTATACATGTTGCGTGTTTTATAATAGACAGATAGATTAACTCTTTATTGTATTAATAATGTGTTACACATTCTGACCACCACAAGGAACAACTTTAGTTTTACGACTTTCCAGGTTTTGGTAATTTTCATTCAAGAATTTTTTTACTGCGACAGCTGATTATGCGATAGTGACAACCTAAAAGTTGGCAGATTCTTGACAGGGCCATTATGATTGACCTCCGCGGAAAGTTGTCGTAGAGTTACAAATAAAAATACTCAAGATTACACACAGGTATCTTGTCACATTTCGAAAAAAAACACGTATTAAATGTGCATATTTTTTTATGAAAGAAAAATTCATTGGTGCCCGGCTGGTTTCAAACTATCTTAGATCGAGAGTTGAGGGTAAATTACCCCTCGGCTAACGCTGTTATAAATAAGTAAAACCAAGGATGCCGTGGGGTGCCAGCAGTGAAATGTTGCTTCTCTAGCCCGTGGATGCAGTTAGAATGTGCAAGGGATGGGCAGCAGCGTCTTTCCGCGCATCAACGTCCCGTACTCCCGTACTGCGCTCACCAACCCGCCTGCCAAGCGTGGTGAGTATTGCAACAACCTTCTCATGATCGTTACTTGAAGATCCATGAGGGAGGCTTATCTCCAGCAGTGGAGGTCCTACGGCATCCCTTATATCCCATATCCCCTTATATCCCTTATACCTCCGATATTTTTTCAGTTTATAAGCCGTAGGACCTCCACTGCTGGAGATAAGCCTCCCTCCCTCATGGAGCAGGCTCTTACTTCACCCACGAGCATGAGGGACATTCTGCTGCCGGCACCTCACGGCAGCCCGTATCGCGGAGGCCAATGTGTGCTACGTACCCTTGGTCCGTCCCTGCGGCCTTCCAAGAAGGGAGTGACCGCTGAATCTGCCGCGAACTTTTCCAATAAAAACTCCGACGTGACTCGACAATCGGACGACATTGTTTGATCAGTTCAAGATATCGCCAGGCTTTTGAACGAACTTAATGGGATCTTTCTTGGCCGTCACTTTTCGTACTTTACTTACCTACTCATATTTTTTAACGGACTTTAAAAAAGGAACGAAGTTTTAAGTCGTCTGTATATTTTGAATTATTTTAACTGATTCAAAAAAAGAATCTTAGGTCGCCTGTATTTTTTTTTAATCTTTGTTACTCTGAACTTCGTCGCTTGCAAACCGATTTCCTAAACACTTTTTGGGTTCGAATATACACCAAATTGGTACCATTTTTTTAAACTCGTTTCTGATGATTCATTAATTTCCATTAATTCCATTAGGGAATCAACCAATACAATAATTGTAATCTACTGGAGCGCGATTGTGTTTATGGTTTCAATCAATAATTTTTGTTTTGTTGTTTCACACCCAGTTTTATAATGAAATATTGAATGAGTGGAGGGAACTTTTCAAATGTAACAGGCACTCACTATAGCGCTTTGGATATTTTCAGCAACAACAAGTCAAGGATTCATTGAAGTCGGTTTTTATTTTTAATTAAAGAACTTCGTAAACTAAAAGTAATTATTTAATTCGTCAAAAAAAAACGGCCAAGTGCGAGTCGGACTAGCGCACGAATGGTTCCGTACCATTAGTCTCTATTAAGTTTACAAAAGTTACTCAGTCAAACTATTACGTTACTTCATTCCATTAAATTTAATTGTAATGACCCTGATGCTGCTGATGGTGATGTGTCGGTGAGGATGATGATGACCTCACGACGTCGTCACCCGTGACTTTTGTAATATTGAAGTATTTTGATACCCATCTGTGGTCTTCTTCATCAGTTCCACTTCACCAAATCATACTTTCTAACAAAATTGCTATATGTTCCCTTACAACATTTAAGGAGTTCCCTCGATTCCTCATGGATCCCATCATCAGAACTAAGTTTTGAAAAAATGGGATCTAGTTCAAAGTGTACCTATCTAATCAAATTAAAAAAAAAAACAAATCGGTTTATAAACGAAAAAATATACAACCGTCTTGAGAACGTCCGTTAAGAATTGGCCTTTCACCTCTGTTTTTAAATGATTTATACAGTGATATCAACTGGTATGTATGTTGTTCGGGGCGCTGTAGCGATTACATTACATACCTAGATTGCAAAAGCCTTAGGCTTTCGATATTAAATCACATAGGAATCCAATAATGCTGGATACTTCACACACACCACCTAGTCCCAAACTCATCCACGTCCACTGCTAGACATACATATGTAGGTTTCCCTCATCGATCTCCAAGATCATGAGGGGAATGTTGCCATACTCGCCACGCTTGGCAGGCGGGTTGGCGATCGTAGTACGGGGTACTGACACGGAAAGACGTTGCTGCCCATCTTCCGGAGGTAACTCTTGGCATTTCTTAAAACCATTTTTAACATATATATAAAAACATCCAGACGAAACATTACTGTAGAAACTAGAAAATAAGAAACGCCACTCCCAGCGTTCCAGCTTAATAGCTTAATAGAGTTGGTCTGGTGACCCACTGCGCCACGGTTTTCATATTTATACGTGGAGCTGTAAGAGCCTGCTAAAGATTCCTCCGGAAGATGGGCAGCAGCGTCTTTTTGTCCGGTACTGCGCTTGTCAAACCGCCTGCCAAGCGTGGCGAGTATGACAACCTTTCCCTCATGATCTTAGAGGGATCTATGAGGGAGGCCTATGTCCAGCAGTAGATGTGGTTTGCAGTCCTGAGCTCGCCAACCCTGCTAACTGCGGTGAGTATGGCAATACCGCCTCATGGCCAGTACTTGGATATCCACGAGGGAGGCCTACTACCAGCAGTGGACGTCCTTCGGCTGTGATGATGATGATGAAGCACCAGAACTGTTCAAAAACGCCCACATTCACTGAACCGGCGAAAACTAATTTCCCCGGAATGAACAACCATAAATAATTACGGGAAACGGTATTTTTCAGCGATGCCGTATTTGTATCGTGCAAATAGACAAAGTTTCGTTCGTCCACAGCTCAAATGCCTCTGTCAGGGTGTACAAACTTTCGCAATAAAAGGTGAGGCCTGGTCGGAGTGTTGGCGGTATATGGTGTACAAGACGTTCTGTAAAAGTGTTTGACTTGACTTTGACTTTGGTTAATTGGTGGCACTTAGCGAACGAACGAGAGGCTTATTACCACGTCGTTCACAACTAAATGATCACCGCCCCCATGCTTTAATTGAATATAATTTAAAACAATATTTTATGATCACCGCCTCCACGCAAAATGGGTTAGTACAGTACAAGTATACCAAATCCTACTTACCGCACAAAACTGGAAGGACTTGGAGGAGACCTTTGCCCAGCAGTGGTGGCATGGGGTAAAAATATGATGAGCACTTTGGGCCTCACTATTCATTGTCTTAATATATCCCGAATATAAGCTACTTCCCCTGGGATGCCGGCAGTAAAATGTTGCCTTTTCTGTTTCGTCCGTCTCTCAAATAATGCCCAAAAAAGCTACTGAGCTAATTTAACCACCAGATTTTATTTTTCCAGAATTAGGTCTTTCATCTTGTTACTTTGCGACCGAGGTTGTGTTTTTTTTTACTTTCGTCACTTATAATGTAAATAAATGTTTATATCGTTCATCATTTCAGCCGTAAAACGTCCACTACTGAACTAAGGCCTCCCTCATGAATCTCCATGAAGGGTAGTTGCCAGACTCACCACGCTTGGCAGGCGGGTTGGTGAGCGCAGTACGAGATGTTGATATACGGAAAGACGCTGCTGCCTATCTTCCGGAGGTGGCCCTTAGCAGGCTCTTACTGCATTCACGGGTAGGAGAGGAGGGGTAACATTCTACTGCCGGCACCCCACGGCAATGTTTATATATTTTATAAAAAAACATTTGTTTTATTCCTGAATTTTTTTCTCTCTAAGATTTTATGATAAATATTTTATTATTTATTTATTTTTGCCGTCGGGACTTTTAGGCCTACTTTTTACGCATTGCATGCGCATTCACCGTCGCTGAGCTTTGGATAACTTTTTGTTCATACAAATTGAAATGTCGGTTAGCCGCTCACCGCCGGGTAACAATAACCTACTCAAGACCCCTCCTATGATCCACTATGGTTCAGATTCGGCGTTAAATATCTCATCATCGGCCGAATTATCCAACATTTCTAACGTCACTAAACGGCAGAAACGCACCTTCGAAGACTTCACTTCGCGTTCTGACTCCGGAATAAGTGAAATAAAAAGTATGTTCTCGGATTTAAGATTGCAACAGGATCATAAATTTGAAGTCATTACCAATGCCATGAACCTAATAATTACCCAGAACCAAGACATCAAAACCTCAATCGAGCACATGAACTCGCAGCACGAAGACCTATTAATCAGAATGAACTGCATCGAAGACGAAAACAAGGAGTACAAGACCCGTATAGCCGTCCTCGAAAATAAAATAGAGTTGCTAGAGAGACAGTCACGCAGTTCATCAATTGAAATCCGTAATATTCCAAAACAGGACCAGGAAACCAAACAGAATCTAAACGAGATTGTCCGGAACCTAGGCCCAACTCTGGGCTTAGTAACTCCTATAGTAACTACGGATATACGCAACATATATCGTACTAAAAGGGGTCATATAGTTGTGGATTTTGCTTCCGTTAACTCAATGGAAACGGTGATTACGAGTTACAGGAAACACAAGAAAGATTGTCGTGTAAACAGGGTCAAACCCCTTAATACGTCACAGCTCCATATCCCGGGACCACCGTGTCCCATTTTTATCTCGGAGCTTCTCACAAGTAAAGCTAACCGCCTATTTTTCCTTGCAAGGGATCTCGTTAAGAGCAAAAAACTCGTCTCTGCGTGGACATCTTTCGGTCATATTTATGTAAAAAAAGATGATAGCTCAGTGCCGGTTCGCATTTTGTCGGAAGACGTTTTGTACAAGCTCTGCGCCCAATGACTATTTAATAACCAAATATATCTCCTTGTTTTTTTATCTAACTACCTATGCTTGTTATGTTTTTACAGTTTTTTGTGTGTTTATATTAGTTTTAAGCAAAACGCTTTATTATATTCTTTTTGTCTTTTATATAGTTTGCAAAACCTTGTCCACTTTTTGATTTTATATATTTTTGTTGAGATTAACAGACAGTCACCAGCCTACAGTACACAAACTCATACTTCTACCCATTACTCCACAGAATATCTTATTTGTGAGCTTGAACGTGAGCCTCTCACATCAATATATAAACACAAGTTGCCCTCTGCTGAGCGTCCGGTTCTGTTCCACATCATGCCTTCCCGCCATCACATTGGGGTTCACCCGCCAATTAACACTAAGAAAACCTATAATTATCCCTCTTTAGTAGGGTTCAATCTAAGTTTTTTAAATGATTATGGTTGATGCTAATAGTATTGATTATTTAAACCGCGGGTTGGACTCCATATCTGTGGCAAATTCAGTACGATGTGACATCGAGGATGTCCAAAATTACTCAACAAATGGCAACTTAACTCTTATTTCACAAAACATAAGGAGTATTAATTGTAATATTCACAACTTCACCACTCTCGTATTGAGATCTAATATAGCGTGGGATATAATGGTATTATCAGAATGTTGGCTTCCGTCTTCTAATTTTATTCCCGAACTAAATGGCTATAACCACACGGCTACTGCAATTAATTCCACACAGAATGAAGGCGTTGTGGTTTATTATAAACATAACTTGAACATTGAATTTGCAGAGCCAAATGTAAGCGATGCAAACTGCATCCTATTAAAACTAGGTACATCCACAGCCGTTCTTGGCATATATAGACCACCTAGTAAAACAAATACAAAAAATTTCATTGACAGTCTGGACCCTATTCTATCGCGTTTAAATAGCTTCAAAAACATCATACTATGCGGTGATATTAACATTGACATCGCGGACGGCACTAACGACAAACGGTCGCATGACTACTTAAATTTACTGGCTAGTCATGGTCTATTGCCGGCTCACTCTTTGGCGACCCATGGTTTGACGTGCCTTGACCATATGATGCTGAAAACGAAACTTGAGGCTACCTGTTTTATAGTTGAGTCTTCCATCACAGACCATGAGTGCGTGGCATTGTGCCTATCCCAGCCTACCTCATATCTCTCTCGCTCTTCAATATCCTATCGAACCGACTACGGAGCACTTGATAATGACGTTTCAAATTTGGTATTTGATGACATTCTAAGATTAGCTGATGTTAACCTAGCCACAAATACTTTGGTTAATTTACTTTCCGCAACAGTTAAAAAAAACACCAAATTAATTAAAATATCGAATCGCAAAAAAATACACAAGCCTTGGATCACCCCGGGACTATTGAAATGTATGAAAAATAGGGATAATCTTTTCAAAAAACTTAAAAAAGACCCCAACAACGACATTTTGAAATTGACGTTCAAAAGGTATAGAAACTACTGTAATGGAACTTTAAAAAAAGCTAAGAGAGATCACGAAAAACGGGAAATAGATAAAGCTAAAAATAACAATAAAAAACTATGGGAGGTGATCAGGGATGTCAGTGGGCAGAGGGGTGTAGTTGATTATTCCAAAAATCTACTCTCTCAGGAAAATCACGGTATTACTGTAAACGACGTAAATAGCTATTTTTCTAATATTGGAAAACGCTTGGCTGAAAGTGTCGTCTGTAATAATAATGACGGCATTGACAATAACCAATTGTCCTCTTTTACTAAAAGCTTCGCCCTACTGCCTACTGATGATCTCGAAGTGTATCAACTTATTTTAGGTCTTAAAAATAATTGTGCAATGGGTCTGGACCAAATATCTTGTGTTTTTTTAAAAAGGTACGCAAATCTTCTAGCTGTTCCCTTAGCCCATATTTGTAATCTAGCCTTTGATAGTGGCTTATTTCCCAGTGCGTTTAAGACGGCCCTTATAAAACCTGTTCACAAGAGTGGCCCGAAAGATCGAGTTGATAACTTTAGGCCTATATCAATTCTACCTGCTATGTCTAAAATACTAGAAAGGCTGATTAACAGACGTCTTGTCCACTTCTTAGAAAGCAATAACCTTCTTGCTTCTACTCAGTTTGGTTTTCGTAAAGACAGGTCCACAAGCGATGCGGTACATGATCTCACCAACTCGATCATTACGAACCTTGATGAAAGAAAGAAGTGCCTGACTGTGTTCATAGACCTAGCTAAGGCCTTTGATACGGTCTCGGTCCCAATTCTTGTTGCGAAGCTGGAAAGAATTGGTGTTAGAGGGCTTCCCCTGCAACTTTTGCACGACTTCCTGACGGGCAGAAAACAGCGCGTTAAAATTGACGAATTGTTAAGCGATGAACTTCCTGTAGTTTATGGCGTCCCCCAGGGGAGCATTCTCGGACCTACTCTCTTCCTTATATACTTAAATGACCTCTGTAATCTTTCACTCTGTGGTGGTAAAATAGTGACCTTTGCTGATGATACAGCCTTGTTTTTTAGCGGAAATAGTTGGGTTGAGGTATTTGAAACTGCTCAGACAGGATTTGATAAGGTATGTTCGTGGCTCAGAGTAAATCTCCTAACTATAAACGTCTCAAAGTCAAACTACGTTGCCTTTGCTCTGAGGAAAAACCTCCTTCCACCGGTGGACCTGTCCATAGCAGCGCACAACTGTTTATCCCCGACTTCCGCCTGCAATTGCCCCCATCTGCAACGCCTCGCAAATGTAAAGTATTTAGGTATACACATTGACGAGACGCTTACCTTCAAATACCACATAGAAATGCAAGTTGTCCGACTAAGAAAATTGATCTACATTTTCAAGGCCCTGAGGAGGGTTGCAGACAAGAGTACTGTAAAAACCGTTTACCTCGCACTTTGTCAAACATTAATTTGCTACTGTGTCACGTCATGGGGTGGTGCAGCCAAAACAAATCTGCTGGTACTGGAAAGGGCTCAGAGGGCTATACTGAAGGTGGGTGCCGGTCTGCCATATCAGTTCCCAACCACTGAGCTCTTTGCAAACTGGGATGTCCTTTCAATTAGGCAACTTTTTGTTGTACAAATCGTCCTTAAAAAGCATTCCCAGCTAGCGTATAAGCCAGAGACAGTGAGTGGGAAGCGTAGAAAGGGTACTGTATGCCAGTCTGTGACCTTCCATACCAGCCTTTCGCACAACTTCTTTTGTTTTCTCGGCGACTTCCTCTATAATAAAGTAAATAACATCCTTACCATCTACCCCATGACGAAGACCAAATGCAAAGCTGCTGTTTCAGTGTGGCTAAAATCTTTGGATTACCAACAAGTAGAAAACCTCCTCCAAACCATAAAATAAATACCTACTCCACTTTATTTATCTCACTTTCTATATATCCCATATCATTTCAGCCGTAACGTCCACTACTGAACACAGGCCTCGCTCATGTATCTCCATGAGGGGTAGTTACCATACTCACCACGCTTGGCAGGGGGGATGGCGAGCGCAGTACGGGATGTTTGGTACACGGAAAGACGCTGCTGCCCATCTTACGGAGGTATCCCTTAGCAGGATCATACTGCATCCGTGGGTATGAGAGGAAGGGTAATATTCTACTGCCGGCACCCCGCGGCGATATCCCATATACACTACTCAATGGAACTACCTATCTACCTTTACACTCCACACTGTCATTTCAATTCTCCGGCTGTCTGACTTTACATTTTGTCTCAACAAATCTTATATATTATTATTTAATCTACCTACCTACTGTACCTAATTTTTAATTCATACTTAGTTGTGTTGTTTTGGTTGTTTTTGTTTGTATTTTTTTTTATCTCAAATTTGTTTACTCCTGTGAATGTTACTAGTGTGTAAAATTTCTGACTTTTGTGTTATTCTAGTTGTAGATTGTTTGTGTTGTGTTTTTTTCACTATATCTTTTATTGTCTCTTATAAAATTATTGATTAAGCTGCGTTCACTTCCATCTGTGAAGGTTTTTACCTTTGTTTAGATATCAAATGTATTTTCTTGTATCCGTGGGTTGGGGGCCTGGTGACTAGTAACACAGGCTGTGCGCCTATAACTAGCACCAGTCTCTCATAATACAGGTTAGGATTAAGCTTTTTACACCATCAACATTCATCTTTTACTGTGCTGTAACCTTTATGAGAGAAAATAAACATATCTTTATTATTATTATTATTATTATTATTATAAGGAATAATATTTCTGTACAATCTTGACCGAGAAATTTATAGAAGCTCTATCCATCGTTCATCTCGTCATTTTAAATCGCCATCAGTAGCACCGCACAACCGAGACATTTCTCAAATGAACTGTCGCGTCGCGTCCACAATACGTGTAGAACGTCCTCAACATTTATTGTGCAGACGGTTCCCTTCAGCGGCTAATCTGGCGGATTATGGGAATCGCTTCGAGTAATGAGCTTTCTGAAAAATTGTTGTTCGGTTCAAGGTATTGTGCGGTTTTGAGATTTGAGCTATTCGTTAGGAGAAATCTTGCTTTCAACTGGAAATATCTTTCAACATACACACTAAATAAGAATGCTGAACTCAATTTATGACATATGTACATATAAAAGAAAAACAAAACACATTTAAATTGAAAGAGTGAGGTTTCTTCTTCGCTTCTTTCCTTCACATGGAAAAAAGTTTTCCGAGTCGAACGAATTAAATTATGTGATTTATTCAGTTTAAATGTGTTTTGTTTTTTCTTTGTAAACTGTCTATTTTATGTAGCCTTGTGCTGTATTTAATAAACACTTATTGACTTTGATTGCATAAAGCCCATAATTTAATTCGTTCGCTTCAGAAAACTTTTTTCCGTGTGATTAATATTTAGAACTTGCTTATCCTTTATGATCAGAACTTGCTCATTCTTCACTTCTCCGCCCAAACCATTAACCTTAACCATTCCTCAATTCCGGAGTAAAGTACAACAATTTTAGAATTTGATCTGAAAGCTTTACGCGTTTGTTTGAGACATTGCCTTCGGTTCACGTCTCGCTCAATCGTCACTACTTCGACGGGTCGTCCGATACCTTTTGGATTGGAGGAATAGCTCTATTGCACCTGCAATACTGATCATTATCAATAAGAACACGCTCTTTCTCAATCACTTCGACCAGACCTTTACCCCAGACATTCCTCGATTCCGGGTGCATCCGATACGCGTTGCCTTTGAGTGATGTCCGCTGTGCTGTTGAATGTACATTTGTACCGCTGAACATTGACAGTCGCACGAGTGGTGTGTAGAAATTGCTCTTTCTTCGCCACTTCAACGAGATCGCCCTACAACGCACATTCATCGATCGCCGGCGTCCGATACGTGTTGGCTTTACAATGAGAGTAGTGGAGCGTAGACGACTTATGGAGACGTGGTCCTTTACTACTGGGCTCATGAATAAGCTTAGAGTCGCTCAACGAGCTATGGAGAGGACTATGCTCGGGATTTCTTTACGGGTTCAAATCAGAAAGGAGGAGATACGTAGAAGAACTCGGGTCACCGCCATAGCCCAACGGATTAGCACGCTGAAGTGACAACGGGCAGGCCGTGGAGCTTGAAGAACAATGGCTGATAGGACTGAAAAATTAATGATTGAAGTCCGCGGACCGGCAAGCGCAGCGTAGGATATCCACCAACAAGATGACGGATAATAGAAATCGTTGAGGGAGGCCTATATCCAACAATGGACGGTCTATGGCTGAAATGATGAATGATGAAGATGCTGAGTGGAGCGTGGCGGGGAAATACGAGGCGAGAGAGAAGTGGTACCTACTCTAACGTTTTGCCTGGTCCCTCGCAGCGCTGCTTCTCGTGTCTCCCTTTCTCTGCCACTCCGACCAGACCTTTACCCTAGACATTCCTCGATCCCGCCTGCGTCCGATACGTGTTGGCTCTGAACGATGGCGGCTGTTTGTTCTGTACGGAACCAATTGTTTAGCGTTTTCACGTTAAATAAAGTTGCAGTGGAAAATGTGCTTCCAGTAAATATTGCTTGCTGATTTGTGGGACGAATTGGCAGAAATATGCTTCATAGAATACCAATAAGTTGGCCTTTCACATTAACGAGTATTATAGATGAATTATACAGCGTCAGCAACTGGTATTCGTGCTGTAAGTGATGCTGCAAATTAGGATAGTTCAGCATCTATACTAACATCTCAAGCTGTTCAGCAGTTATCCTCATCATCATCATTTCAGCCGTAAAACGTCCACTACTGAACACAAGCCTCCCTCATGATCTCAGCAGTATTCTTCTCGAAATAAATGTAATGCAAATTAACACCTTATCTATGTGTTGTATAAACGTTTTATTTGAAGTGAAACACCATGAGTAACCTCATTTTAAACGTATTGAACTGTTTGTGGCTTTTAGTGCATTTTGTAGAACTTTAGTTGAATAAGAAACAATTTCTACATTTTTAACAATAAAAATGACTTAATTGAATCTGATATTCGATATCGACACCGTGAAGTTTATAACACTGAAGAGTTTCGGTAGCCCTGTGGTCTTCATCAGTTCCACTTTACCAAAGCAATCATCATCCGCCGTAGGGTGCCGGCAGTAGAATGTTACTCCTCCTCTCATGCCCGTGGATGCAGTAAGAGCCTGCTAAGGGATACCTCTGGAATATGGGCAGCAGTGTCTTTCTGTTCTTTACACCCAGTTCTATTAACATCCCGTACTACGCTCGCCAACCCGCCTACCAAGCATGGTGAGTATGGCAACTACCCCTCACGGAGATCTATGAGGGAGGCATAACGTCCAGTAGTGGACGTTTTACGGCTAAAATGATGAAAGCATCATTAGGTTTATCTATTGATAACGCTAGCTCCTTCTAAAACAGATACTACGTTTAACAGCTCTTAGAAATTGCATTCTTAATACACAAAAGAGCCCTGCTACCCATTTTAGTGCACGAAGATTCTAAATATTCTATGCCTATGAATCAAACATAAGCCTCCTTGAATGCGATCCTTGTAGATAAGGCCGCCAATTGTCCCTCTGTTTTTCAGTGTTTCTTGTTATTACGTTTAGTTTTAAGGTGTGCAATAAAGTATTTTCTATCTTCTATCTATCTATCTATGCTAGCGCTACTCTACACTTTACAAAGGTGCATATATCGATCTTACCTATACAGGTTGTATTATAATTTAAACTCAACTCAAAAAAAAAAAACACTGTACAAAGTGCTTCCGTGAGGGGTCACGACCCCCATTATTTCGAAAACGACGCAAGGAGTAGGATTCCCTCTCTCACTCAACTATAATAATGAAAAATAATAGTTCAAATGTTACCGACGCTGTATAAAGAATCCTATAAAGGCAGAAAGTAGCAGCGACTTGCGTGTATGGAAATATGACAGTAACATAAGCGATATAACAGCTACGAGTATTTTTATAGAAACTATTTTTCGCTGTTCCGCATAAGCCGTCGGAATACTGGAATCGATCGTAATATCTCAAATGACTATTACCCATAAAAATAAACTAATAAAAGCGACCATAAAGAATATAAATAAGCAGAGTATATGGTTATATTCCGGCATCACGGCCCCGATAACTTAAATCGATGTTTGTTGTCTGGCTGGCTGCACAGGGTACTTGCCGACAGAAGGGAAGCTTATCAAAAATACACACCCTCATACTTTGTAGCTCAAGAATTAGCAGTTATTTCTCGCAGACTTGATTTCAGGGTAGAAACCCAATTTGAAAACTGGTGCGAGAATCTCAAACAAATTTTAACTAGTTTAACATACTCCTATTATAAGGTAAGTAGTAGGTAGTATTAGGTATTAGTGAGAACTCACTTATCTCGCTTTTATCACTTACTAACGCTAACGCAACTAGAGACTAGTTCACTATGTGCTTAATGCTGTGTTCATTATAATGCTTCACCAGAAAATTTTGTAATGTGAATCGCTAAAAAGCCAAGACTATATGAAACAACTGTCGAGATTACTTTACTTATTCATCCATCATCTTAGCTGTAGAACTGCTGTCTAGGTGCACTGCTGAACATAGGCATCCCTCATGGATCTCGAAGATTAGAGTGAGAGTTGCTATTCTCGCCACGCTTGGCAGGCGTTTTGGCGAGCGCATTACGGGATGCCGACGGATTAAGGGCAATAAAGAACACGGCACGGTACGGCATGGCAATATTTTTTTTATATATATTTTTGAAGGTAACATTTGTACTTAGGCGAGAATCGAAACTGCAACCTGCGTCTCAGCCGGCTATTAGACTAACAAGTGCCACGGAGGTCATCAATATAGGCTAAATTAGGCTTATAGGATACTGCCGTGAAGTGACGGCAGTAGAATGTTGCCTCTCCTCTCTTGCCCGTGGATGCAGCAAGAATCTGCCAAAGGATACCTCCGGAAGATGGGCTGCAGCGTTTTTTCTGTGTATCAACATCCCGTTCTCTGCTCCCCAACCCGCCTGCCAAGCGTGGCGAGTATGGCAACAATTCCCTCATGATCTTGGAGATCCATGAGGGAGGATTATGCCCAGCAGTGGACAGCAGTATGAGACTTCTAGGATACAGGTTTATTTATATATTAGGACGCCCAACAAGAAAATCACAAAATATGGTATAATAACAACTACATACAGCCTAATAGATATTCGTTGCCCAAAGCATATACGATTAGATTTCCCCTCCTTAAATATAAGCTTACCTTCTGTATGCCCCATGCTACCTTGTAATTTACCATAATAGGGCTGCGTCATGGGGAATATCGTGTAGAATGGAGTTTCTGCCTCTGACCTCAGTAACTCAGGAACTTCTGATGAGATACAATATTTCACCTTATTTAATAGCCTGCTCATGCGGCTTACTGCGAGTTGAATTCTTTGTTTCATTGATGTGCCGTGGGGTGCCGGCACTAGAAAGTTGCCCCTTCTCTCTTGCCCGTGGATACAGTAAGAATCCGCTAAGGAATACTTCCGGAAGATGGGCAGCAGCATATTTTCGTGTTTCCAATACCATAGGGTATTGCCGACCCGCCTGCCAAGCGTGGCGAGTATGGCAACAACCTTCTAATGATAGTATAACCTAAAACCAGGCCCCGAGTCCCCGGCGGTCCCGCTAATCCTGGCTACGGTAGCAGTCACGGTAACGGCGGAGCTAGGGGTGCTAAGAATCCCCGGGAGACGATCGGCTACCAACCCCTACGACAAAAACAGCATTGCTCAAAAAAAGTTTTTATGGAATGGCACCTAAAATCTATAATAAATTACCAAAAAATATTAAGGAACTACCATTGACGATGTTAAAAAATAAACTCAATACATTTTTAAAATCAAAATGCTATTACCATGTAAATGAATTTTTATTGGATAAGGACATAAACATTAACTAAGCTTTATAAAATTATTGACAATGTTACTATAAATTAATTTAATTTTGGACTTAACTATAACAATTTATTATATTTATGAAAGCTAGGTTTAGTTAAACGGACTCATTTGACCCGGGAATAATTTGCATGCCTTAAATTGGTAAATCGCCGTGGGGTGCCGGCAGTAGAATGATTCCCCTCATCTCATGCCCATGGATGCAGTAAGAGCCTGCTAAGGGATACCTCCGGAAGATGGGCAGCAGCGTCTATCCGTGTATCAACATCCCATACTGCGCTCACCAACCCGCCTGCCAAGCGTGGTGAGTATGGCAACTACCCCTCATGGAGATCCATGAGTGAGGCCTGTTCAGGATATGGTTCTGATACTTGGAAAGACGCTGCTACCCATCTTCCGGAGGTATCCCTTAGCAGGCTCTTACTGCATCCACGGGCATGACAGGAGGGGTAACATTCTACTGCCGACACCCCACGGCTCACACAACAACAAAGTATATATATCCACAATTACAAATTGGAAAAAGATGCTACGTTTACACAATGCTGAATGTTGTTTTAATTTTAGATGCAAACCGCAATAACAGTTCATAAAATTTTACAAAGTACAATTTATTAGGATAGTAGGTCATTTTTCACTAATGATAAAATGAAAAATAAAATCGTACGAAATCAGTTTTTTAACTTACCTTTGTCGTCCCACTGCTGGGCAAAGGTCTCCCCGTCCTACAAATTAATATTATACAGTTATAAAAAAAAACAATATAATAAATAACTTATGGAATGAAATATGGTAGGGTACATAGGTACATCCCATATAATGATTTAAAGCTGAGAAATTAAATGATAGATACAGCTTTTAATGATTACGATTAAAGATTATCGTATAATTGTACTAGTAACTAGCTGCTGCCCGCGGCTTTGCTTGCGTCGTAGTCCCAATAAAATCGGCACGAAGAAGCAGACCGACAGTTCTTAATCATGTTCCATTACTTATTCATCATTTCAGCCGTTGAACGTCCAGTACTGAAGCATGTTACCATACTTACCACGCTTGGCAGGCGGGTTGGCGAGCGCAGTCCGGGATGTTGATAGACGGAAAGACGCTGCTGCCCATCTTCCGGAGGTATCCCTTAGCAGGCTCTTACCTCTTACTGCATCCACGGGCAAGTGAGGAGGGGCAACATTCTTCTGCCGGCGCCCCACGGCAACAATACTTATTATCTTAAAGCAAATCTCAAGTTAATACAAGAACACATTAAAACAAAACAGTGTTTCGGCAAATTGCCCGGATTAACACAGTTTCACAGAATAGAAGCTCCGACCGTTGTTCAGAAACCTGACGAAGTTTTACAAAGTTTTTACATCTCCGAAACCCTCAATAAAAACTTAATTCTCATCACGGCCAAATACCCGTGGCACGGAGAAAAAATTAAAACACGTTGAAGGGGTTGTCGCGACCGGATATTATTGTAAAACCGGACATCGTTGTAAGATCGGACGCTGCAAGCCGATCTATCAGGTACGGGTGAAAAGTCTGTAATTATAATGTTTTACGAGTATGTAGCTTTGACAATTACTAATAAATGTAAGGCCTTTGCATCTATTCTAGATGATTTATCCAGCGTTAGCAACTGGTAATCATGCGGAAATTGTTAGTTGGATTAGGCTTGCCAAGCACCTATCCTCTCGGCTTAGTCAGCTATTATTCAGAGGAAAGAACAGGTCAATACGTCTGAAGCTAACTAAGCCGCGGGTTTCCTCACGATGTTTCCTTCTCCGTTAAAGCTCGTGTTATGTGTGCATGGCCGGTATGGAACCCACGACATTCGGATTAAAAGTCCGTGGTACATACCACTCGGCCAACGCGGCAATTACTAATAAAGTAATTGATAGTCTTATTAAATACTTTATTATGATAAGAATTTAACTAACATACTTTCTACGTCATCATAACATCACCGACCTATATCAGTCCACTGCTGGACATAGGCCTGCCAATTCACCCTGTCTTCGGCTTGCAAAAAGTTGAAAGTTCACCCCCGGATTTAAACATTGGGACAGTGGGATAGAACATGTTGTAATCCCCATTTGCGCTGACACATTTCATCCATTAATTCCCTAAAACTATAGCGATTAAAATTCACACATCGAAACGTTCTAACAGCGCCGGCTTATTTAGTCCACTGCTGGACAAAGGCCACCTCAAATATGCACCATTCAACCCTGTCTTCGGCTTGCATCCAGCGACCGTTCGCAAATGTTCGCTCCATTTAGCTGGTGGGCGTCTTACCCTGCGAGTGCCATACTCTCTTCTAGCCTCGGACGTCCACTGCTGGACCAAGGCCTCCCTGTGTAATCACTAAGTACTGATCATGAGCGGTAGTTACCATACTCACCACGCTTGGCAGGAACGTTGGCGAGCGCAGTACAGGATGTTGATACACGGAAAGACGCTTCTGCCTTCCGGACTAACCCTTCGCAGATTCTTACTACATCAACGGGCAAGAGAGGAAGGGCAAAATTATTGTCATACTACACTAACTCAATACAGATCACGTATTCATCCCCCGAAGTTGCCCGCTCGTTGTCCGGACATCCCCTGCAAGTCCAGGCCCTAACCTCGACAGTTGACAGTTCACCGCGGGTTATAAACATTGGGACAGCGGGATGGAAAAAGTTTTAAACCCCATTTGCGTTGACACACAGCCGGGGAGTTTTCACAACAATTGTTTGTACAACGTGTCATTATTTATTCGTGAAATTACTGAATTAGGAAACTGCAAACACGTACACCTACGAAATTACATTTGTAGGCTAGGTACTTTTTGTCTCTCTCAGGGTTTGGGCTTGTAGTAAAAAAGTTCGTTGCACGATAAAAGGTAAATATAATCAGTAAACACGGGATAAAATATACAACAATTACAATCTAAAACAGGCTAAAACACAATAGATCGCGGCGCGCTGATGCAGCCGGTTCGCGGATTTCGGCGTAATGGCGGATCCGCGGGAAGCGTCCGCGCACGCCACCTAGCCGAGGTTGGCAGAGGTGAGAGGGTAAGAGCCTGAAAGAATGATCTATTTAAGAATACCTTTCGCACGCGTAAGGTGCGTTCTAACACACGAGTTAGAGGCGCGTTTGTCGCGCTACACATTTTAATTATGTAGGTTAACTTTTAATACTTATACCTGGCGTCATAAATACTATCTATACCAAGAATGCAGATCGATTAATTTTCTTACTAAGATAGTTTGTTTATTAGAGCGGGAATAAATAAATTGACACTACATTTTAAGTAACCAAAGCTAGGCAAAGCTAGCATAGCGGATATTTAATTGATTTTATGAAGTTTTGCAGTTTCATCTGACTGAGTGAGAATCTGAGGGTGCAGCGAAGATCCACCTGTTACGCAAGATTTTGGATTTTGGGTTCGATTCCCGCCTCGGGACAAATGTCTGTACGATCAGCAAATATTTGTTCAGGGTGTTCTGGATGTTTTTCTATGTACACTAAAAATGTCTATATATTATGAAGTAATAGGTATATCAGTCATCTAGTACCCATAACACAAGCTCTGCTTTGCTTGGGGCTAGATGATTCTGTGTGCATTGTCCAGCATTATTTGTTATTATTATTTAGCACTGCACCTAGATAATTTTATTTTATGTTTACAATTCATCATTTCAGCCATAAAACGTCCACTGGTTCCTCATGAGGGGTAGTTGCCATTCTCACCACGCTTGGCAGGCGGGTTGGTGAGCGCAGTATGGGATGTTGATACACGAATAGACGCTGCTGCCCATCTTCCGGAGGTATCCCTTAGCAGGCTCTTACTGCATCCATGGGCATGTGAGGAGGGGTATCATTCTACTGCCGGCACCCCAAGGCGATGTTTACAATTATTTTATATATATTAATATTGGTTTTACCTACCATACGTATAAAGTCTATAACAAAGATAATCGTTAGAAATGCCGTGACACCATAATCTGTTGCATTGCCCATAAACCAAATTGTTATTATTACCATTTATTGTGTAATCTCGTTGCACGAACTTTTGTGAAAAATAATAACACACTTCAGGTACGGCTCACACCGTGTTTAGAGGTAGACTGATTCCAAATGAGCGTGCTCACTCATTTCTTGTGGAAACAAAACGGGGTGGTGTCATTACAGTAAGGGCGTATATTTAAATCAATGATCCATAAACATGCCAGGTCCGCATACCCTTCAGGGATGCTCATGAAATGCTGCCCCGAGTCCTTCTCCAAGGAATTCTTCAAGGAGTTTGTTTGCTTAGATTAGGGTGGGGGCAGTATCTCGGGGGTCAATGCACAATACACCCTGTTGCCTGGAAGAGATCGCTCATAGCGATAAGGCCGCCCTGTGTACTCCTGTGTTTTAATTTTACTTTTCTTTATTGTTGTATTCTTTCAATGTGTGGTGGACAATAATGAGTTATATATCTATCTACACCCCAATGCGGGTCGTCAGTGCAGATCTAGTAACCCCCCTAGAATTAGAATTAGAACATGACAAGTTTCAACTCCTTCAATGGCTTCGACGTAGAGGGAGCAATTACCCATCCACACTCATATCTCAGTAGAGAAATTAATAACATATTATCGTCGACTCAGCTATTATTGAATCGCCGCCACCGTGTGTTCCCGTGAAATTGGTAAGTTGTCCGCCTCATGCCTATTTGAACAGTAGTTATACATAGTTGTGTATATTAAACTTTAGTGTTTGTTTGCGCTAGTTTGTCAAGTTTGAATAATTGAAGCGTAAAGTTGTGTGGTACCATTGACGGGATGTGAGAACAAGTTTTTGTTGGGTTTGTATGGAATTTGATGCTACGGAATACTGTTAAAAGAGTGAAACTGTTGGCGTGGCACAATGGCTAACGTTACCATAGTTTTGGTCTAGGAACTTCTAGAAACAACAGTAACATGAGATTCATCAATTAATCGTTTATTTATTACAAGCTGACCCGCGCGGCTTCACCCGCATCAATACCTTTATTAACACCGAAAGGTAGGGATGATATTGACCAATTCTAAATGACATGTTTGATTATTTTTACAATCCCAAAATGTATGCGAATTCTCTAGTAAATCAAGTATAAAATCCCTGATTTTCGAGCTTTCTTATTCGAACTTACTTTTTAAATTTACCACTTATATAGAGGGTGGTTTTTATGAAACATGTGTTTAACGACCCTCGTATAATTCTATTTACGCAAAAAGAATAAACTATTCCCCGTACAAATTTTCATCCCCTATATTTTTCTAAATAATATAACCTAAACACGTGTTTATCGATTCTCTATTAACGCAAAAAAAAACATTCCCTGTACAAATGTCATCCCCCTTTTCCTAACTTATATAACCGAAACAATGTGTTACATATTTATCGAAATTATCAAGAATTACCTGCCGTGCCAGATAGAACCTCGCGCATTCACGCGTAAAATATTCGTTATTTCAGTTCTACCCTGATGTCTCTCGACTACTATTTTTTTATTAGTAGGCGACTGTAGATAAACCGTATTATATCAACTTGATTTTCCGAAAGACCTGCGCTCAACGGAAACGTACTTTTGTTAAAGCGTTCATTTGATTTCCTGAAAGAAATAAGATAAAGGAAAACGCTGCGGGTCCATTCCTGTGCCTGGGTGTACCAAAATGAGAGAGTTGCCGTTGTGTAGACAAAAAGCTAAGGGATTATAATATACTGCCGCCGTTTACTTTGTGTTTATCTATTTATTTGGGCTAAACAAGAGATACAAAATAATAAGATTTAAATAAAACAATATGTACTAAGGGCTAGTGTTCCCCCAATTAGAGGCCCATTAGAGGCGGCCTACCACAAGGTGCGCACAAATAAAAATACAGCATGAATTTTTAGTTAGTTTTTTGGTTGTACGCGCTAATCTCAAAAACTACTGGTCCGAATTCCAAAATTATTTCAGTGTTGGATAGTCCAATCATCGAAGAAGGCTAGGTCATCACGCTATGACTAATAGGAGCGGAGCATCATTGAAAAATGCTGCTTAAACGGGAAAATTGATTCCTTTTGAGAGTATCCGTTGCGTGCGCTGCGTAAACCGTTGAAGTTACGCTGCCAATATGTATTGCGGAACCGTTTCGGTAAAAAAAATTCTGAAAAAAAGGTTGCGTTAGTATATGTTTTTCTTTTAATTGGTTAAATTTAAAAATTACAGACAAAATGACATCCGTACCCTTATTTGCTTAATGTTAAAAATTATAAATTTACTATAATTCTACGTTTGGCTCCTTACTTGAGAAAATTTTATATTGGAAACTAACATGAGTACTCCACTCATGTTAGTTTCCAATATAAAATTTTCTTATTATTTTAGATTAGACTGTTTGCATAAAATAACGTTTTCAATAAACTATTTTTATCTAACGTCTATAGAATCTATATTCTAATAACATAAAGCTGAAGAGTTTGTTTGTTTGCTTGAAAGCGCTAATCTCAGGAACTACTAGTCCGATTTGAAAAGTTCTTTCAGTGTTAGATAGCCCATTTATCGAGGAAGGCTATAGGGTAGTTGTAAGCAGTGATTGTAGTAGGTGCGATACGAAGTTCGCCGGGACACATAGTACATTATATACATAAATCATGTGGTTCAGGTATACAATGTATTCCATACATAATAACGTGATTAATATTATACTTTATAAGTTACAAGATTTGAATTATTTTAACTTATTGCATAGTTTGTTGAAATATATCTATTTAAATAATACCTACATCTACATATATATTTATAAGAATTAATGAAATGGGGGATGTTTTTAAATTAATAAATAGTAGACAAAGAAGAGGAAGAAGAGTGGGAAAAAATGTAAATAAACCGGCGAAATCTGTGATTTTGCAGGCTTTCTCAGCTATTGACTTCACTTTATTTTTGATTTGACGGTCACTCACTGTCCTCAACTTCCATCAGCATTTCTAAGACCGCTGTGTCCCGACTGTGGATTGCCATGTTGATTGTAGTTCCCTTATTTTTGTATTTGTTGTCGATAAGGCCTTTTGGATCAGCTGGGCTGTCGCGTCGTCCACACGGTTGGTCGTGTAGTAGACGCAACTACCTGTGTGCCTTGTAATTGCAACAACTGCATGGGACACGCTGCTGTGCAACTGCGTTTTCTTTGTTGTTTTTACGATAATGATATTTTTAAATGTTAACCCTTGAGCCTCATGAATAGTGTGGACTTGCGACCCTTCTGCGGACCCGTACCCTTGACTGATAAGGAATTTTTCTTTGAAAGAAATTATCAGCCTGAGTGTGGACTAGGTATAGTGCATCCTGTTTGCATTTGGGTATTCGCAACTCATCGTAAGTCTCCAGGCTCATTGATCGTATTTGTGTTTTGGATGTGTTATATGCCACTGTAGATCTCGTTCAGGGCATACTCTACGTCCATGGGGTTTTTACGCGTGCTCAGCAGTTCTTGACTTATGTCTGTTGCAAGATTGGGGCGCTTGTAGTGCATCTCAAAGAGGTTTTCACGGTCTAGCGTTAGTATATGTCTATATTTTATGGTTGACCTACTATAAAACCTTATTTATAGAAATAATATTTTATATTCACAAAGCTTTCTTAGTGACCCACGTATACATACTATTTATGTTAACTTTAATAATAAAACACTCAATAAATTGTTTGAGAATTTTCACTGTCTATAATGAGGTGTAATTGGTACCAAACCTCTAATTCGTTCTAATTATAGTATATTAACGAAAATAGAAATTTACTGTCTGAATTTTAAGTTGCCTCAGTTTTTGAAACGTTATGCGGTATTTTATATTTATTCAATAATTTATGATCTCATAACATCGCAACTTTGTGTTTTGGCTCTGAGACAGAAATGGCATTTAAAACGAGATTATCTCAAAAAATGCCTGTTTTTATTATAAAAGTTTAAGTTTGAAGATGGCCTACAACGATACCATCTGTTTAATAGTGAATAAACTAAAGGAATGTAGCCAATTTGAAACGCATAGGAATGTTAATAACCACGGTGTTTTATGGAACACCTACAACCTGGGGTCTCTAGAGCGCGGTCGCCGGGTAATGGCGGACGGGATTACGATTTAACACAATAAAAACATGCTTTTTTAAATATTTCAAATCAAAGCATTTATTTATACCTATTTATCTATACCTTTACAACATATTACATATTTACCGCAACTATCAAGACCTTACCTCCAGTGCCAATTAAAAACTGTGTTCATAATTTCAGCCTGGTATCACCCACTGCTGGATATAGCCTCCTTTTGCTTTTGCCAGACTGGTCTGAATTGTGCTTCTCGCATCCAAGAGTGCCCAGCGACTTTGACTATGTCGTCCAACCATCTTGCACCTGGACGACCCAGATTTCTATGCCCTAGCCGCGGCCACCACTCAGTCAAGGTCCTACTCCAGCGGCTATCACCTCCTCTAGCCAAGTGTCCTGCCCAACTCCATTTAAGGTCTATTGCCCTGTCAACCACATCACACATCGTTAAATAGACGGGTCTTCAAGCACTGAGGTATAACCTCAATAAATAAATAAATAAAACCTTCGACCGCAGCACATTCTTCCATCTTTCCGAATGCTGCCCAACCAAGTTGTATGCGCCTGAAAACCTCCTTCTCTGGATGATCTGTGTCAAAAGTGAGAACATGCCCAAGGAACCTAAACGTATTTGACAACTGTCTCTAACGTCTCACATCTTATTTCAAAGGTAAGGTCTATAAAACTACGTACACATATAAATACATCACGAGATCGTAGATTCATATACATAATATAGAATACAATTACACCTAAATAGAGCACAGTTAAGTTATCAGATTAGACACGCCGATGTGATGACGTGTGATCGGTGTCTAGTGTCAGGCGTCTAATAAACTTTCTGAACGCTACACCTTGTGGCCAAAAAACCAGCGTCCATGAAAGTAGCGAGGTGTTGGGAAGGTGCTCTCACCATAAAGGAATTGAAATTCACGGTGAGATTCCAACTTTACTATTAAAGCCAGTCTTTTTCTTCAGATACTCGGCCACACGCTCGGCTGTCACGGCGAAGTGGACGCGCGAAACGATGAGTTAAATAAAAAAAAAATAATAATGCTGGACAAATCACACAGCATCATCTAGCCCCAAGCTAAGCAGAGCTTGTGTTATTGGTACTAGATGACTGATATACTTAATACATTATACTAATGTTCCAAAATGTGTATACGGTTTTCTGTCTGTGCTGTTTTTTGTGAATCAAATAAATGTATATTCTATTCTATTCTACATAGATAGATATTTTCTATTTAGTTGTGTGATCGGTATCTCAGCACGTAGGCAGGACAGTTCCTGTAGAGTCGGGCGACTGTGCCAGTTGCAGTTGTCGCCCAGGATGTTTTTGAGTGGCGGGCGGCGGAGTGACGGTTGCGAAGTTACGTGTCGGGGTTGAGGTGACACGTGATAGCTTGACGGATGCTTCCGGGGATGGATTGTGTGCGACGGCGGCGGCGGCGAGGGGCGCGGTTGTACACGCACCGACTCGCGGTGACTACGCCGGCGAACCCGACGTCGACATAAAACTTAATGCTGACGCGTTTAACTGACTGCCTTGTCGTACATTGACGTTAGGCGCCTCAGGTGACCCAAATACCGCAGCGGAGTTGCGCAACGTTGCAACTTCGGTACGCAGGTTGTTGATGATATTTTCAGCATCTTCCAACTTCAACTCCATGGCTACCAAGCGATCATGGAGGATCGCAATCAGTTCACTTGCCACGAATTACTCATGCAAAAGCACGTGCAACGGTCTCAGCTGCGCGGTTCGCGAATTTGTAGGTAATTTTAATCGATGCAGTGAGACGAGCGCGGCCAAGAAGTATTTCAAGGGCGTCTTGTAGTACTTAGCACATGGAAAACAATATAAACAACACAAAAATAACAAAAAGATCGATTTCCTCAGATAATGGCCATTGCAGTGGGGTGCCGGCAGTAGACTATATTGCCTGTCCTCTCTTGCCCGTGGATGCAGTAAGAATCTGCCAAGGCATACCTCCGAAACATAGACAGCAGCGTCTTTCCATGTGTCATGCTATACTGCGCTCGCCAACCCAGCCCAGCGTGGCGAGCATGGAAACAACCCCTTATTAACTTGGAGATCAATGAGAAATAAAATATCACTTATTTAATTTTATGTTCGTTATTCCAAAAATTACTTATGAGTATAGTGTTCACGACCATGAAAGTTAAAAAATAATACGTCCGTTATAATGCTAAATTTGTTTTAGACAAATGTAACTCATAACGATTATCTGGTTTCGTTGTGTGGATCTGTTTGCATAATTTTGTAATTTTAACAAATATATTGCGTGTTTGTTTCCACAACTTATTTTACATTATATGTATTATATAGTATAATATACATGTATTATACTAATATATTATGTTATTATGTTTTGTACTATGAAATTGTAACTTCTCGAGCAGGTCTGCTTGGTACTTCGTTGGCGTTAGCAACTTTCAGTCATGCTGTACGAGACGCTGCTACGCCTGGGACATCGTTAGATAAAATAGCAAGCCTATTTCATCAGCACCGTACCATGCTCAGCTTAGTCAACTTTTTCAGAAGAAAGGAAATGTTATTACTTGTGAAGCTACCTGAGCCGTGGTTCCTGCAAGAATAAGTATAGAGGTATAATATTATTCAAAGTCAAAACCGATAAGTGTTTATTCAACAGAGCAAAAAGCTATATAGAATACATACAAACTTTATACAATTTAAAAAGAAAAACAACACACTTTCAAATTTTACAAAGACATAACTGAATTCGTTCGCATCAGACAACTTCATTCTAAGTGAGGGAAAGAAGCGAATACTATTATTAGCCTGTACTGTCCCCCTGCTAGGCAAAAGCCTTCCTTCCTCGACCTCGGCACACACCTGAAGACTGGACCAAAGCAGCTTTAGACAGAGAGGTGTGGAAGGAAGGAAGTATAATATCAAAATTTCAGTCGTAACTCGTCCACTACTGAACACAAGCCTCCGTCATGTGTATCCATGAGGCAATTGCCATACTCACCACGCTTGGCAGGCGGGCTGGCGAGCGCAGTACGGGATGTTGATACACGGAAAGTCGCTGCTGCGCATCTTCCGGAGGTATAAGTAAATTATAGTATTAGAAAATTATATGTTTATTTCAGTAAGTGGTATATATTATAAAATTCATTATCATATATAAATACTCAGTAAATTCTAAGATAATTAATTGAATCGTAAACCATTTCCATCTGCCTAGCGTCTCTTAGTCGCAAAACCTTTAATATATTAGACATCAACTTAAAATTCATACGAACATTAAATACAATCTCATCATAATGTCGTTCTTTATTGCCATGAGATTTAATACTTCCACATCATACAAACCGCTAAAGAATTAGGTAACTAAACAACACGCAGTTTTGTTTAAAACGTTTAAATACCTCTAAATTATCACGCGGCTATTAACTAACAATAACCATAATTTAATGCATATGGGCTGAGTATTAGAATATATCAATAATTTAAGCTGATTATCTGCGTAGTAGGCCCCGCCCTATCTGTTTATTGGTCTGTTTTAGTTTAGTTTTTAACGAGGAATAAAACGTAAAGTTTTTGACCTCCGTAATTGCTCTTTATTGCGGGTTTGGACTCCGCCGGGGACAAGTGTTTTTTTTAAAGGTATGTATTTTACTATAAAGAATATGTACAAAAAAATTACATCTGGTTTCTTTCTTCTTCTCAATTTACACCTTTAAATTAAATTTTAAAAAATACCTGCTTAATGTACAAAATAACTAATGATTATCTTGTCGTTCTTTGTTCTTTTTAAATATTTATGGTTATGCCTTCCAATGTTATGGGACATGCCAACTTATTGTACCTATGGCATGGTTTTATATTGTTAGCTGTTGTTATTTGTTATTTTTACTAACCTAGATATTTAATAAAAGTTTGCCTAGTTGTCTTTTGCCTTGCTTCGTTTGTGTACTTATGTAATGACTATCTGCTCTTTGTAATTAATGTTAAATTAAAATTGTGAATTTATATAAATGTGTATCGCAGTGCCGCCTGCGCCACACAATACGGGCGCCACTGAAAACCAGCGCTCCAGCAGCCCTTGTGCTGATGTAGCAAATGCTGAGGGGTAGCCTTATTGTTTTCACCTCTCTATCATGTAATTAAATAACTGTATCTGTAATGTAAGTGATTGTGATAACAATAAAACTTTTTCTATTCTATTCTATTCTTTAGCAAAACTTTTTTTATTTGTGACTAGATGGTGCTGTGTGTAGCGTCCAGCATTATTTATTTATTTATGATTTTCACATTTAATACGTGCTATAACGGTGAAGGAAAACATCGTGAGAGTCCCGCGGCTTATTTATTTATTTATAATGAGGAACGCTGAAGGTATATATGTATGTATATAAACGCATTCAACAATAAGATGACAAAGATTAGTTCATACATACATATGCCAATTATAGGCGAACACAACTTAGACAGCGGCTTATCCAGCTTCTGACGTATTGACCTGTTCTTTACTCTGACTAATAGCTAACTAAGCTGAGATAGCAGAGGTGCTGGGCAAGCCTAATCCATCTAACAATGTCCCAGGCACTGCAGCGTCCCATACAGCATGAATTTGCTGACGCTGTATAAATCGTCGATAATCGATGAAAAGGCTTTATTTTAGTAGTTGCAGTAAGGGGAAATCCTATAAGATTTGGAACCGCGCCAACTTTCTACTCTCCATCATTAAATACTGTTTTGATTGAACTGGTGGCCAGTTTTGTACCGACTTCAAAAATAAAGAGGTTCTCAATTCGACTGTAAGTTGTTTTTCTGTTTGTATGTTCGTTACGCGATTACTTCGCCAATTCTGAATGGATTTTGTTGGTTCTTTTTAAATGGTAGGTAATGTTTCAGAGGTGGTCCCATAAATAAAAAAAAATGTTTTGTGCTTGATTCTGTTGATAGGATCTATGAGGAATTATAAATTGTAATAGTACTTATACATGAGTCCCTCAAGGTTAGTTTCATCCCAAACTCAACTTCGCGGTTGGGTTTTATCATGTTTGTTTGTTCACATACCTAGTTCTGAACTTCAGAAATTCGAAGATGGAATCCATGACATATCGTGGGAAATACTCAAATATACATATAGCGGGTTGGGTGATTTCAGCAACAAGTCAAGGATTTAATCATAAAGAGTCGGTATTATTTTGAAAATGTACAAGGAAGATAAAATATATCTGATTTTTTGAGTCGCCAGGATGTAAAAGGTACATATCATCACGTATAATTTCTACGTGATAAATCTTAATATTATAACAAGTCACGATTATGCGTGTATAGCAATAAGCTTCCTATATAATTATGTAAGTATTGTTTAATAAATCAGTTGTGATCAGAATTTAACTGGAGTATCATTATATAACTCCAACAGAAAAATTAAAAAAGAATTATTCCAGATCCTTAACCATTCGGTGCATTTGCACCGACCGACTCTCTTTACACATTTTTAATTCTATATAATACCTACTCAAAATCATGCCGTGGTGTGCCGGCACTCCGGCAGTAGAATGTTGCCCCTCCTCACTTGCCCGTGGATGCAGTAAGAACCTGCTAAGGGATACCTCTGGAAGACGGGCAGCAGGGTCTTTCAGTGTATCAACATCCCGTACTGCGCTCACCAACCCGCCTGCCAAGCGTGGTGAGTATGGCAACAACCCCTCATGATCAGTACTTGGCCATCAGGGAGGCCTTTGTCCAGCAGTGGACGTGCTACGGCTGAGATGATGGTACTCAAAAACACAGTCACTTGTTTCTTCATAATCACTTTTTAAGAAAACCACTTTCCCTATTGTCTCGTTCAAGGCGGCGGACACAAGAACATTAAATGTAAATCAGTATAAAAATAAAACTCGATACCCGCAGTTTAACGACTTAATGTCGACTAAACGCAACATAATTAGCTACAGACACGGATATATATTATACAGATGCCTCACTCCGAGTACGGAGTGTGCGTACAGCGTCATAGATAAGTATCCCCCTCGCACAAGACACCCAGCTTGAAATCCATGATCAGAATACCAGCGTTGCGTCTTCTATCCTAGGTGTAACTATTGCTGAGACAGAACCTTGTGACATACTACAACTACATCCTTGGAAATTGTAAACACTTAACTTTAAACCGGAAGATGGGCCGCAGCGTCTTTCACAGCGTAATAATGTTGAATGCTCTTGGTTGCAGTGAGAAGCCAAAGGAGATCCCCGGAAGATGGTCAGTATATACATATAAGTCGGTTAAAGAAAAGAAAAAGAAATACTAACAAAAATGTTCGGTTGGCAGCACAGTAGCGATTTCTACCTGGCAATTCGATTGATTGGATTGGATACAACAATGTGAAAAATCCGAATAAGAAGTGAAGCATCTGTGTAGTCCCTCTATTTTTATATCTGTGCTAAAGCTAAACCAGTAGTTGTTCAAGCGTGGGTTAATTGGTCTTGTATCGATTTCCATTGATTAACGATTAGATAAAATGGGCATTATTGTGGAATTTTTCGATCCGATTTTATATGCAGCTGCTTATGCAAATTATGATTCCGCGGGGTGCCGGCAGTGAAATGTTGCCTCTCCTCTCTCTTTCCCGTGGAGGTAGTATAAAACTGACAAGGGATACCTCCGGAAGATGGGCTGCAGCGTCTTTCCGTGTAGCAACATCCCATAATGCGCTCGCCAACCCGCTTGCCAGCGTGGTGAGTATGGCAACAACCCCCTTATGACCTTGGATATCCATGAGTAGGCTTTTTCCATTAGTGCACTTGGAACACCTTGGCTGAAACGTATATAATGTATATAGTACTAAAAGTTCCGCGCGACTCCATGTACGTTATGCTCTGCTCGTATACTATTTGTCGTGAGTTATAATGTTATAGCCTAAAGCCTAGATCTATCAGCCATCTAACACTAAAATGATTGGTCGATTCGAGCCAGTTGTTCCTGAGATTAGTGTGTAACAAAAAAGCAATTTGAACCCAAAAGCAATTTACTTAGTCGGCATAAATGAAGAAATTCTGAGGTAGCAAAAATTTAAAATAAAATACAGACGAATTCAGTTAAAAAATAATATTCATCATTATTTGTTAAGACAATAGTTCTTAATTAATAATGTTGAATTAATTTTAGCTGTTGCCTTGACATAAGAAGGTACCACTTTAGTTAAAGGGATTTGGTATGATGGTATTCAATTTATCGAAGTAGTTAATTAGTTATGGAAATAGATCGATTAATATTCGAAATGTAATCGATGCTTTGATGAATTACCGATGACAACACTGTTATAAATCATCATTTGTTATTAACCTAATATTCTAAAAGTGGCAGAAACTGTATTATTTTGACTTAATTTTAAAACATGACATTGAAATGTATATCTTTAATAATATTTATTTTAAAGTTATTTTTGTGTAAGATTAATGATTATAATAATAAAATTAAGTGTTTGCATGCCATCTCCAAAGTGGTAAAACATATTGATTCTTATAATTAGTTCCTAAGACCCTATGTATAACATATGTTGTGCAAATAAAGTTTATGATTATGATCATCATCATCATCATCACGCTGGTAACACCCTATATTGGTTTCGAGGTAAAACGTCAAATCATGACAGCGTTAATATTATAGTAGAGTAGGTAGTAGTAGAACTTTTTGTGAAGAGTTCATCAGAGGAAAATTAATACCACCATTTTTACCGCTAGGCTGCATAGATGTGCCTTATTTATTTATTTATTCAACAGTTTAACTCATTAGACAATGTGCAAGGAGGATTTAGTGCTCTAGCAGTCATCCAGGGTGTGCAGAAATAATATCTAAGTTGTAAGTATGTCATACATAACGTACGGAGTAAGTATTTTGTATTTTTATGTACGAATTTCTTTTTACTAGGTGGTTATCTGTCTGGATTAATGTTAAAGCCCGTAATAGCGTTCTAAGCGTCACCTTTACGACTGCATAAACCCCACACCCGACACTTAAATCGTAAGATTAAGAAATTAACATCATAAAGTCTTATTCATAAGCATGCAACACATTACAAACGACAAATTATTTATGATTTACCGCTACTAAACCATAAGTGTGCGATAAAATTAGGATTACGGAAATAATCGCTGCTCAAAACCAATTTGGGCTTTGACAACGATTCAATTTATGGTGTGAAGTAATCACGTCAAATAGAGATTTCAAATTGAACTGTTAAAGTGCGTACAGACTTGTGAAACGTAACATGTAATGTATCATTTTACCTTTCATTGCATGTTCGCTGCAAGCGTAGACGCATAGCGCGGCCGTCCACGCTGCTGCCTCGCGCATACTGCGCGCCGTGTTCGTTCGAAACACCGACAAATCACGCGTCCGTCGCTTCGCGCGTGGCTTGTAATGCTCGTAGCGTGCGCGTGAAATGCACATTTTGCGCACTCATTACGTCCAAACTATGAGAGATTGTTACAAAGTGTACCTTTTATGATACATTGCAGCAATGTGTACGGCAAATTCTTTAATTCGTGATACATTTCATGTTACATTTTACCAGTTAGTACGCACCTTTAGTGTGCGACTTTCATCCTTGTTCACATAACACACTTCTGAACATCTTTTGTACAATTTAATGTTAGATTATCTACTTTCAGACTTTCATAAGGTTTTTTATAAAGGTCGCATGGTTTGTGAGATCTTACCTTGCCGTTACAGTCATTATCTAGCACGAGAGGTAAGTGAGGTCTTGATAATTGTTTCAAATATAGAAATTACATTGTAAAGGGTTTAAAATAATGATTGATTTAATTTTTCTTTCTACCTCTATAATGCTTGGAGTTTGTATTACGAACGACGACATCCGCGACTCAGTTAGTCTTATAGTCGGCTGAGACGCAGAAGTTTGCGGGTTCGATCCGCGCCGGGCGCCAGGTGATAAATGGGATCTTGCGTAATAATGTTGAATGCTCTTGGATGCAGTAAGAATCTGCCAAAGGAGAACCCCGGAAGATGGGCAGTAGCGTCATTTATCAACTTCCCGCACTGCGCTCGCCAACCTTTCTGCCAAGCGTGGCGATATGGGAACAACCCCCTCATTTGTCTTCAATCGTCACACCAGCGCCATCTACATACAACTTTTGCACTAAGACGGTTCATGCAATATACAGGGTTTGCAAAGGGTAACAGGAAATAATCGTGCCTACAACCTTCATACGCTTAGGGATGTCTTATGCGACAGTGTAAAATATTTTTTTCGACAAACTGGGAACTTTAGCTTTGTCGATTTTCTCAGTTTTTTTTTTATGTAACAATTTTTATTTTATTTTAATGTGTTTATTTCAATCCAAACTATTGACCGGCTGATTATTTCCGGTTACCCTGTGCAATCCCTTTATATAGCCAACTAGCTTTTGCCCGACACTTTGACCTAATAAACCTGAATAAAACCTGTGTGTTAATCCTGGTCAACATCAATACGTGTGCAAAGTTTCAGCTCAATCGGTAGCCGAATTTTTGCATGAAGAGATAACAAACCTCCATCCAAACAAACTTTTGGCTTTATGATATTAGTGGGATATTTGTTGGAGTGATGTATGTTAGCGGGAAATTAACACTAAACTTGCTTTTTCATATTTTTCATTAGATGATTTATACAGCATCAGCAACTGGTACTCACGCCGTACTGGACGCTGCAGTGCCTGGGGCATTGTTAGATAGGCTTGCCCAGCACCTATACACTGTCCTCCCAGCTTAGTCGGCTATTAGTCAGAGGAAGGAACAGGTCAATACGTAGATAGATGACTATTTATTGTACCAATACCAATTGTACCAATAAAGAGTCATCTATCTACGTATTACAGCTTAATTCTAACACAAACAATATAATAAAGGATATACATACGTATTAAGCTGAATAAACCACTCCTTGTGTTTGTGTACATAGTAAATTAAAAAAAAAAAGAAAACCATTGTTGCACGTGACGGCCGGTATCGAGTTCACGACCTGCATGTCGAAAGTCGGGGGTACAAACTACTCGGCCAACAGCCACCAGAACCAGCCGGTAGAATATTACTCCTCCTCTCATGCCCGTGAAAATGAGCAGCAGCTTCTTTCCGTGTATCAACATTTCGTACTGCGCTCGCAAACCCGCCTGCCACGCGTGGTGAGTATGGCAACTATCCCTCATGAAGATATGGTTGGCGAGCGCAGTACGGGAAATGAGCCTGTGTTCTGTGGTGGACGTTTTACGGCTGAAATGAATTCTCTAAATTAACACTGCAATCCCCGTAAATGCCATGTACGTAGCATGTACATTTACAACTGGAAGACACACATAAAACTGTTTGCATAGAAGTGTCCACGGCAAACGTTCCTCGTATTTACTAAAGCGTAATGAGGGTCCGGGCTCACACAATAAAACTTTCGCTGAAGGGGCGATAAAACATGCTAATTTTGCTGGTGTTGCCAAACGTAGGCTTTAACTATTCCGTGTGCTGTGGGGGCCGGCGTTAGAATGTTGCCTGTTCTATCTTGCCCGTTGATACAGAAAATGCTTTTTCTCCGTAAGATGGGCAATAGCGTCTTTCCGTGTATTTCCGTGTAGGTATAACATTCCGTACTGCGCTCGCCATCCTGTCGCGTGAGTATGGCAACCATTCTCTCATGCTCTTGGAGATCCTTGAGGGAGGCCTATGACCAGCAGTCCGGAGTTCCCTTGGCAGATTCTTACTGCATCCACGGGCAAGAGCGTAGAGGCGACTACTGCCGGCACCCCACGGCGAAAGGTTGTTAAATTAAATAATATTATTATGACCCAGGAACTAAAGCTTCAACTGTTTCATATTGTAGTATAGACGTTCGGGCGCGACCACGGCAAAGTTCCTCAATTACAGCCTACAACTTTATTCCGGGTTCTCTCACTCGTCGTAATGATGCTCTTGTCGTAATTATACGTTTAATTTACTAGTTTTATTTTGTACTGTAGTTTTGTGGACTATTTTTTAAATTCTTGTACACCATTTAAAATAACTTTGACTAAATGGATGTTCTGCTATACTGACCATCTGAAAGTTGGACGTTTTGCTACATGGACATCTTGCTTATTAGACTAACTTTGCGACGTTAGACGTTTCGCGCTGTTGGACATTTAGCTACTTAGAACTTCAGATAGGGAGGGATAATAAATAAATAATTCGGGACAAATCACACAGCACCTTCCAGCCCCAAGCTAAGCAGAGCTTGTGTTATGGGTACTAGATGACTGATATACTTAGTACATTATACTACATAGATAGATATTTTTATTATATATAGAAAAACACCCAGAACACCCTGAACAAATATCTGCAGATCGTACAGACATTTGTCCCGAAGCGGGAATCGAACCCGCAACCCCTTTCAGCGCAGGCGGACCTTCGCCCGCTGCGCCACAGAGCTCGTCTATATATACGTTCGTGGTTTTTTTTGTAAATATTTTTGAAATAACGAAGCGGTTACTTAAAATTAGATAAATATGGTGTATGTGTACCCGAAAACGCGGGTTATAGCGAAAATCGTTTATAGGAAAAATATTGTAGAAAACATTATATGTACGTCATTTATTATGTAATGCACGCAATAAGCATTGATTATAACTAATCATCATCATCATCATTCCAGCCGTAAAACGTCCACTACTGAACTAAGGCCTCACTCATGGATCTCCATGAGGGGGTTGCCATACTCACCACGCTTGGCAGGCGGGTTGGTGAGCGCAGTATGGGATGTTGATATACGGAAAGACGCTGCTGCCCATCTTCCGGAGGTGTCCATTAGCAGGCTCATACTGCATCCACGGGTAGGAGAGGAGGGGTAACATTCTACTGCCGGCACCCCACGCCTAATAACTAATACTTATTTTTTATTATTTTTTATATTTAAATATAATAGGTATTTTTTTTGATAAGTCAAAAAAATAAAATTAGGTGATGAATTCATGATCACCTTCACACATCAGCCAGTAAAGCTGTATATAATACTAAAAATAAAAGTAGGTAACAATTCTTATTTTTTTTTCCTATAAACCTAGAACTACCTGTTTTCATGGACTGAAACCCCTCCTACCTGGAGTACACATACTATAATACACCCAATATAATAACATTTTACACGCATGTTTTAAGTTTTACTATTTATATTCTTCGTTTATAAAAAGAAAGAAACCCTATAAAATGTATTTTCTATATCACTGTTTGCTCCACATTTCTCAAGAGAAATTATTTATTTATCAAACTACTTGTAACAAAAGGAGTTTGCTACAAAGCTGCTATTGTGCAGAATTGATTCAGTAATTTCTTTCAGCCCGCAGTGGGGTTGATTAATAGACGCCGCCATACTTTGCTGCAGATTCTATAGCTGAGGGCTGTTCGAATACAATTTGACAAGTTGCTTACAAATAATTAATTATTTTTTTATTTTTCCTGTCACCTACGTAGTCAACTATAGTCTTTTATTTACATTTGTTTTTTTTTCTACGACTTAATGACGAGATGGCTCACCTGATGTAAAGCGGTAACCTCTACCTATTACAACCTGCCATACCGCGGGAGCATGGTCACGAGGCATGTGACTATAAATGTAATAAATCATTAATTGATCAGATTATACATCCATTTTGTTAGTAACTATTTAAAAGAAACATAAAAAGACACATACAAAATACTATATATACAGGGTGGTTTTTTGAGACGGGACAGTGGGGGCAGGCATCTTAACCGTTATAGTTACAGGAAAACGTTTTTAGGAGACTATCCATAAGTTTTTAAGATATTTTGAACTGCATTTACAGATTTTGGAAATAATGTACAGTCAGCAAGAAAATGGTTATTTTACACAAAAACTTATTTGATGCCAATCGCTCCTGTTTTTTATAAGGATCAAGTCTCTACTGGACCGACTGAAGTTTGAGTACTAGAAATGTTAGAAATTATGACAAAGCATTTTCTGTCACCCTGAGACAGAGTGGTAAGCTCTGTAATTTAATGCTTAAAAGCGTCACCGTGTACACTTTACGTACGAGTATGTGTACTATGTATGTAACGAAAACTTAAAAGTGATTTTAGCAAATTCTGTCTTTCAGCCCGCAGTGGGGTTGAATATATAGAAGCGGCGATACTTTGCTGCTGGGATAGCTGTGGGCTGTTGAATTCATCATCATCATCATTTCAGCCGTAAAACGTCCACTACTGAACACAGGCCTCCCATGATCCCCCTCATAATCTCCATGAGGGGTAGTTGCCATACTCGCCACGCTTGGCAGGCGGGTTGGCGAGCGCAGTACGGGATGTTGATACACGGAAAGACGCTGCTGCCCATCTTCCGGAGAAATCCCTTAGCAGGCTTTTACTGCATCCACGGGCAAGATAGGAGGGGTAACATTCTACTGCCGGCACACCACGGCAACGGCTGTTGAATTACATTTTTGATATTTGCCTTTTGAAGTTTATAGGATCATGATCATATTCAAGGGCTGCATACGAAATGGAACCTTATATTAGGATGCAAAGAACCCATTTGCCCGCTCGCTAGTGTTATGAAACTAGTTATTGCCCATAACTTTCCACGGGAAATTATGTGTATAACCTCTTTCTCACGCGTAACTCCGACCAAAATTGAATTCGCTAAATAAATAAAATTACACCGTGCACGCCTGACTGACGGTACACGCAGGTATAACATTGTCTCTCTTTTACAATGTATAAATAATAATAACCAAATACCTCATTAACGACGAAACTCGACGGCGAGGCAGGCCAATAAAGCGCTGACCTAGACGGGTTCTATGGGAAATGGCGGGAGATTGCAGGGACAAATGGAGGGAAACAGGGGAGACCTTTGCCCAGCAGTGGGACAGTATAGGCTAGTAAAAAAAACCTATATTATAAGGTATTTTTTGTCTCCTTGTGTTATTACCGTTTATGCTGTACAAACATTAAATAGTTAATCTATCTATCTATATTTATTTTTTGAGCCGTAGGGTACCCGTTCTTTGTAGAATGATGCCCTTCCACTCTCGCCCATGGATGCAGTAAGACTCTGCCAAGGGATACCTACGAAAGATGGGCAGCAGCGTCTTTCGTGTATAAACATCCCGTACTGCGCTCGACTCGCCTGCCTCATCAGTACTTGGAGATTAACGAAGGCAGCCTATGCCTAGCAGTGGACGTCCTACGGCTGAGAAGGCGTTCAAAGCCGCAGGCTATTAATAGTTATCGATATTGAATAGGAAAACAAATGATTTCCACGTTGACATCGAGTTATCACAACCTCTGCCCCGCGCGCCATTAAATACGCTTTCTACACGGAATTTAATAAATTTCGTTCAACAACTAATGGCACAGTGATTTGGTAGCAAGCTGGTTCATGAAACGGCACTATCATCTCAGCCGTAGGACGTGATGGAGGGGGATTGTTGCCATACAATGCTGCGAGTATGCTACTATGCTGTGTATAAAGCGGCGATACTATGCTGCTGGGATAGCTGTGGGCTGTTGAATTCATCATCATCATAATTTCAGCCGTAAAACGTCCACTACTGAACACAGGCCTCCCTCATGATCTCCATGAGTGGTAGTTGCCATATTCACCATGCTAGGAAGGTGGGTGGCGAGCGCAGTACGGGATGTTGATATACGGAAAGACGCTGCTGCCCATTTATGATCTGTATTAGTTATGTATGAGTAAATAAATAGACTTAAAGAGCGTCAAACGTTAGACACTGTGTCTGGGCTCCTGAAAATTAAGATGGATCAAATTTGTAAGCTTCACTGTATTATCTCATGTCCTTATTGTTCTCTCTGCAAAAGTAAACCAGCTGCCACAACTCTAAGCTGCTTAAAAATTTACCCATAGCCTATTGAACCACTCTATCGAGATCCCAAAGCATTCAACTTTCAAACTAATTCTTTCAAAAGTTTCCCGCAGAAGAGCTCAAGTTAAAGTGGTTTGCTTTTACTATACCTGACTTAAGTTCGAATAAATTCAATAAATGGGTCAAAGGGACCTTCTGGTATTTTATATTAATAAAAAATGTATTGAGAGAGAAAAATCTGTATTTGTTGAGGTAAATATAAGTAATGGCATTACAACGGCTATGCTATTCGACGTTTGTTATTTTGTGAGGGTATTGTGTTGGGAGCTGATGAAAAGGTCCTTTTTACTTGGTTTTAATGTTTTTCACATTTTCATTAGTTTTATATGAAGCTTGGAATGAAAAGGCCGTGTTCGCCGAGTGGTATGTGCCGTGAGTTAGACAACTGCCTATGGATTTTTCTTTCTTGAAAAATGTATGTGCACAATTAACACGTGCTTTAATGGTGAAGGAAAACATCGTGAGGAAACCCGCGGCTTAGTCAGGTTAGCCGACTGAGCTGGGAGGATGGTATAAGTGCTGGGCACTGCAGCGTCCCGTACAGCATGAATACCAGTGGCTGACGTTAAGTAAATCATCTATAATAGATGTAAAAGGCTTTACTCGGATATACACTGAGTTGACGACCTCCGTTGGTCTAAAAGCCGACCGAGACGCGGGAGGTAAATAAATGAATGAATAAAGTATTTATTGACCACAAAGATACAGCACAAAAAGGTTAACAATACAGACAAATAGAAAATACATATTTAAGAGTAATCCAATAAATAAAAAAAAATAATAATAATGTAACCTATGCTCACTGTAGCAGTATGGGTCAAAAGGTCCCGTCTCAGCTTTATGCTACACTACTCGCGTAGAAGCGCGTAGTGTAGCGCTGGTATTCTGACAGAACCTTTCTGACATCCCGACCAACTACTGACATTGACAAAACATCAATAAAAGCCGTAAAACGTCCACAACTGAACACAGGCCTCCCTCCCATGAGGCGAAGTTGCCATACTCACTACGCTTGGCAGGCCGGTTGGCGAGCGCAGTACACGGTTAGTAAGACGCTGCTGCCCATCTTCTGGAGGTATCCTTTAGCAGGCTCTTACTGCATCCACGGGCATGAGAGGAGGGGTAACATTACACTGCCGGCACCCCATGGCGAATGTTCAGCATATTTACTATGAATACGTATTCACAGTACTCTTCAAGATATTTGCCAAGTTTTGCCCAGTCTAATCCATTTAGAAGTTTCGTCGTTCAAAGGGAACAAACTTCTTTCATATTAAGCGTAAAAAATATATTATAGTATACCTAAGAGTAAGTACATCTTGGATTTTACAAAATTAGTAAAATAACATTTAAGGAATAGTACCCCTACTTTCCAAAATGATTTCTAAGCGGGAATGGAAATTAAAATTATAATTTTTAGGGTTCCGTACGCAAAGGGTAAAAACGGGACTCCGCTGTTCGTCTGTGACTCTCCAGGCTGTATCTCATGAACCGTGGTAGCTAGACAGTTGAAATTTTCACAAATGATGTATTTCTGTTGCCGCTATATCAACAAGTACATTATAAAAACATAAAAAAATAAATATTTAAGGGGGCTCCCATACAACAAACGTGATTTTAACAAGTTGTTATGCCAAATCATGGTACGGAACCCTTCGTGCGTGAGTCCGACTCGCACTTGGCCGATTTTGACAGTTTTTAAAAATTATTTATACATGTGGAACAGGATTTTTTTTTTATATATTTAAGAAGTACTTTTATAAGTAGAAATACAACATCTGTGAAAATTTTAACTGTCTAGCTATTACGGTCCATGAGATAAGGCCTGGTGACAGACAGACAGACGGACAGCGAAGTCTTAGCAATAGGGTCCTGGTTTTACCCTTTGGATACGGAACCCTAAAAAGGAAATATTTTTCATGTCCTTTCATAGGTACTTATCATAAAACAGACATGAACCGAACATCCATGACAGCTTGAGATAAGAACGAAAATGGAACTGTGACAGAGGGGTCGTTGCGACAGAGGGGACAGCGGAAAGGGGGAAGTTGCCACCAGAGGGGACAGCGCAAAGGGGGAGGTTGCGACCTATTATTTTTTACTGATATATTTCTGATTATATTGGACCATTCGGGTTTAATAATGAACAAAACTTGGATGTGATCTATTGTTAACGAGAGAGTCGTGTAATTCTACAACTTATTGTTACATTCAATAAAAGGTTCTACGAACGAAAATAAATATATTTTCCTGCTTTTGTAATGTTGAGGTAATCCAGGATATTTGAACCGGATGTGGGTGTAATTGAAACTCAAGGATGCCTTATTCAGTAGGACCGTAAGGGCCTATTAGAAAAGTCGTAATAGGTATCTTAAGCCTGACATGATAAAGTAAAGCCTAAAGGATGACTCCCGCTAGACCATGTCGTGTCCAAGCCGAGTCCGATCAATTTTTCCAAGCGTTGTCCATTGCTCGTCCGTCACTCGGTTGCCACTCGATATCGGGTTGATTACACCTAACTGCTCTTACACACGAGCGGCATGTTGCCAACGGCATATGTAACTGCAGCCGTCGACACGCGTCGACGGCTGCTGTAGAACTTTAGCGACGTATTGACTGCTGCCGCCGACGCGCCGACGGCTGCCGTCGACACGTCAACGGATGACGCCGACGCGTGTCGACGGCTGCAGTTACCTATGCCGTTGGTAACATGCCGCTCGTGTGTAAGAGCTCTAATGAGTACAGTGACGAGTCAGTGTCTTAGGCCGAGTGCTAGGTCGAGCAGAGAGTCGAGAGAGTCACTAGAATCTGTTAACTAGGCCGAGTACCAACCTCCCCGCTTCATTCTTTCGCCACTATAGTAAATACGTGTGACCACTCACTCGGTTCGGTGACTCTCTCGGCCGAGATGTCATTTACTGACTCGCTACTGTACTCGTTAGGTGTACTCAACCCATTAAAGTGTGTCTACACAAAATAAAACGGCCAAGAACGAGTCAGACTCACGCACCGAGGGTTCCGTGCCATCATAAAATATGTGATAAAGGCGGTTTATATTAGGTCGTTACATATGAAATTGGCGTTTTGTATGAGAGGAACATAAAGTCGATATTTTTTTATATAAAATATTTAAATAATCAAACTATCATTGCTATCTATGCACTTTTACCATCTCATAAGTAGTTCATTGATCCCTTTACTAAAAACCATTCGGACGGGAATTAATAGAATCTTTAAAGGCGGTTTGGACTGCCCCAGTCCGATTGATCGAACCATGTGGTCGAACCACGTGGCCAGAAGCTATCGTAGTTGAATTCTTCCCTTGCAAGAAGTTATCCAAATATCGAAAAAAATGGTAATCTGTTGGAGCAAGGTCAGAAGAGTACGGTGGATGTCTTAGACATTCCAATTAAAGCTCCTCTAATTTAGTAGCCGTCTGTTGATTAGTGTGTGGTCTAGCGTTGTCCTGAAGCAGCAGTGGTCTAGAGCGATTGACCAGCCTCGTTTGTTTAGCAGCTAGCTTTTCCACCATAGTTTGCAGTTGCTGACATTAGGCATCTGCCGCAATCGTCTGGACAGATTTAAAAAAGCTGTAATGGACGACACCGGCACTGGTCCACCAAACGCTCACAAGTAATTTTTTTTGAGTCAGTTTTCGCTTGGGGCGTGATTTGGCTGGTTCGCCAGGTGATGAGCGCTTCCGATTATCGTATAGGATCCACTTTACATCACAGGGAATAATTTGATATAAAATCCATTCATTATTGTGCCGGTTGAGTAATGTAACGCAGCAGTCGACGCGCGTTTGTCGATTTGCTTCACTCAATTCGTGATGTGACCTTTCAAGCTTTTTCACCTTCCCAATTTGCTTCAATTGGGTTAAAATAGTTTTATCACGAACACCGCAGCTTGCAGCTAACTCGGACGTGGTTTGCGATGGATCCGCTTCCACAATACCCTTCGATTCTTGATTATCAACTTTGGTCTCCGGCCGTCCACGGGGCTTGTTCTGCAGGTCGAAATTTCTAGAACGAAAACGTTGGAACCAAAAACACACCGTGTTTTCTTTTGCGACACCGCCGCCATCATCATCATCATCATCATTTCAGCCGTAAAATGTCCACTACTGAACTAAGGCCTTTCTCATGGATCTCCATGAGAGGTAGTTGCCATACTCACCACGCTTGGCAGGCGGTTTGGTGAGCGCAGTACGGGATGCTGATATACGGAAAGACGCCGCTGCCCATCTTCCGGAGGTGTCCCTTAGCAGACTCTTACTGCATCCACGGGTAGGAGAGGAGGGGTAGCATTCTACTGCCGGCACCCCACGGCACCGCCGCCATACACATCATTAATCCTTCGAGCCGTTTCTGTAGCACTGGTGCCACGGTGGAACTCGTACTCGTACATAACGCAATATTTCATGTTTTTCATTTTGTAAACTGAGAGACGCAAAGAAAAAAATACAAAAAAAGAAAAACATATGAATTATGGTTTTCGAAACACAAATGCATGAGTATAAAATTGAATTTGGAATTCCTAACCAAAGAGGAGTTATTTGAGATCAAAGTGGCCAGTACGACAAAACGCCAATTTCATATGTAACGACCTAATATTTGTTGGAGAACCTTGACAGCGCCATCTCTTGTCTGATGGCGGACATCAGCGGAGATGAAGACGCCGCTGCCCATCTTCCGGAAGTATCCCTTAGCAGGCTCTTACAGGCATCCACGGGTATGAGAGGAGGGGTAACATTATACTGCCGGCACCCCACGGCATTATTGAATGGAATATTGGTAAATATTTTAAATTTTTGTAAAGTTTCAATGCCCTAATTTAGCTTTCAAGATTTTAATACGAGTCAAATAAAACATTGAAAATAAATAAAAGCGTTAGAAGTTTCCCATAGAACAAGTTACGATCTCTCCTCTTCATTACTCAACTGTAACAAGATACATAGTTTCTTAAAAAATCATTAAATTCTTTATGTTTATTTAATTACTGATTAAATAATTTCGATGAAAAATGGGTAGCAATCATTTATTGCTAAATTATTTCAAAACTAATCTAATGCGGCCAGCTTATACATTATTCATGTGCTTATGATTGATGATGCGAAAATGGAAACCTTTAGAAAGAAAAATATGTTTATTTCAGATTTAAATGGTTACATGTGCCCTGACACCAAAAACTGAAGCATTGTCTTTATATCTGTGTTAACAATAATGCCGATGTAGGCACACTGGTCTTGCCAATAAACCAAACTGTAATTGTTACCATTTTTTATTCTTGTGGGGGGTAACTAGATCTGCACTGATAGTGCATAGGGGTGTATTGTGCATTGTCCCCCGTGATGCTAGCCCGACGCTAGCCAGCCCAACTCCTTAAAGTACCGGAGAAGGACTCTGGGCCGCCGGCAGCATTCCCTGAGAATTCCCGAAGGATTTGCAGATGTTGTAGAAGAAGAAGGGCTAGTTACCATTTATTATACAATCTTATCAAGTTGCACGAGCGTTCGTGAAGAAAATAACGCACACCAACGTCCGGCTAACACTGTGTTTAGAGTTAGGATTTCGTGTGGAAACAAACCGGTGCGGTCTCATAACGGTAAGGGCGTATCTAACGATTTAAATCTTTGGGTTATTTTGAAAACTCACACTTTGCTTTACGAGTTGTGGTAGCGTAGTGGGCGGCGGGGCGCTGGCTTCCGACGAGACGTATCCGAGACAAGATAGCGACATTCAGTTTTGTAGTTTTACCATTTCTACTCGAGAATTTAAGTTGTTTCACCAGTGATTCTTTTTAGGTTTCAACAAAAAAAAACTACTTTAATGGTTAAATCTAACATGTTCCTAAAATAACCAAACGAACTCCTTCGATTCATCATAGATCCCATCATCAGAACTGGGATTAAAAGCAAGCAAACATTTTTAAGTGAATCAAAAAACCCAACCACGTGGTTAAAATTAGGGCATACAACTACAAAACGATTATACCTTGAGAGACATGAATAATAATAATATTTTGTCAAGCAAGAAAAATCCATTGGTTCACGAATGTCGTAGGTACAGGGCTTATATATAATAAGTGTATTATTATGACGAGCTCTGTGGCGCAGCGGGCGAAGGTCTGCCTGCGACGCAAGGGGTTGCGGGTTCGATTCCCGCCTCGGGACAAATGTCTGTACAATCTGCTGATATTTGTTCAGCGTGTTCTGGGTGTTTTTCTATATATAATAAAAATATCTATCTATGTAGTATAATGTATTAAGTACATATATCAGTCATCTAGTACCCATAACACAAGCTCTGCTTAGCTTGGGGCTAGATGATGCTGTGTGATTTGTCAAGCATTATTTAATTTAATTTAATGTATTTCCCGTACCTCCCCGTAGAAAATAATATTATCTCCCAAAAATATATCATCAACATAATAATAATAATACGAGTAGATTATTTCATTCGATTTTATTTAATTTCAATGACCCTGGTGATATAATAATGATGACGATGAATATATGTAGGTAATTATGATGATTAGTGGATAGGGATATTATAATGAATTTATTTATTTATTACTAGGCTAATTACAAAAGAACCTTTGCCCAGCTGTTAGTAAGGAGTGAAAATACCTAAAAACGTACATGGTGTATTATAATATGAGTTCCCATGAGGACCCAAAAGGGAGTTTCACCAATTCAAATAAGAAGTTTTTAAAGGGAATATTTCGAAATATTCGTTTTTTGATTTTTAATATTTTTATTTATAATTTTAAAAGTTGGTGTTATGTGAAAATGAGGACGGAGGAGAAAGGATTTTTTTAACTAAAAAACCATTTGTAGATAAACTAAGGTATTTTAATTTGTACCTGTACTGCAACTCTTCAATGACCCCGACAAGAATCAGTTGTTGTTTTGGTTGTTATTATCGTATAATCAGCTGGTGAAGTTAAAACTTTCCTCTTTTCTTGAATGAAAATCACTGAATCCTCAAAAGTCGAATAACAAAGTTGTTCCTTGAGAGGGTCAGAATCACCCTTTTTCGGCTCAGTACACATATTATAATACCCCATGATATACATATATAGAAACGGCGTGCGAAAGTGGAGTGTAACGCACTGATCGTAAGATAGCACAGCGTCTATTCGTCAGTGTCGGCGACAGAGAGATTAGTTTCGCAGGACATGTCGTTAGTCCCGCGCGCTGCACTCAAACAGCAAGCTCTATTTGGAAGTACCATCATCTATAAACCGTAGTATTGATGCTGGGTAAATGTTTGCAGTCTTTCTGCCGAATTTGTCCCTGGTCTGGTTTTTAGATGTAAAACAGTGCAGAAACCATTAAAGGTACCTAGATATAGACTGAAATTATGTGATAAAAACTGTGTTCAATGGCAGTCAAATTATATAATAAGCTCCCAAATGACCTGCGGTTACTAAATAACAATATTTAATAAATATAATACGGCTTACGTACGAGAACAGTTCTCGTCTCGCAGCCCTCGGAGTCGGCCACGAACGGTGCTCATGAAGAAGGGCCTCTAAACGGTCTATGAAACGTCAGCAAGATGATAATAAGTTAGGTACGTGGTGTAAGCCGTATTATATTTATTAAATGATGTCTAGCCACGATCATTTCAATTCAGAAATAACAATATGTTCAAAAATAAAATGTACAATTGGCTTAGTGACAAATGCTTTTATAATATTGACGAATATTTAATGTATACATTTTAAAATGTCATCATTGTAGTTAAATTTTTGTATTGTTGTTTTAATTTGAATTGACTTGGACCTATTATTATTTATGATTTTATTAAATCTTTGACTTAATTTTAAATGTATTGTAATTATTTTGACAACTAAATTTAACTTAAATATTTGTATAACTTCATAGTTGAGTGCAGTGATACCCTTGTATTGTAAGACCTTCATACATGTACTTATGCAAATAAAGTATATTTCATTTCATTTCAACATCTTTTGCGGGGGGTAAGCCCGATCGGATGAGAGGTGACGTGCGACGCTTGGAGATGTGCAAGTTAGTACTAGTTACTAGCACAGATTACAGAAACACTAGTAGTAGGGCGACTGACTTTCGTCCATCGTGCCCATCGTGTTGACTGTGGCGACCGGGGTGACTGTGGCGACTAGGATGACTGCGACGACTGGGGCTTCTGTGGCGACTGTGGCGACTATGGCAACTCGGGCTACTATAGCGACTGTGGCGACTATGGCGACTGTGGTGAAAATATTTTACATCTGCCGGCGTCCCGTGACGGCTCAATTTTTTTCCTACCTCTATTTATGAAAAGTATGTTTTTGTTATAATAGGTACTTACTTATTACTTACGGCTAACTTTATACCGCCTCAGAAATAACAAACATACAGCTAACGCTAGTTTGGGTTTCAGGCACAGATTACATTCAGTGCTCGCAACGATGTTATTGCCACCTTGTTGATACCGTAACAAATATTATCTTTATTGTAACAAGAAGGTGCTAATCCCACTAATAAATTTATTATAAACGCGAAAGTTTGTAAGAATGTCTGGATGTATGTTTGTTACTCGCCGTGGGGTGCCGGCAGTAGAATGATACCCCTCCTCTCATGCCCATGGATGCAGTAAGAGCCTGCTAAGGGATACCTCCGGAAGATGGGCAGCAGCGTCTATCCGTGTATCAACATCCCATACTGCGCTCACCAACCCGCCTGCCAAGCGTGGTGATTATGGCAACTACCCCTCATGGAGGTCCATGAGGGAGGCCTGTGTTCATCAGTGGACGTTTTATGGCTGAAATGATGATGTGTGTTACTCTTTCACGCAAAAACTACGCTAGGGATTGAGCTGAAACTTGACAAAGATTAACATAGGTATAGGTACCTGTAGTATTCGTGTTAGTACTCAACTAATACAACACAGTCTCGTGCGACGACGTGCGGAGCGACGCGGCACTGGTGGATAGCCCGGCGGGAGTAGACGCGTGCGCTTGCGTCCATCGGTCGTCGTCGATCTTGTGTACAAAAAAGTTCACGTGGTCCAATCGGTAGGACAAAGGCAGTAGGACCACGTGGCCAGAGGGTGTGAGCGTAGGTATCTATCAGTATTCCCCAATCAACGAATACTACAGTATCCCTCAGTAGGTTCTTACTGCATCCATGGGTATGAGAGGAGCAGTAACCACCCCACCCCATCCTACGGCAATGTCATTATTTTCCCATGATTGTGTTGTTATAGTAATTGTTACCCATTTACTAATACTTAATCGAATACTTTAGATATTGAAAACGCCTGTAACTAATCGAGTTTCAACGCGAAATATTTACGACTCGAGTAATGGTCGGACAAGCAAACCATAACTCATGGTAACAGAGTTAAAATGTTGCTAACAGATCAATAAAGGCGGGGGGTGCCGGCAGTTGAATGATACCCCTCCTCTTTTGACCGCGGATGCAGTTTAAATCTACCTAGGGATACTTCTGGAAGATGGACAGAAGCCTGTTTCTTTAAACATCCAGTAAGTACCGCGCTCGCCAACCGCCTGGCCAAGCGTGGCGAGTATGGAAACAACCCCCTCATGTTCAGTATTTGAGGATCCATGAGGGAGGCCTTTGTCCAGCAATGGGCAAAAAGGAATTCTCTTTATTTCTATTGTTAAATTTATATTACCCAAAAACGCTACTTACGGCAATGTTAACGTTAAACACGTTTATTTTTGACTAGCCGCACTCTTCGGTTTTACCCGCGTAGTTCCCGGTCCCGTGGGAATTCGAGGATAAAATATAGCTTATGTTACACAGGGATAAATGTTGCATTTTAACGCAGAAATTTTGAAAATCGGTTACTTACTACTTAGTAGTTTTTGAGTTTATTCGTTACAAACATAGGTATAAAATACAAAAACAAATATTTTCCGTTTTAATGTTGAGAGATTAGAGAAGAACGAACCGAACCCGAAATGGTATGAAGGCGAAACCTAAAAAACGTTCTTAAAAACTTATACTAAATCAATAACTAATTATAATAATGCAAATTTACGATGAAATAAAGGTCAAAGTACAAAACATCACACCTTAAACTCACCTGATTCGTATGATAAATATTTACTCACAAAATGAATCGCTTGAAAATTTCGTCTGATATGTTTAATTTTATGTCCCAATAAAATGGCATTATCTCTAATGGTAGCACAAACTCAAAAGAATATTATCGTAATCCGAAAAGCCGATTATGCTTGAAGTTGCAAACAGCTGGGTCACTAAGTTGTTCAACAACGAGGAAATGTAGTGAGATGTTCTTCATTTGCATAAATATCATGTAGGTAGCTATAGAGGTCAAATTACGTACAAGAGTTCACTCAAATGTGGCTTTTATTTAGAATAAGAATTTATCGTATATAATAATTAAATATAGCAATTGAAATCTTCCTGCAGACTATTTTTGGGCTCTATGAGATTTGAAATTCATAAAAAAAAGAAATTAGTTCTTATGTTTATGATGTAGGTAGGTTTATGCAAATTCTAACCACCTTGTTTACATTAGTTTCACGTACCACCGCACTCAGACAAGTCGATGAGAGAATACCTTAGAAATAACATGTCAGATCAAGTCATAAGATCCTAAAATGTACCTGTAATAATATAATAGTATTCGGCAAATAAATGATTTGATTTGATATGTTCATCCATTATGTTCCTCTATCAATACATTTCAGAAGGGGCACGACCTTCAGTGATGAAAAAAACATAAAAGAACTTTTGCGTAAACAGCATTGCAATCTTAACTAGATTGATACAGTGACCTAGCTATATATCAACTAGCTACCCAAACGTTTTGCCAACAGAATTTCCTAATTCAAAATTTGAATGAAACTAGGGCGTAGCAGTAACTTATTCGAATAGCAAATTTACGATTAAATAATCGATTAATACAAAATCTCGAAAGTTTATTGGTCGTCGCCGCGGGAGGCGATTATGATATTCACCAATCGATTACAGATTTATTTTTAAACGAGAATTGTTTAACATAAATAGTTATAATGTTATGAAGTGGTTATTTAGTAGTTTATGACGTGGTTGCTAAATAGGCTTATTATAATAATCCACTAACGACTCTATATGCATGATTATTTTAACTCAACTATATTATCAAGGCGATAGGATTATGGCGATGGTGGTTACCTCAGAATGCGGAATGATTTGATGTTGGTAAAACCTAGAGGCCTTTGCATATTATTTATTATTAGCAAGATGATTTATATGTGCCACAGAATTTATACAGTGTCGTATAGCAGTGTTGGTTTTCGATGGTACCTAACGATAATAAGTGCTTTTTACAGAAAAAAGTTAATCGACGAATATTAACTAAATTGTTTAAAAATTTCTTCTTTGAGGAAACTCTACAGAATCACTACGGGCATTTCTAGCGCAGAAAAGATGCGTACGAGCTATTGCGGGTATTCCACCTTATGAATACTGTAATTTTATCCACGGAATACGAGAGGAGGTAAACGGCTGGTCTATAACCTTATACCTAGAACTAGCTATACGAATCAGATGAACCCCCATACCTCCCCACAAATAACTTCATTAAATTACGTATGAATTATATCGGAGACGTGCTGACTTACGTTACACTAATAATAAATTAATGTATTACTTTGTTTATCAATAACGATACATGTGCTCTTGAAGTTATGGAAATTTATTATGTTCTTGAAGTTAAAAACTATGGCGCCATGCTCATAGTGAAGAAATAAAGGCATATTTGATGATGATGATCCCCTGTGCCGATTTTGGCTACGGCGACGTCATCGTCTTAGCCGTAGAACGTCCGCTGCTATCTTCCGGAAGTATCCCCTGGCAGATTCTTACTGCATGCATCCATGGGAAGAGAAGAGGGACAACATTTTTCTGCCGCCACATCGTTTCTGCTAGACGCGGCCTTTAAGGCATATTTAGTAACTTTATGGGTAGAAAAACAAGTTACTTTCAGTTAAAAATCACCTACTCCAAATAATTTTCTCAGTGATTTTGTACAAAATCTTGACTAAATTGTACTGCACATGCGACCACCTTTGACCAAAACTTATTGTGAATCAATTCCAGAGAAATACAAATACAAAATAATTTATGAAGACAGATTGCATGTTGAAACGCTGAGCCCTCAAAAGTTAAAATTGTGGAGCAGCCTTTGCATCCATGATACTGATACTAATTCGTTCGGTTTATGTTATTTTAATTCATTTAGTTAAAAATATGTCAAAAGATATTGCTTTCTTTGTTGCCAGTTACTTATAAATTGTTTTTGTTTCAGGTATGTAGCCATACGAAGACTGCAAGTAAAGGTATACAGTAGGCATTTCAGAGATATCCATCCACTCATAAATAATACAACCTAAGGATTGTAGTGTCATGATCATAGCCGTAGGACGTACACTGCTGGATCATTCATCAGTTCTATTGGATCTCAAAGTATTGCAGGTGGACGGCCTGCAACCACTCCGTAAACCTGCGGTCTTCACTAGATGCAGGAAATGTAGTATGTGACTACACTTTAATGTACGTCAAAATGTCCAATTTTGAGATTATGTACATTATAAAAAAAATGCCTTGGGGCAGTAGATTATTGTCCCTTCTCTCTTGCCCGTGGATGCACTAAGAATCTGTCAATGGATACCTCCGAAAGGTTGGCAGCAGCGTCGTTCCGGCGCTCGCCAACCCGCCTGAGTATGGCAACAACACTTCAAGATCAGTATTTTGAGATCCATGAGAGCCTATGTTCAGCTGTGGACGCCCTACGGCAGAGATGATGATGATGATGATGATAATTAAACAAATAACATAAATAATCCGTAAGTACTCAGCGTGATAATAACTCATGTTGATATATATACTGGAGTCCGAATTCATTTTGAAACCACATTTTCACTTTTGGGACCCGCTGTACAACTTAGCTTTACAACAGAGAGTTCACTCAGGTTCTATTCATCATCATTTCAGGCATAGGACGTCCACTGTTGGACATAAGCCTCCCTCATCAACCTCTAGCTATTGTGGATGGAAGCGGCCTGCATCCACAAGCGGCCCATTTTGTTGGTAGCAACTTACGCTTGCCAGTCCGTGGCCTCCCTTCGAGAACTTTTCGGCCCATCGGCCATCTGTTCTTCGTGCTATGGCCTGCCGATTGCCAGTTCAACGTGCTAATACGTTTGGCTATGTCGGTGACCTGAGTTCTTCTACGTATCTCTTCATTTTCGAGTTTATCTTGTAAAGAAACCCCGAGCATAGCCCTCTCCATAGAATGTTGAGCGACTCTGAGCTTATTCATAAGGCCAGAAGTGAAGGCTTACTTCTCAGTTCCAATCACACACTGATTAAAGGTTTTTGTCTTTAGGCACTGTGGTGCTCTATTAAATAATGCCTAAAATATCATGACGGCTTTTTAATAGTTAAGTTTTTCAGGTTTAAGAAATCTTTATTCTCATCTTAAGAATTTACAATTCACTTACAATGAGAACTTATAAACTAGGTAACATAATATCATGCGATACGAGCGCGCTACTACCTACCCGCGACAAAAAATAAATAAAGTTTGTAGTCGCCATCGTCCTAGATGGACTGCAAAGAGAAACAAAGCGGGCTCAAAGCGATGTGCTGCGACGCTAAATGTGCTTACAAAATTAACAATAAGTAATAACTATAAACTGCCTGATATAGATAAAATATTGTTTAAACTTAATTAATATAATAAGACGTAAGTATGTCTAATATATATGTAATTAATTACTAATAATGAGGTACAATTTTACAATAGGTATAATTAAGTAAAATCATAGCTGTATATAATTGTAAAATAAATGTTTAAAGTCCTTGCTAAATATTTCACTAATATTGTGTAAATAAATGTTTGCATGGAGATTTTTACCTCTTCACGCAAAAACTAACGTAGGTACGTATGGAGTTGAAATTTTGCAAACGTATAGATGTTGACCAGGATTTACACATAGGCTACTTTTTATCCGGGTACAACGCATGCGAAGCGGCGGATACAAGCTAGTTAAAGTATAATTAAGGAAACACAAATAAAAGTAAAAGTATCGCATGGCGTAGCTTGACCGCGTTCTTCACTCATGTAGAACAATGAGTTGACATTATTGTGATAACAATGGAGAAGCTCATTACTGATGACAGGGAAGTTAAGACGCAGATCGGCTTTGACTGGATGTGGCAAAGTTTATTACGGGCTAAATGAGTAAAAGTGATTGTTTTAGGGCAAAAAATGAACTTTTAGTAATTTCTTAAATTTGTAAATTGTTTTTGTTTCTTTTATTTCTTTTGGTAAATTATCGTATATTTTAGCGCTTTTAAAAGTTATGTTATTTTGTCCATAATTTGTCCTGGGCGGGCGAAGCATTAGTTTATTTGCACTTCTTAATGATTTTTTGTACTCAGAATGCTCGCTTTTAGTTTTAAATGTAATGTTAGTATGTATTGTTTTGTGAAGTATTTTTCGTATTAACAGACAGGTGTTATATTTGTATGTTGTGTAAATATCCATCAGCCTTGTATCTTTATATAATTTAGAGGTCGACGTTAGGTAATTAAAATTAAATAATCTCTTTAAAAGTTTGTTTTGTGCGACCTGCAAAAGATTTAGATTGGTTTTTGCTGCTGAACCCCACACTTCAATCAAGTAGTCAATGTGGGGTTTTTAGTTAAGGTATGTAATTTTAATTTTGTATTTTTATACCACACTTAGGTAAAACATTAGGATATTAATAAAATTATCAATTTACGATTAATACAAATCGATCTGTGACGCGTCCTGAAGTCGGAAGTGCTTTAATCACTAAACTACGGAACCGGTATCGGGTTACGTCGAAATTATTGATAAAGTCATATCGGTTCAGCACTGATCGGAGCGCCATCTACAGGTAACTACTAAGTAAAGTAAAGTATATATTTATTTGCAACAACACAATACAGAATATAATAATAGAGGTACTAAGATAAGGTTGTTACAAAAGGGCCCTAACTCAGCATACTCTGGCTATACTTGACGTGCGTGGATTCTTATCCCACCGGAATCGTATCGTTTTTGATTTCCTTTAGTTTTGGACTAACCCTTCTGGTTATTCCAAGCATTGTGTATTGTGCCAACAAGCACGTCAAAATCTCAATCCCACCGCATAAACACGGGGCGCTGTAGAAAGCGTGCTATGATAATTTTATGCGCTTAATCACCAGAAATTTCAATTTTAATAGTGACAAATTAATTAATGAGTGATTTGATTGGATTCTTATTAAGATTAGCGGAAGCTGGGCAGCTTGCTTACGCTTTAGCGTCAGCTGTAACTATTATAAATTACTCTACGTTAATTGCACATTAGTGCAGTTTGTCTGTTGAAGTCGTTAATTTTATATTGTCAGCTTCCGTTGAAGATATTATTATGAACTTCCTTAAGTTATTAGTTTTAAAATTGAACAAGTGTTGACGTTTTTGGCTGTTAGATAAACGAATAGGTACCTATTTCGTTCATTATGAAAATACGGATTGCTATTGTACATTACAAAATTCTATAACGTTGAAGCTAATAACACTTATCGATTATTTAAGAAAATCATCATCAGGGTAATTTAATGCGCCCTCTGCGCGCCGCGTCACTTGCGGTGGCGTGTGCCTCGACACTAAGTAGGTAAGCTTTCTAATAATCATCATCATTTCAGCCGTAACACCACCACTGAACACAATTTCTAATAATATGCTTTCTAATAAAATTACACATTACCTACCATTTGATACCAAGTTAAGGTATATTTGGAAACATTAGATTATTCAGTCTCATTATTATAGTAATATTATATTATAACTAGCCACACCCTGCAGTTTCACCCGCGTAGTTCCCATTCCCGTGGAAATTTAGAAAAATCCCTCCTTAGTGCACCTCTGGGATACTCAAGGTATATGTGTGTCAAATTTCAAGTCTCTAGATCCAGTGGTTTAGGCTGTGCGTTGTCTGTCAGTCACTCAGGCAGTAACGGAAGAGTTTTATATATAATGATGATAATCCCCCATATCTTTCCTCCGTCGACCGAGACACGTTCTCGGCTTGCCCGTTGACGAGCTCACCGCCGCTAACCCGGAGGTGACGTCAACCCGTCCCACACTAGCTGTTAGACACATATTCAAAAACCGGTCCCGCCGGCGGGGCCGAAGAATACATTCTTCCGTCTAAAGGTGCAGTTTTGCACCTAGACGCTATCCTTCAGTAGATTCAAAAATTCTGGCAACAGTCCAAGCCGTGGTTCGAACCTAAGTGGTGCCCTTGAGCTTGTTGCCCCAACCTAACTTTTGCGGCTGGGCGCCTTCTGCGCTCGCCATAGTCCGGTAACGTTGTCATGGCCATCTGCGGTCAACAACATATATTGTCATTTCGAAAAAAAAAAAAAAAAAAAAATATCTTGTAAACGTATAACTGATTCTGATAAAACATATTTAAGAGCCAAGGCTAGAAAATCTTCTTCAAATAAAACTGCATTCAAATAGGTAACTCGCGAGAGCTACGGAGCCACAGACAGACACACATAACGGTAAATTTCATAACACCCATTTTTGTGTCGAGGGTAAAAAATCAGGCTAGTTTTCTCAGCTACAAGTCGGTGTCTCAGATCTGATTCTTTCCTGACTATTGATAATTTATTTGGAAGGCCTGATTAGTTTGCTAATGAAGATAATTAACTGTTTCGCAGCATATGCGTTAATTATCCGATGATAGAACGAGGTTTATGTGTAAAGTGATTGAGAAATTTACGATATCTTGTAATGTTGTTGTAAGAGTTTACAATGTTATGCTGATTTACGTTGAGGGAAGCTAGTGCTTTCTTGTAAGCGTTTTATGGCCCTCATTAGGGCTTTTAGGGCTTCATATATTCACTTAACTTTCGGTGCATTAAATGATCTTTATGGCTCAGTGGTCTCATAGCCAGCTGAGACGCAGGAAGTTGCGGGTTTGTTCCCCGCACAAATCATAGGCTTCTTACCTTCATTTATTATTTGTATTTTTTTCTTTCACTCGTAGCATGTACCTCAGTGGCAGATTTACAAATTTGCCGCCAGTTGGCTATTACATTTTTTCCGCCCCTACTGACATAAGAAATTAGAAACAATAAAATTGCAGCTTTGTGATTTTGTACTCTGTCGTCCTCATTGCATCAGCTCTTGTCAGTCGTTAGTAGGTATGATTATGAAAATTTAGTTATATTTCCTAGACTCGTTTTTCGTGTAGGTGTATATTATTTTGTTTCTCTAAGACTAAAAAAGAAATGGTCCAAAGTTGCCGCTCCCTAAAATCTCAGATCTCAGATTTTAGGGAGCCTGCTCAGCCTATTGATAAATCCGGCACTGATGTACATACTGTAGATGTATGTAATGTACTATAGTTAGTCGGCCCAGTTTTTAAACATCTGCTTTTGTTTGTGTGTCTAATAAATATATGTTCCATTCATTTCATCTTCATCATCTCAACCGTAGGACTGCTGTCCACGCCCACTGCTGGTCTTAGGCCTTCCTCATGGATTTAGCGATGTCGATACACGCGAAAGACGCTGCTGCCCATATTCCGTAGGTATCGCTTGGCAGATTCTTATTGCCTTCACGAAAAAAAGGAAAGTCAACATTCTACTGCCCACGGCAGACGGTCAGGGGACAAATATTTCCTTTCAATGCAAATGCATGTTTTCAAAAGCTAGTAAGTACATAATATTTTTGTCGACTCAGCTTAGCTAGTAAGATTTCAAGTAAGAACATATATTTTTGTAGACTCTGTGTATACTTAGTTGTGCTTGGAAGGGGCTTAAAAAAGTGCAATGTACAGTTGAAAATGGGGACATCCTGTGTAAATATTGCAAGTGCTAGTTCCCACGATGACAGTACTAGTAGAAACTACCTGTATAGTGGTCGCTGACCTCGTATACTCTACTAATTGTTAGGACAAACTTGAAGTGGTCTGCAAGTCTATAACTGCTAATCGAGCCATGTTCTTCATCAACATTTGCATGATCTTTGGGGATGCATCTCCGGAGGATAAAAGTATATGGAATAAGAGAAAAGTAAATACAATTTATTAATGTGCCAATAAAGCCCTTACTTCCCATATTTTATGACATAGTAACATAGACATAGACACAGGCATAGACATTCATTTATTTACTATAGAGCACACAATATATGCCGTGCCATGCCGTGGGGTGCCGGCAGTAGAATGTTACCCCTCCTCTCCTACCCGTGGATGCAGTAAGAGCCTGCTAAGGGACACCTCCGGAAGATGGGCAGCAGCGTCTATCCGTGTATCAACATCCCATACTGCGCTCACCAACCCGCCTGCCAAGCGTGGTGAGTATGGCAAACTACCCCTCATGGAGATCCATGTGGGAGGCCTGTGTTCATCAGTGGACGTTTTATGGCTGAAATGATGACACAATATATTTTAAAACACAAAGGAAATATTTACTTTTAACATTTATACATAGTTTATACACAGAAAAACAGCAATTAGTAAAATAAATAGGACCAATAGAATTAAGATTAAATAATGTGTGCCACAGGAGCAAATTGGTCCCGGCTCAGCATTATGCCCACTGTGCTAGCAGCGGACGCTGGTATTCTGCCGAAATCTTCCTAGATCGGAAGACCTCGTAAGAAAAAACAATGTTTAGCTTATATTTATTATTAAGTACTGTAATATAATTAAATACAACTTCATTTAACATTTATTAGACCCCCTTTGCCACCGCAATAACAATGTTGAAGTAGTCATTGTTATTTTCGCTATTTTAGTAAATAAGCGCAATACCATTTCAAATTTCAAGTGGCATCAGTAGCTTTAATAAAGATATCCATCTGTGGCAGACGGACAAACAGACAGACTTACACCATAAAGCTTTCTTTTCACCATTTTGGTCTGGAACTCTTAATATACAGAAGAGGCTACATTAATCTTGGAACCATACAATGCAAGCAAAGCCTCGAAGAGAATATTGCATCAAAGTACATATGTCTCAACATGTGAGATCCCATATTTTAAAGTTACAAAGTTGTAAACGAGTTTTCTTATTTTCAAAATGTTGAAAACATAACTCATATGCGGCTCGTATGTTAGGTTTAGTATTTTCGTTGATAAATCATCCCAGTGTATTGTGTAGGCGTTCTGGGCACAATGGGGGCCCTATCACGAGTAGCTTTTGTAATGGTGTAGGTACCCCAACACGGTAAAAGGAAAATGCCGTGGGATGAATGCCGGCAGTAGAAGGTTTCCCCTCCTCTCTTGACCGTGGATGTAGTAAGAGCCTGCTAAGGGTATCCCTTATCACCTCCGGAAGATGGACAGCAGCATCTTTCCGTGTATCAATATCCCGTACTGCGCTTGCCAACCCGCCTGCCAAACGTGGTTAGTATGGCAACAACCCCTCATGGAGATCCATGAGGGAGACATCATAATCATAGCATAAGACAAAATCAAATTGTTAAATGATGACTATAACGACCGAGTTAGGTTCTTCTGTTCACTTCTTTTCCTAACTCGCGTGTCATCTGAAGTGAACAGGTTCAATTATGTGCTTTATTCTATTTATTTGTGTTGTTTTATTTTGTAAGTTGTGACGCGTCAATAAGGTCCATGCGGCCGCACTGAATAAAGTATTTTTTGAATTTGAATTTGAATTGAATCATCATCATGGTGGTCTATTGGTGATCCAATCTTGGATGAAAGCCTCTTCCCCCTTCTTCCATTCTTCACGGTCTTTTGTCCGACTCATCCAGTCTCGGCCTCCGTGTCGTCGGATGTCGACTGTCCGGCGCTGCGGTGGTCTGCCGCGCCTCTGGTGTCCGCTCTGGGTCTCCATTCAAGGACTCGTCTCGTCCAGCGACTCGTCCATTCTAGCAATACGCCCTGATATTTAAAAAATACATAATAAACGAATCATTATTTATAGGCATTTCACACACAAAGTTAGCGCGTGCGATTCATGCTCGGGGCCTCGCATTCATCTTCTGTTGCCGAAGGCTGATCTTGTCGGGGTCAATATTTGTTTAGGATGGATATTGACGGAATTATTCATAATAGGGATTTATTGATTCAATGCTAACAGCGCTGTGTAGTGCCGCCGGGAATTTGTTTTTGTAAACAAGTATTGACGAACTGGCTTTTGCCCGCGGCTTACTACGTGTTCGGATGAAACGTGGTAAAGTTTCTTGATCGCAAACCGTCTATTAAATATCTTGGACTTCTCTTGGACAGCTCTTTATCATGGACCCAATATACTTTCATTTGATTTAATCATATCTTTTGACAGATTACATGTTCTTGGACAAGTCAGTTTCAAATAAAATTAAATGTAAGCCTACTTATTGAAGTAACATAATATTAAGCATTTAAAAATTGAATACTTACATCGACTACTTACTTAAAAGAACAAAAATTTACAATACATAATAAAAATCCGCATTAATAATATTATTTATATATGGTGTAATAATAATATCTTCAATAAATAACATAGACCAGTTATAAAATCTAATTTTCATCATATTTAAAGAAATTTTTGTCAGCAAAAGCTTCGTCTAAATTATAATTATACTTATTTATTTTTATATTATACGTATTTTTATATAAGATTAAAATAAAATGTAATAATACTGACTCTACAGTCTCAAGAGTACGTAAACTGATAAGTCATCTTTAAAAGGTGATTGAGTGTTGCAGACGCGAAATACTTGAAAACAGTTAATTTTGAATTTGCACAGTTTTATCTGTCTTACTGCATCATTGCTTGGGTTGGAGTAAAAAAAACACAGGTGCTAAGGGTAGAACGAGCCCAAACAGTGATTATAAAAGTGATATTTTCCGAGCCTAAAATATTTCCTACACATCAGCTCTACTCACTAAGGGAAGTGCTTACTATTCGGAAACAAAAAAGAGCCAAATAGATAATAATAAATAAAATAAATACGAAATACATAATGCCGGACATCTAGCCCAAAGCTAAGCCAAACTTGTGTTATGGGTACTAGATGACTGATATACTTAATACATTAACTACACAGATAGATATTTTTTATTATATATAGATAAACATCCAGAACACCCAGAACTAATATATAATCTGCAGATCGTACATACGTTTTTGCCAAGGCGGGAATCGAACCCGCAACCTCGCGTCGCAGGCGGACCTTCGCCCGCTGCGCCAGAGAGATCGTCAAATTCTTAAGTCATGACAAAAGTTTCCTAAATATTTTGGTGCGCGTCCGGTATCGAACCTTCTCGGATCGAAAGTCGTAAATGGCCAAATGGCCAAAACGGCCTAGACAATAAAAAGGTATTGCCACAATCTCTAACAGCAGTTTGGTTCATCATCATCATCATCCTTATCATCATCTCAACCATTGGACGTCCACTAAGCCATCATGGATCTACCTACAAGTAGTGGTCATGAGGTGGTTGTTGCCACACACCACGCTTGGCAGGCGGGTTGGCGACACGGCAAGACGCTGCGACGCTGCTGCCCAAGTAGGTATCCCTGAGCAGGCTCTTACTGCATCCACGGGCAAGAGAGAAACATACTACTGCCGGCACTCCACGGCACAGTTTTAACAGTTTGGTTAAAGTACATAAACAGGTAAATACCTTCCATTGGTCAAAACCACATTGATTACATAAGCAGTCGTAAAATCACGGTTTACTGGCCCGTACTCGGTATTTCCATCATTAAGCCCAATAAAACGCCACTAAAGAGCTTATAAACTTTATTTTATAAGGTAAGTCTACATTAACTGGCTTCTGTTAAGCCGACTTCGTAAAAGGATTATTTGGCTTGATTTCCAAGGTTAGGACAAATTTGTATTGATACATAAAAGTAAAAGAGCACTCTCTCTCTCTGTAATCACTTTTGTTGTCTTATCATCTCATGGTCCGTGGCCTTCATTCGAGAACCCTTCAGTCTCATCGGCCATCTGTTCTTCGAGCTATGTGGCCTGCCCATTGCCGTTTCGGGGCAGTGGTCCAACTGCTCTGTCCAATTAGTTGGACTACGGGCCTTTACTGGGGGCCGTGGTCCAACTATCTTTGCAGTTGGGCCACGGCACCATAGTAGAGTTCCCAGGTCCAATTAAAACAATTTCAAATAATACTCTTCGTCACAAACATACAAAATACAACATACAAATCTTTCCTCTATATAGAGACATGAGAGATAGTATATATTTAGTATAGATATAGATAGATAGACATAAATTTACACCCAAAGATAATCTCCGTAAAGTCGGGCCTCGTTAATAACGATTATGTTAGTTAATTAATTAAAACGTATCGCCCTGAATTGTCGTAGTTTAACGCCATTTTAACGATACCAGATTAAATCTCTATTAGATTGTAATCTCGGAACACATTAAACTTTATATTAAAGAGAAAATAAGAAAAATGTTATTGACGACCTCAATGGCGCAGTGGTTTGATTAGGTAAGTGGTTGCGGGTTTCATCCCCGCCAGGGAACAAAATTTATTTGCAGGTATTTGTTTCGGGTCTGCGTGTATTTCTACCTCTATGTATGATGAGTATGTATTTACAAAAAAGTATTTACAAATTCCATCAATCAACTAGTGCCGTGGGGTGGTGGCTGTAGAATGTGGCTCCTCCTCTCTTGCCGGTGGATGCAGTAAGGATCTGCCAAGAGAGATAATAGCGTCTTTCCGCGTATCAGCATCCGGTACTGCGATCGCCACCCCACCTGCCAAGCGTAGTATGGCAAAACTCCCTCATAATCAGTATTTGGAGATCTATATCCAGCTGTGGAAGTCCTACGGCTGATGATGATGATGATGATCAATCACCTGGTACCCACAATACAAGCTCTGCTTAGCTTGGGGCTTAGATGATGCGATGTGAATGAATGAATGAATCACTTTATTGTACACCAAAATCAAGAGAGTTACAGGAAAACGTAGAGTTATTAAAAATAAACACAGGTGCATTGGGCGGCCTTATCGCTAACAGCGATCTCTTCCAGGCAACCTTTGACAGGATAGATTTCAAAATATTTATGGCGGTGGCGTACTAAAACAGTGAAAACTAAACAAATGAGGTAATGTAAGGTGAATTGTCCAGCCATTGATATAAAAGCATAGATGAGCCCTCACATCAAAAACTCTGGCATTGTGTTTACAATACTGCCGACGAATGCGCAACACGCCACGCGTACCAAAAAAATAGTGTTATCTGTTTTTCTCCCACATTATTTGTAACACTACTTTCTCTTTCTTGCATGAGTGAGCTCACTCATATCGTTTGGAAACACAATGGCGCGGTCTCAGTACGGTGAGGGCTCGTCTATGCTTTTATATCAATGTGTCCAGCATTGTTTATTTACTAGCTTATGGCCGGCGCTTCGCATGCGTTGTACCCGGATAAAGTGTAGCCTATGTGTTAACCCTGGTCAACATCTATACGAGTGCAAAATTTCAACAATCCGTAAGCTAGTTTTTGCGTGAAAGAGAAACATGCGTACATTCATACATACTCACCTAACTGCCACCTATCACCCAACTTTGGTGTTTATAATATTCATCATTTCAGCTATAAAACGTCCACTAATGAACAAAGGCCTCCCTCATGGGTCTCCATGAGGGGTAGTTGCCATACTCACCACGCTTGGCAGGCGGGTTGGCGAGCGCAGTATGGGATGTTGATATATGGAAAGACGCTGCTGCCCATCTTTCTGAGGTATCCCTTAGCAGGCTTTTACTGCATCCACGGGCATGAGAGGAGGGGAAACATTCTACTGCCGGCGCCCCACGGCTTATAATATTAATAGGAATAATCAATACTTCATGTTTATCCCGAGGTTACGGACGAAAATAAAGGTAGGTAATTATGCGATAATCCAATATAGTAATAATGTTTTGCGATCGCAACGTACTTACATCATCATCATCATCATTTCAGCCGTAGGACGTCCACTGCTGGGTCCTCCCTCATCGATTTATTGCGGTTGAGTTATTGCGGTTGGAAGCGACCTGATTGGTGCGTTAATATAACCGTCAAAGCCATAGACAGAAGCTCCGTTATCTGTGGAAGCTTCTATACTTTTTTTTATTTATAAATGACGGGAAAAGCCAAAGTCCCACCTGATAATAGCGTTAACCTCTATCAACCTTACAACTGCAATACCGCGGTGATTACGTTCACTAAGCACGTGACCAACGCTGCCATGGCTTGCGCCCGTCACTCTGAGATAGAGTTGTAAGGTCCCATGTGCCCGTATTTACTTAGGTTAGTGTTAGATGGATTAGGTTTGCTGAGATAGGGCTTGCAATTGAATATTCGAATAGCTTGATTATTAAACTGAATTCGATATTCTAATTATGGACTGCATTAATCGAATATTCCTGTTTCAACAGAACGCTTAATATCATCGGCCGTGCGTCTGTTTCAGCCGATTCAGGTAATGCCTGTGGTTTGGGTGCTCATCATTTCAGCCCTAAAACGTCCACTACTGAACTCAGGCCTCCCTCATGGATCTCCATCAGGGGGTAGTTGCCATACTCACCACGCTTGGCAGACGGCTTGGCGAGCGCAGTAAGGCATGTTGATACAGGGAAAGACGCTGCTGCCCATCTTCCGGAGGTATGCCTTAGCAGGCTCTTACTGCATTCATGGGTATGAGAGGAGGGGTAACTTTTTACTGCCGGCACCCCACGGCATACGGTTTGGGTATTGCATTATTTTATATACATAACATTTATATAACATTATATACTAAACAATGAGCTCACCGCGCGACCGCAGTTTTGGCAGACGAGCAGCGTCTTTCCGTGTATCAACATCTCGTTCTGCGCTCGCCAACCGCTGGCAACCACCCCGTCAATCTTGGACATCCATGGGGTAAGCCTGTGTCAGTGGACAGTCCTACGGCTAAAACTATGCATTTTTCGATAAAAAAAATCTTTATGGCACGCAGTTGGTATCAAACTCAATGGTTTTGTGTCGAAAATCGGAGGTACATACCACTAGGCCAACACGGTTCACTCGCTTATAGGTTCCATTGTCTCAGTCACGGAAGCCCGCAAACCGTTTAATAAACTGTACGGAACCACTTAGCTCACTTCCAGAGAACTTGTTAAACAAACTTAAACGGATTTTACGGCGTTAAGTACGATGTTTACTTTAACTTAAAACTAAGATTGTTGACCTCGCATTCCATTGCGCAAGATTACATAATCTGACGAGATACTTTTGGTGGGTAAAGTATAATGTCTTTAATTTGATTTGAATACAAATGGAATGGAAAAATATTATTTTTGTTTTGAATGGCTCTGTGGTGTCCGATATCTCACTTTTCTACTGGACACAAATAACTTAATTTTTGATTCGGACAACCATTTGCTATGTAAGCCTTTATATTAAAATACATAATGCTGGACACTAAACACATAACTATTCTAATCCTAAAACTAAGCAAATCTAGTGTCTTAAACAATAAAACATTAAATTTAAACTGATCTCGTCACCTTCGACTGAGGATGGTGGAAGTCTGCGAAGGATCGAGATGGTAAGAGGAATTTGGAGGAGACCTTTGCCCAGCAGTGGGACGACATAGGTTAGCTAAAAAAAATGAACTCGGCAGTAGGATGTTCCTCTACCTCTGTCTCGTGGATACAGTAAAAATCTACCTCCCGTGTATCGGCATCCCGTACTGCGCTCGCCAACCAACGGGTTGGCGAGTTGGCGACGCTTGGCTCGTTAGCCAAGCGTATGGGAACAATCCCCTCACTTTACGATCATAATCATTCATCAGAAATTGATCAGTAATTGGAGATCCATGAGGGAGGCCCATGTCCAGCAGTGGACGTTTTACGGCTGGCATGATGATGATGAATGCACATTACCTACACCCCAACGCGAGACGTCGTGGGGTGCCGGCAGTAGAATGATACCCCTCCTCTCATGCCCATGGATGCAGTAAGAGCCTGCTAAGGGATACCTCCGGAAGATGGGCAGCAGCGTCTATCCGTGTATCAACATCCCATACTGCGCTCACCAACCCGCCTGCCAAGCTTGGTGAGAATGGCAACTACCCCTCATGGAGATCCATGAGAGAGGCCTGTGTTCATCAGTAGACGTTTATGGCTGAAATGAAGATGAACGCGAGACGCTAAGTGTTAACCCGGACTCTAAGACTAGTAATTGGACTTATATGACCTTTACATCTACTTTAGATAATTTATACAGCGTCAGCAACTGATATTCACGCTGTACTGGAGACTGCAGTGCCTGGGACATTGTAAGATGCATAAGGCTTGCCCAGCACCATACCATCCTCTCAGCTTAGTCAGCTGTAAATAAGAGGACTGAACAGGTCAATACGTCTGAAGCTAACTAAACGACAGGTTTCCTCACGATGCTTTCCTAAATAGGAACATATATTTTACAAGAAAAATATTACAAGATACAAAGTCGGGATACAAACACATCGGCCAACACAGCTTAGCAGGCCAGACTGATAGTGCGTTAATATTACCGTCAAAGACATAGGCAGAAGCTCCGTTGTCTGTGGAAGCTTCTATACTTTTTTATATATAAATGACGGGAACAGCCGAAGCCCCACCTGATGTTAGCGGTAACCTCTATCAACCTTACAACTGCAATACCGCGGTGATCACGTTCACTAAGCACGTGACCAACGCTGCCATGGCTTGCGCCCGTCACTCTGAGATAAAGTTGTAAGGTCCCATGTGCCCGTATTTTCCCCGGCCCCCTTACCCTTCAGACCAGACAGCTATGCATACTGCTTGGCGGCAGAATTATGTATCATGGTAGTACTTCCCCGGATAAACTCTTAACAAAAAGCTCTACTACATTGTAACCCTCCAGCAATATTAATATATCCTTATACCTTCGCCCGCGCTAACGACAAACTTGTAAAACCTAATTCGGTGATGAGCCGCCAGCCATTAATTTAAAGTGTGGCATTCGTGACGTCACCGGCCACGTCACCGCGACGTGCTCACCTGATGGATCACCGATGTACACTGCCGTGCACGATTATTGTTGCCTACTCGTTGATGATTAAGTTGATATAATCATCATTTCAGCCGTAAAACGTCCACTACTGAACTAAGGCCTCCCTCATGGATCTCCATGAGGGGTAGTTGCCATACTCACCACGCTTGGCAGGCAGGTTGGTGAGCGCAGTACGGGATGTTGATATACAGAAAGACGCTGCTGCACATCTTCCGGAGGTGTCCCTTAGCAGGCTCTTACTGCATCCACGGGTAGAAGAGGAGGGGTAACATTCTACTGCTGGCACCCCACGGCTCTCAATCAATATAAATCAGTATAAAATATAAGTTAATTATTATTATAATGTTTACTAAAGTTGAACACATGCATATTATAATGTAGAAAAAGATATGATACATTTAAAAGTTTTTCATTTCTTTGAAATTTTTTATACCTAAGCATGATCTTTACTTCTAACTGTCTAAAGTTTCAAAGTTATTATCAAATTACCTTTAATCCCTTAGATATAGTACCTATTAAGAAAAGTTCATAAATTACTATGCAAGTAGTTCAACTAGCTTCAGAGACTTCGCGTTTACGACAAAGCAGACTCAAATTCATACAGCGATAGTCATTCTAAATCGTAAAAACAACCTCGTCCGCTCGTTTTTCATTTGCTTGTTGTTCTCGTACGCGCCGTCCCCATTTCCTTTGAAGCGATTAAATCAAAGTTATCAGTTTTACTATTATGTTATTTTTTTTATTTCGTATGGGCTTGCGTTTGACAACATCTTGCCTGATGCTTCGGGGAATACTGACTCCGGCAACGAATTCCAGATCTCCGCAGTACGCATTAAAAATGTGGAATCAAAGCGTTTCGTGCGTACCTATGGTATTTCTTTATTATATTTACTTTTTTATCACATAAATTGTGTAAAGACGTTTTAAGTTGACATAAAACTTTAATGGACAATGTTTATTTTATTATTTTTAGTACGTTTAAATAAAAGCTTTTTTGTTTAAAAGTTTTATATTAATTTTAATTTATTTTTTACTTTTTAGTTATCTCTGAACAGTTGGTTTCTTGTCTGTTCTCTTATACCCGCCATGTTGGATATAAAGTGATGTCATATATTTTTTCGATTGACTCTCAGCAAGCCCATTTATTTGATACTCATATTGTAAAAGTGCATTAATAAAATAACTAGTCCGCCATCTTGGCTATTCTGCCATATTGGATTTAGATTGACGTTATTTCATTTTTCGAATTAGTCTGCCATCCTGAGTATACCGCCATGTTCGATTTAGAGTGATGTAATTTAATTTTTCGAGTAACTCTCAGCAAGGCCTTTCATTTGATACCCATATTATAGGAGTGCATTAAGAATAACTAGTCCGCCATCTTGGATGTTCCGCCATGTTGGATCCAGAGTATCGTTGTTTTATTTTAGAATTATTCTCAGCAAGCCCTTTCATTTGATACCCATATTGTAGGAGTCCATTAAAAGTAACTAGTCTGCAATCTTGGATGTTCCGTCATGTTGGATTCAGTGTGACGTCATTTCATTTTTTGAGTTATTCTCAGCAAGCCCTTTCATTTGATACCCATATTATAGGAGTACATCAAAAATAAGTAGTTCGCCAGCTTGGGTGAATTCAGAGTGACGTCACATAGCTGACCATGCATTGTCATCTAAAGAAAACATGTATACAAAATTTAGCTCAGTTGGTTTAAGATATCTGCTTCAAAATTGAGTTGCAAGATTCCGCGAACAAACATAGTTAGATACATATATACATACATATGTACATACATAAACACATAGATACATACATACAGGGCAAGCTCAATAAAAGCTTGTTATCACACACATTATTATCGCGTAAATTACCTTTATTATTTCCAACTACTTGGTGCAATCCAAGCGAAACGTCGGGAAATAATAATGGATTACGCGATTAATTTCGATGATTATCCTACCCGGATAAATGTGTTTTTATAATAAAGAAGATGAATGAATGAATGCACATTTATTAGAAGGAGGCCTTTGTTGTGCACTGGATGTCCTGCTTCTGAGATGACGATGATAAATTCCACTTCAGACAAGTAACTAAGTTTACTTCAATTTTCAATTTGGTAATGTTTCTCCAAATAAATCTGTTCGTGTTCACACAAAAGCGCTATAGTTTCTCGGTCCCGCAGTGTAAGCCCCGTAGATCTGGCGGAGTTTATCCCGGGTCCAACAAAAAGGTAGCAAAGGCGCATTAGCAGAGCATTGTCTACAAAATACTTACGGCGTAATGATGCGAGCAGGAAAGTATAACCATACTTTCCTGCTCGCATCATTACGCCGTATTATAACCATAATACCTGCTTTTTCGCTTTTTAGACATAAAACTAAATACAAACACTATATAGACGTAGATAAATAAATTAGTAGACAAACACTAAATATTTGTATATCAAAATAAACACATTTTAGACACTATAATCTCAGCCGTGGGTCTGCTGTCCACTTTCACTGAAGGACGGAGGCCGATCATAGAGCGCAGTGCAGGATGTTAGTTAATACACGTAAAAACGCTGCTGCCCATCTTGCGGAGAATTGGTGTTGAATTGAAGCACTGTCTTTCCGTGTATTAACATCTCAAACTGCGCTCGCCAACACTCCTGCCAAGCGTAGCGTGTCAGAGCCTATGACCATAGACTTAGCAGTCCTGCGGTTGAGATACCTAAAGGTAGTAACAATGTTCTGAATTGAAGATTGATAGAAAAAATGGACCGTGATAACGAGGAGTTCCACATGCGACTTACTCAAAACTAATAAACGTCCTACCACAAAAGCTACTTTACTTGAACAGATTCGTACTAGCGAAGTACTCTTGGTCGGATAAAAGCGATAAGTACCTCAATAAAACGGAGGAGGCTCCGTACAGATGACTTACAGGGTAAACGCCTTAATATGCGTAGGGGGTCGCGCCGTTCGCATTTTACAGGACATTTTCGCTCCAAACTTGGATCTTGGTATTTTCCTATTTTATTCTGTTAATCATGCTGTACGGTGCCTGGGTCTTTGTTAGATGGATTATATAATAAAATGAATATAAATAAAAATATTTTATTACAGACAAGTTTATATTTATACCTATTAGTTAGATTAATTTAATTGATAAACAAATAATCATTACTATGGGAAATACTTTACCCCATTAATCACTCTTTGGATGAGACAGTTCTACAACGGATATTTCCAATTTTCAGCTACAGTCTTCAGGATGCTATTCTGTTCATTTATTTGTTGTAAGAAAGTGATTAACGAATTATGGTATGTAATGTAAATACACAATATTTACAATGTAAAGGTTATACAACATACTATAAACAAATAAAATAATTCACAAAAGTGCCTATCAGTACTATATTAGGCAAATACGTCAGAAGTTAAGCCGCGGGTTTCCTCACGATGTTTTCCTTTGTAGTTAGCGCTTGTGTTAAATATGCACATACGTTTAAAACTAGAATTTCAAACAAATTGTATTATGTGCTTTATTCAATTTAAATGTGTCATGTTCTTCTTTTGACAATTCTTTTTGATCTATTAATTAAACACTTATTGACTTTGACATTTTTCAAGTTATCAGAAATCCATTGGTCTTAATCCCATCCTTTGGATTGAAAGTCGGGTGTACATAGCAGTCGGCCAACACGACTCTGGTTCTTGTCCAGGACTATCCTGGCAACGACTGCAAGCATGGCGGCCCGCGCCGGACCGCAGTTGGCGTAATGCTAGGATTTTGACAGATAAGGGATTTTGCCGAAACTTGTGACTGATGGGCCCGATCCGAGGGCGCAAGATGCGAGATTGCAGCGAGGGATTGTTCAGAACTCTTTGATGTAAAACATCTTTTGCGGGGGTAAAACCGCAGGGTGATTAGTGATTACGTATCTCGCGACAGGTTTGCAACGGCCGTAAATCGCGATCATCGCTGTGAATCGTAAATTTTGCCGCAGGACGTCCACTGCTGGACATAAGCCTCCCAAGTACTGATCATCCGGGGTTGTTGCCATACTCGCCACGCTTAGCGGGTTGGCGAGCGCAGTACGCGTTGTTTATACACGAAAAGGCGCTGCTGCCCGTCTTTCGTAGGTTCCCTCCCTCAGCAGATTCTTACTGCATCCACGGGCAAGAGAGGACAAGACTCTACTGCCGGCATATTTTAATTCATCTGGCTGGAATGTCCTATATCTTTCCAATATTTCTTAACACACTTTACATATTCTTCAAAAGACAACCCGCTTTGCCGGTAAGTTTGTCCCCCACTAACGCTGCCTCAAGATATCCCACTGTAAAATACCAGCGTCATTATGTACCCTAAGGCATGTTTCTGCTTCTACAATACCGCAGCTAAAATATAGATACGAGAAATACCTAGTGTCTCCAAATGTTTAGAGGTTTGGATACCTTGTGTATCCACATGTTTGGAGTTTGGAACCTAAATACCTAATGTGTATTTGGAATAGTGTTAGACGTGGTTCTAGCTACGGTTTCACGAGTTCTGGAATGGCCTCAATAACCTCTATGATTTAAACTCTTCACGAGCCAGCAGAGTCGGGGGCTGGTGACTTGTATTAAGTTGCGTTGCAGGTTTATTTACCAATTACGGAGGCCACAGCTGATGGTATATTGTAACGTCGAAGATTATTCCGACACGTTTCGATTTTTCAAGAAAATCATTATCATGGGATTGAATGCCCGTCCGCGCGCGGGGCCGACTCGACACGACATCGAAACGTGTCGGAATAATCTTTGACGTTACAATACTACGTGAGTAATTCCCGTTTTTACAAAATGAATAGTATTAAATTATCGTAATAAGATAAAACTGACATATAGACTACGCTAGGTCAATGCTAGTACCCAGGATAGAATGACGATCCGCGGATTCATATTCATTAGAATCCTTGGATTCATAACATACATGGAAATGCTACATCGCTGGATCGGCGATCGTCTTGTACCGCCCGCACACAATGCTAACTGCAACGCTGCAGATTCAGTCAGCTGGATAGGTATTTGTGCCGCATGTAACATACCCCTTAAACTAAATTAAAATAATAATAAATAAATAATAAATTGCCGTGGGGTGCCGGCAGTAGAATGTTACTCCTCCTCTCATGCCCGTGGATGCAGTAAGAGCCGTCTAGGGATACCTCCAGAAGATGAGCAGCAGCGTCTTTCCGTGTATCAACATCCCGTTCTTCGCTTGCTAACCCGCCTGCCAAGCGTGGTGAGTATGGCAACTACCCCTTATGGAGATCCATGAGGGAGGCCTGTGGTCAGTAGTGGACGTTTTACGGCTGAAATGATGATGATGATGATGATTAAATAAATAATGCTGGACAATTCACACAGCTTCGATTAGCCTCAAGCTAAACAGAGCTTGTGTTATGGGTGCTAAATAACTTGATATACTTAACACATTATACATAGATATGTTTTATTATTTAAAGAAAACATCCAGAATACCCTGAACAAATATCTGCAGATCGTACAGATATATGTCCCGAGGCGGCAATCGCACCCGCAACCTCTTGTGTGGCAGGCGGATCTTCGCCCGCTACGCCACAGATGTCATCAAAAGAGATCCAACATATTTTCATGTTGAAATGAAATGATAATTATTTATTAGACATTTTGTAACATAATTTATTTAGAAGTGAGAGAATATATAAACAGGTAAATAAAAGACGGTTATTCCAAACCATGCAGTAATAACTGTAATGAACAAACTCACTTAAACTTTAATACTTATATGTAAAACTTTATTATTAAAGGACGCCTATTCAGATGCAGCATTTAGGTCAGTGTTTCATCTGAAGTCGTGTTAGAGGTAGAATAACTGGAAAAAACTGCTCTGGCCGGAGAAAAAATAAGTATTATGATATAACCTATTATTTTGTTTTGTTTGTAAAACTTTGAGCGCTTATAAAAGGCTTTGCAATTATAATTACTTGTTTTTCCTCTTGAGATTCGGAACTTTAAAAAACTGAGCTCTGTGGCGGATATACAAATTTGCCGCCAGTAGGCTGTTACATTTCTGCCGCTTCTAGTGACAACTGACATCTTAGAAACAATGAGCCGTTTTCAGTAAAAAACAAAAAAGTGTTTCCTACTAAACTTAACAGATGGAGCTGGCAAGCGAAGAAAGCAAGTTTGTGATTAATCAAATTTCTGTCATCGTCAAATTGTGTTTCCTACCAGTTAAATAAAACTAACGCCATCTATATGGATCGAGGGAACTATTTTTGAAGTTTTTACTTTTTAATGAAAACACCTAATTAAATCGCAACTTTATGATCTGTGCTCTATCGTCCTTATTTCGTCCGTCTTTTCCCGTTATTAGTAGATCGTCGTATGATTATAAAACTTCCTAAATTTCCGAGACTTGTTTTCTTATTTCGTTTGTTTCTCTAAGACCAAAAACTCAAAAATGGTCTTAATTTGCCGCCCTAGGCTACATCTTCCCCGGCCTATCGGTAAATCCGGCACTGACTGAGCTGACCAGTATAAGATCACAAGCATTGGTACGGGGGTACCAGAAAAGGGGGCGAAGGTTTCCGAAAAATGCCGTTTTTGACCTTTGGTGACATTTTGAGGTCACGATAACTCCGGCCCCAGTACCCTTCTCTCATTAAAACAGTGCAAACAAAAAAGGTTTCATGTAAATCGGTCAACGCGTTCGGTTAAAATAGTGTCATGCACAGACAGACAGACAGTCAGACAGCGCTATGCATTATAGGGGGCTTCGCCCCCTAAAAAACATTATGACATTTAAATATTTCTTATACATGACGTGATTTTAATGTTTTTTGACATTATTATTTAATTTTTGACCAATGTTTTAATTTAGTTTATTAAATGTGTTATGTCATATTTCTTTAAATAGTAATTAGGTACATGTTCCTTTTTACAAGCTTTTATTTAGCTTGCCCAGTATGTGTGTAACTATGTTTGTTCGGGTGGAATCTTGCAACTCAATAAAGTTTTGAAGCAGATATCTTCAAACCAATTGAGCTGAAATTTTGTATACATGTTTTCTTCGGATGACATTGCATGGTCAGCTATGTGACGTCACTCTGAATCCAACATGGCGGAATACCCAAGATGGCGGACTACTTATTTTTAATGTACTTCTATAATATGGGTATTAAATAAAAGGGCTTGCTGAGAATAATTTGAAAATGAAATGACAATACTCTGAATCCAACATGGCGGAACATTCAAGATGGCAGACTAGTTATTCTTAATGCACTCCTACAATATGGATATCAAATAAAAGGACTTGCTGAGAATTATTCAAAAATAAAATGACAATACACTGAATCCAAAATGTCGGAACATCCAAGATAGCGGACTAGTTATTCTTAATGCACTCCTATAATATGGGTATCAAATGAAAGGCCATGCTGACAGTTACCCGAAAAATTAAATGACATCACTCTAAATCCAACATGGCAATACACTCAAGATGGCGGACTATTTCGAAAAATGAAATAACGTCACTCTAAATCCAATATGGCAGAATACCCAAGATGGCGGACTAGTTATTTTATTAATGCATTTTTACAACATGGATATCAAATAAAAGGGCTTGCTGAGAGTTACATGAACAATTATATTATGACATCACTCTAAATCCAACATGGCGGGCATGAGATGAACAGACAAGAAACCAACTGTCCAGTGATAACTAAAAAGTAAAAAATAAATGAAAAGTACATAATGAAACTTTTTAACAAACAAGCTTTTATTTAAACGTAACTCATAAGAATCATAAAATTCGTGTGACGTTATTTGTATAAATCTTATAAAAAAAATATGTACATAATACCGACAAAAGAAATCTGGCGTAAGCAAGAAGCAAAAAAAGCTTATAAACACTTGGTTTTATCTCTTCACCCTTTATCGATCTGAAACGACATCAATCGAAACATTCAGGCAATCTCAATTAAAGCAGGCCGCGTAAAGTATCATACGCGATAGCATCGCAGACGGATGCGTGGGCGGGGGCTTGTTTTAATTTTAGATATTTAAATTATGGGAGCGCTCGATGTGACCGTTTTGATACAAAGGTATTTTACGTTTTCGTTAGAGTACAGTTTGAAATATCGCAGGATTGAAATTAGTGATTGCGTTAAATAATTAAACGAAAAACTATAGAAATAAAATGTTTAAAAGAAAAGGATTGACATAGAAGTGGGATTGGGCAAGCCATGTGATAAACAAATAATTAGAGATTATTATTTGCCTACCGCTTAACATCAGGTGGGCCTTCGGCGTGTCTCGTCTTATGTTGTATAAAAAAATGTGACTCAAATGCACTCCGGATGTTAGGCCAATCTCGTCATACATAAACTAATATTATAAAGAGGAAAGATTTGTATTTTTTATGCAACGAAAGAACTCAAAAACTACAAGACCGATATACAAAATTATTTCACAATTAGAATGCTACATTTTTCTTCAGCAACACATGGGCTATATTTATTCCCACGGGAAACGGAACTACGCGGGTGAAACTGCGGAGTGCGGCTAGTTGGTTATAAACTCATACATTTTTAAAATCAAAATGCTATTACTATATAAATGATTTTCTCTTAGATAAGGACATACAATTTACTAAGTATGTTAAATTATTGGCTATGTAAAAAGAAATATTATTTGAATTTAAATCAATTATGAACGAAGATAAGCGGACTGATTTGATCCGTGAATATTTTGCATACCTATAATTGGTATAACATGATTGGAACCTACATATTTTATCAGTATCTTTTTTAACCATCATCATCATCTCAGCCTTAAGACGACTGTCTACGTCCACTGCAGGACAAAAACCCTCATGGATCTGTAAGCTCGTCACTGCATCTTGATACTTAGAAAGCGTTTGTATGAAAACACCAGGCACGCTTACCTCAATCTAGTTTATTGTACAATAAAAATATGTCAAGTGAGAGTCTTGGGATTGTTTATGTTAATGGCAAAGAAAACACGACAGAAGTAATTTTTGACCGATCGTAAATTGCAATTGATTTAAAAGGTATTTTCATTGCATTCATTAGAATTAAATGGACATTTAGAGGATGAATAAACACATACATATACACAACAGTAAGACTCTCAAATTAACTTAAAAAATCAAAATAAAATTAATAATAAATAAATAATGCTGGACAATTCACACAGCATCATCCATCCCCAAGCTAAGCAGAGCTTATGTTATGGGTACTAGACGACTGATATATTTAATACATTACTACACTACATAGATAATTTTTTTTTCTATATATAGAAAAACACTCAGAACGCCTTGAACAAATATCTGCAGATCGTACAGACATTTGTTCCGAGGCGGGAATCGAACCCGCAACCTCTTGCGTCGCAGGCGGACCTTTGCCCCCTGCGCCACAGAGCTCGTAAAAGACTTTATCTTAGAATAATTCCTAATTTTTTTATAATTTTATAAACCGAAATGTTAACATAGACTTGTTGTAAACGTTTTGGACGTTTAATAGATATATATCGACGTGCGCCTATAGGTATTTTATGTGTATTTCCCGCGATTCTTCATAGGTCCCATCATCAGAACGGGGTGCAAGAACAAGCAACATTATAAAGTTAAACAAAACACTCAACCGCAAGGTTAAATTAAGGGCATGGCACTATACCTTGAGGGATTTTAATTTTTTGGTGTGCTAATTGTTATTATAACTTTGCCACCTAGTGTACACTATTAAATTAAAAACTAATGACAAATAACAAAGTTGCTCCTGATTAAAGGCTCGAGTAGACCGAATGCGTATGCGTAGACGTGCACGTACCACTGAGTTGTAATGTATGGAACTGACATATGACGCGCACGTCTACGTTACGCAAGCGGTGTGTCCTGTCTCATACAGTTCCATACATTACAATTCTGTGGTACGTGCACGTCTACGCTTACGTCTACGCATACGCATCTGGTCTGCTCGAGCCTTTAAACATTGTTAGAGCAGCGTTGCATCGTCAATCGCGTAGGTCATAAAAGGACATTGCCAGTCTTTGTATGGGATTTGGTCCAAATGCTTTCCAGATTTGAGGGTACTTGCGATGGATTTCTTGGATCAATTGATAACTTTTGTCCAAATAACCCGTTGAGATCGGTCCTGGGGTTTCTTCGGAAAATCACTTTGAAATCAAGCTTTTAAGGGCAAATAACTATGCTTGTAATCTACTTTTCATTATATTATCGAGTATAAACTTTTTATTTACTTGTCGTTTACGTCGGTAATCTAACCCGTGATAAACGAGTTCTTGAGTGGAGACCGCAACTCGGCAAGCGTAGTGTGGGACGCCCTCCAGCTAGATAGATTATTTACAAACGGTCGGTGGATGCAATAAGCCGAAGACAAGGTGAAAAAACGCAGATTTGGGGAAACCTAAGTCCAGCAGTGGACTTATTTAGGCTGATGATGATTATGAATCTAAACCACTCCTATTTCCTACCAGGACGCAATCCTTTGCTCCTTTCGCTTTCAGTTAATAACACAACAATAGAACAGCCAACAAAAAATCTAAAACACGTCAAAATTCATAAAACAAGAAAAATATCATTTATATAGGCTTTATTCCTGGCAAATCACAGCACCCGCCCCCATCTGTTTTATCTGTGTTTACAGGACGCCCTTTGTACGGCGCTATTGTGCCGGAAATACGTCATAATGGCGAAGTTGCCGTTAGGGTTCCGTACGATTCATGAGAAAACTCACTTCGATTATTAGGGGGCGAAGCCCCCTAATATGCATAGCGCTGTCTGTCTGTCTGTGTATGAGACGATTACAACCGAACACGTTGATCGATTTACATGAAACGTTTTTGTTAGCACCGTCTTAATGAGAGAAGGGTACTGATTGATTTTGGTGACCCTGGGGTCACAGGGACCGGAATTACTGTGACCTCAAAAGGTCACCAAAAAATGAAAGTCTATAAATGGCCGAAAACGTCCAAAAACCCAACAATTCCATTTTTGACCTTTGGTGACCTTTTGAGGCCTACTCCCCCTTTTTTTGTACCCCCGTATCAATGCTTGTTATACTTTTTTATTTTTATATCTAAATGAATAACAAATCTAAAATAGAAAATTCCCTAAATCATATCTTAAAGCTTGAAAAACTCCTACAAAAACACACACACACAGAATTCGACACGTGTTTTACCTTTTTACAAGGCACCTTCAGGAGAAATCAACGAAGACGCAGAGGTGCTCCTAGTTTTCCAGCAACGAACAACAACACCGCTCCCCAGGGTTGTTGTTGCCTCTTCGACCGCCGAACAGAAAGTCTTTCTGTCTTGTTGTTTGACCTGTCCTAAACTGAAAGGGGAACTGCTGTTGACCTCACTTATTACTAGTCAATGAGGCCAAAAGCAGTTTTGGCCTTCACATCTGTTACAGACGAGGCGGTCACACGGACCTGCTTGAAAATCAGCGCCGCAACCTCATAGCTCGCTACCTATATGGTGGTGGTAATATCCGTGAGGTGCCGGCAGTAGAATGTTACCCCTCCTCTCATGCCCGTGGATGAAGTAAGAGCCTGCTAAGGGGTACCTCCGAAAGATGGGCAGCAGCGTCTTTCCATGTATCAACATCCCGTACTGCGCTCGCCCACCCGCCTGCCAAGTATGGCAACTACCCCTCACGGAGATCCACGAGGGAGGCCTGTTCAGTAGTGGACTTTTTTACGGCTGGAATGATGAATATGAGGCAGTGTCCATTTATTGACCCCACGCAACACGCTTAGGTACCAATTTGTGTCGTTCTTAGTTAGTAGTCTTTGAAATCACCGCCTAGTTTGTTAGAACTTTTCTAATTTGACTTTATTTTTTTTGAAATTATTTTCAATTCCTCAGCTTTGCAGTTGTGGCTCAGAAAATCTTAAACTAGTCTCATATCACGTGACACGTGATTTACCGAGAAGTGCTGGTTTTGGTGCTGCCGTTTTTCCGTGTATCAAAATCCCTTAATGCGCTCGACAACCCGCCTGCCAAGCGTGGTAAGTATGTCAAGAACGCTTTGATCAGAAATTGTAAATTCCAAGTCCACGAGGACGGAGTCCATCATTTCAGCCGTAGGACGTCCACAGCTGGACATAGGCCATGTTCGTGGATTTCCAGTTATTGCGGTTAGAAGCGACCTGCATCCACAGTCAACCTGCGGTCTTTACCATGTCGCCAGCCCATCTTGTTGGTGGACGTCCTACGCTGCGCTTGCCGGTCCGTGGCCTCCACTCTAGAACTTTTCAGCCTCATCGGCCATACATTCTGCGAGCTACATGGCCTGTCCATTGCCACTTCAATGTGCTAATGCTTGGCTTTGTCGGTAAGCCGAGTTCTTCTAGGTACGTATTTTCTCATTTCTGATTCGTTCCCGTAAAGAAACTCCGAGCATAGCCTTTTCCATAGCTCGTTGAGCGAAGGTTATTTACGAGGCCAGTAAGTGAATGACTACGTCTCGTAATAGATCAGTGCATGTCTTGAAAAATTCGTCCCGTGGCCATTAACGCACATTTTAGGTACGGAACTCTTTGTACTTGAACCGCTTACACTTAGCCTGAATCACTCAAACGTAGTATGAAAGCGTCGCTGTAATATAAAATGTAGTTAATTTGTTGGTAGGATGTTTATAACAAGTAAATTTGTGCTCTGGTGGATTTTTTTTTTGTAAAAGCAAGCACGTGCAACATTAAATAATATATACCGTCTCAGCTGTAGGACTGGCATTCCAGGCTAAGCCTCCCTCATGAATCTCCAAGATCAAGAGGTGGCTGTTGTCATACTCACCACACTTGACAGGTAGGTTGACGAGCGCAGTACAAGATGTTACAACAAATGTAGTTGAGTTAGTAGGTAGAGTTTTAGCGTTATGGCTTAAATTACTTTCAAGATCTAAATTGAAACATTTTTGAGATTTTCACAATGAAAGTAAAAATACTTCATACTATTTAATTTTTGCAAACGTTATCCTAAGGGATAAACTCTTTCAAGAGACAGACATACTTAGTCACACAAATAGGGTTACTTCTGACCATTTTCGTTCGGAACCCTAAACAGACTAATACGGGACTCCTCCTACATAAGTAAAACCTGTAACAATACCTCCAGTCATCCACAAATCCGTAAGAATGTAGCAACTCACACGCTTATGTGGTTATGTCAACTTGTTTCGGGCGTTTGAAGTTAGTCGTGGGACACTGGTTTGTTTAATGCGATGACTTTCAAATAGCTGTCGTGTTTGGCAATCGACCGTGGCGGCGTAGTGGCTGATTGCACAGCTTTCGGTATTAAACGTAAGCTTAAATTATTTTTAATCGAACATCAAAAGGCCTTCGGTTACCTTCGAACCGATTTATCTATTTTGTAAATCTTATAAATATACGAGTATATAAATATATTTTGCGTTTAGTTCTGTTAAATTGATTAATGTAATTTTGCTGCCGATTTAGTTAATTTTTAATTTTATAACATTTGTTGTACTTCCTTTTTAGTTGTAATCATTTATCTCTATTTATCGAACATTTTATTGTTAACACTATTTATCTTCCTTGGTCAAACCACTATGATCAAATGAATAATTCAGAAATGTTTTTTTTTTTAATTCGAGTGTTTTTTGGTATTTATATTATTCTTTTTTTGTAGTTCTACTGCACTACTTACTTTAAACTGGGTACCTAACATAGTTCTTATTGTGTATTTGTAATTATGTGTAAAGGGATTCTGCGACTCACAAAGAAATTCCAACGGAAGATCAGCGTTGTTTCGTGATGTGCAAAACAACAAATGCTGAGTTGGACGCCTATTTGTGACACGACAATATCCATAATGTTTAGATATGGTTTAATTTTGTATTGTGTCTCAAATAAACGTTTATATATTCATTCATTCATAAACGGAAATAATGATGATAATATCTAACTTAACAACAAATATATAGTAACAAATCCGCTAACCTATATATAGTAAAAAAATAAAGCCTTTACTATATAGATGATTTTATTAAACAAGGTCAGCTGCTGGTGTTCATGCTATATGATATGAGGGCGATGCAGTACCTGGGACATTGTTATGTGGTTTAGGCTTGCCAGCACCTATACTATCCTGTCAGAAAAGTTAGCTATTAGTCAGGGGAAAGAACTGGTTAATACGTCTGAAGCTAACTATGAAACGGGTTTCCTTAAATGTTTTCCTTCACCGTTAAAGAACGTGTTAACTGTGCACATAAATTATTCAAGATAGGAAAATCCATTGGTGCACGGCCGGTATCGAACGCGCGACCTTCGGATGGAAATTCAGGGGTGCAATATCACTCGGCCAACACGGCTATATCTATAACAAGCGCTTAAAAATTATCTAAAAAGAATTCGACACGCTGAGAATGTTACCTCTCTTGCCCGTTAAAATAAATAATGGTGAAATAATTCAAATGAATTTCTAAACTACTCACTCGTCCTGATATTGTCAGTAAATAATATAATTTCTCAGAAACACAGAACAGAACCTCCACACGGGCCGCGTGTGCTTCCAATTAGGAGTAGCAGACGAAAAAATATCTAACGAACTGGGGCGATTGTTAGTATTGGCCGCCGCTACAAGTCACACACGACAGCGGGTTGGCCACATTCACAGGAAACAAAACACCGCTTCCGAAAGGTAAAGGTAACTTTCGTTTTTTCTTTACGAAATAAATTTTAGGTCTAAATAGCATAGTAATATGTTACAAGATTCAGATATTTACTTCACCTTAGGAACGTAATAAACGCTTGGTTACGAACATTTACTTAAGCGGCTGTTTATGCATTGTCAAATTGGGTATGTTCTTAATACCATGGACCAAGCAAATACATACAAAATTATATAAAAAACCTAAAGGAGAAGAAGGACCTAATACAAAACAAAACACAACCTAAAAACTTCTTCTTCCTTCACTTCGTCAGATTCACATTTATACCTTTATGTACCACGACCTTATACATTCTCACATAATAAAAAAATACAAAATAGAATTTCAAGTGTGATCACCATCATTTCTTTATAGTTTAAGTGTAATTTAAATAAATGAAAAGTTTTTAAGTACTGAATACAGGCCTCCCTCGTGGATCACCATGAGGGGTAGTTGCCATACCCACCACGCTTGGCAGGCGTTGGCGAGCGCATTACGGGATGTGATATACGGATAGACGCTAGCCAGCACCCCACAGCAGGATGAACTAAGGTTTAAAAAAAGCTCTCTACTTGTACCACACAGTGTTATTTACACAAATCGCTAACTTTTGCAAACGGTACATCTGAACTCGATTACGTCTGATTCGATACAACTTATAACGAACGCTTTTATTTATATCTGCTGCTCAAAGGAAAATGTTGATTTATTTTGTAGCCTTTAGAATTAATGGCCCTTGTATAAACAATTCTGCAAATGCGAAAACACACAGGTAATGTACTTAACGCGTATTAAAATGTATAAAAATAAAATGTATGTGTTCGTAAATTGTTTTTCTTAGATGATTTATACGGCATAATCAGCTGGTATTTGTGCTGTGCAGACGCTATAGCCCACCGCCTTGCGCCGCGTAAGGGTTTGAGGCTGGGTGTCTTGTCCAAGGGGGATACTTATCTATGACACTGTCTGTACTACAAAAATGTATTCTACCAATTATTTTGTACCCATAACATAAAGCTCTGCTTAATTTGGTGCTAAATGGTTGGTTGTATTAATTAAAAGCTTTGCCTAAACCTAATATCAGCGCGGCGGCGGCGGCGCGGCAGCGGTTATATTGTATGATGGAACGGAACCCTCGGTGCGGGAGCCCGACTCGCTCTTGGCTGTTTTTATTTTAAATAACGATGATCATTACACACAGCAAACATTACATATTACATTCATATGAAATAGCGGGAATGTTCACGTACTTGTTATTGTTGGTGGAGGCACCAACTGTTTCGACCCTTAACGAGGGTCTTCGTCAGGGTGAATTTGGCTTAACAATAATAAGTAGGTACGTGAACATTCCCGCTATGTAACATGAACTTTTTTGTTTATTCATTATTCAATTTACACATAGCATGTTTCTAAAATGTAAAACTATTTCATTTAATTTTACTAAAATGTTTGTCTCTGACTGTACTAAATCCGAACAAGGAAAAAGTGGCTGAGTTAAGGAACGGAAATAATGTCATGTTCACGATACCTTAATTCGACCATTCGGCCGAGTTAAGGAACGACTCAGATCAATTCTCAACCTACTATTGGTTTTCATTTAATATTCTTACTCGCAACCACAAAATTACCGTCATCTCAGTAACACATCCACTCCTGCATAGGCCTCGGATCATGGGGCTCCAATAAATCTTGTTTGACTTCAAAGTATAGTTTGCACACCACTGAAATGGTAGAATATTTTAAGGATCTTATACAATTGTATTGTAGCACCATAAATAATGTAGGTACCAAGTACCTACTGATCATGATCAGGGGTTGACACGGAAAGACGCTTCCGCCTATTTTCCGGAGGTATCCAATGGCAGATTCTTACGGCATCCACGTATCAGAGGAAGGGCAACGTTCTACTGCCGGCACCCCAAAAAGTGTTATTTTTAAAAATCTCAGCATAACTAAAACCGAAAATACGGCTTTTACGCCAATAAATTCTCAAACGTCCAGATTGCTAATCAAACAAAACATAAAGCTCAACTTAAAGTCTCGTGTCCCGATTCGCGCCACTAAAAACGTAATTTACCCGCAAAAATGGTAATTTACCCACAACTTTACCCACAAATCTTTGCTTAATCGGCGGAAGAATTCGAGTTTTACACTTTTACCTTTTTACTCATGTTTTAAAACAGAAGGTGCTTTAGAGTCATAATTTGGCAAGAAGTTCGACAAATTATCTGCTTCGAAACGTAAGCAAGTTCAGACTGTACGATCAACTCAACTAATTTGTGTAATAATAATAAAAAAATACATTTATTCGAATTTATATGAATACATTTATTCTGATTTATTTTAAACTAGCTTCTTGCAGGCGTGCCTGTTTAAAAAGTAGCTTATATGTTAATCCTGATCAACATATATACGTGTGCAAAGTTTTAGCTCAATCCGAGATTTACGAGAAGAGGTAACAACCTTCCTACAACTATACAAACAAACTTTCGGCTTTACAATATTAGTGAGATATCATCTCGCTTTACCTCAATTTATATTACTCCGCGCCTCCTCAGGGGAGATGGGGTACGTAAAGTCATTGCCAAGTTATCTGGCGTGTATAACCCACATGTTCCGTGAAAAACCTCTAAAAGAAGAAAATGAGCGTGATAAAAAAGGTAGCGGAGAGCTAAGAAATTAAAATGTCAAGGTGTTATTTCATAAGTAAGATCAAATTGGCGAAACTTTAACCATATAGGTTTCAGCTGAAAATCAGGGTTGGGCTGTATCAACGCACCCAACATTTATGCTAATCTGAACGCCTTTTTAGCACAAAAGCAAATTACTCCCTATACATAATAAATTATTTCTTGGTTACGTGTCTGTTGTAACACCAAGTTGATTTTTGTAATTCTTTTGTGTTAAATAAATGCATTTTTATAATTAATGGAATCAGGCGTTACATTGCGGAAATCCATGACAATAAAATGCAATGAAAATATCTAGTTTTAATTCCGCTAATGCTGAGATAGATAGATACTTTTATTTGGCAACAAAACAGCACAGACAAAACACAGTATGTATACAAGACCAAATTAAATAACTTAAACTAAAAACTAAATTAAAAACTGAAAAATAATAATAATAGCTAACATACAATGCGATTAAGTTGGTTTTTACACAAACACATAATAGAACAAAGATAGTCGGGCAGGGCACCAGTAAGTCCTTTCTGTGATGATGCATGTGCACCACCCTCCCTCCCGCTAATTATGCACATGCAGGGAGAACCAGGTTGCCAGTGCAACATGCATACCCAAACCCACACGACGACACGTGTTTCGCCTCTCTGCGAGGCATCATCAGGTGAGACTCCGAGGTGTTGACTGGTCGGCGGCCTTTTCGTTCCAGCCGCCGACCAGTTAACACCTCGGCATCTCACCTGCAACCTAACACCACGGACAGATATTTTTTTTTCAAAATGTAATAAAAATATTATATTTTGAACTTAGGATCATGTTCATACGACATCAACTAGTGTATATAAAATGTATATGAAATAAAAATGTAACAAAAAGTCCCCGATTTTTTCCCTCCAAAACGACATGTTCGTTGTGTTATTGAAAACTGTGCACATTTAAGAGGTGCTTTAACGGTAAAGGAAAACATCGCGAGAAAACCCGCTGGTTAGTCAGCTGCAGACGTGTTGACTATTCTTCTATTCTTCTTGCTCCGACTATAGCCCACTAAGCTGAGAAGATGGTACAGGTGCTGGGCAGCCTAATACATCTAACGAAGTCCCAGGCATAGCAGAGTTCCGAATATCATGAATTCCACTCGCATCTGCATCAAACATCTATAATAGATGAATAAAGGCCTTTATTTAAGGTTTTTATTGTGCACAGGAGATTTTTAAATTTAATTAACTCATCAGTTCGGTCCACCCAAGCAAACCCAGTTCAGATCATTCATAAAATAACTCAGCTGTTATAAAATGACCGTCTGATTACAAAAGTAGATTGGGGTAAATTCGACCCATTAAATATTTTCATCGCCATTGTTTTGTTACAATTTAAATGATGGTGTTTTTGTACGCTCGTTCCCGCCAAAATTATCTTTATTCGTGACTTTATTGCCGTGTAAAGTAAGTGGGGCATTTTGTTGGATGACAGGAATTCATTGTTATGAATATTTGGAATTACAATGTTTGCTGAATATGTCTGGCGTGAATTGATGGATTTTTTGTCTGTTGCGACATTCTGTTCCGTATTGTTCCTTTATCTAACAGGTGCTAGCCAGTAGTCCCGCATACTGAGGTAATAGTTGGGGTGCCGGCAGTAGAATGCCCCTCCTCTCATGCCCGTGGATGCAGTAAGAGCCTGATAACGCATACATCCGGAAGATGGGCTACTGCGTTTTTCTGTGTATCAACATCCCAAACTGCGCTCGCCAACTCGCCTGCCAATAGTGGTGAGTATGGCAACTACCCCTCATAAAGATCCATGAGGGAAGCCTGCCATTCAGTAGTGGACGTTTTACGGCTGAAATGATGAATGTTAATACGATGTTGTTACGCTTTTTACGATATTACATTTTTCATTGTTTATTTCTTCTAAGTGTGAGGCTGTCGTAGGTAAGTATGGCTTGGTAATCCATGAGGGAAGCCTATATCCAGTAGTGGACGCCCAACAGTTGAGATGATGAAGTGTGAGTGTAAGGTGACTCTTATTCTATCTTTCCGGCTCCAAGCTAACCTGTGCCTCTGTAGAACTGTAGCGTTTCGTGGATCCTTCAGATTATCAGCGTCTTATTGTTGGAATGGTCTCCACCAGCCGTGCCCTGAAAATCAGTTGGCACTTTTAGAGTGCATTTAAAAAAAGATTTTATAGCATTTATTTATTTATTTATTTAGGTACACAAAACACAAAACAAGCAATACAAAAATAATAATAAAAACGTTAAAACTGATCTGGCTTAAATCGCAACTCATGTGTACACGACAAACTTATAATATAATTTATGTTAAGTGAAGCTTAATTAAAAGCATTACAGAAGGTAGGTGTTATCACATAGTGTAACCCCACTGGGCAAAACTTCTTCTTACCAATCTTGCATGCACGTTGTACTTTTAAGATCACATCTCACTTAATCGCTATCGTTGACTTTGTTTTTATTGTATCTTGGGGTTCCAGATAGCAAAAGATGGATTGGTTTAAATAAATAAGTTTTTCTCACTTTTTTAAATAATCTGACAACTTCTGTCAAACTTGTTTACACGATAAACGCGCGGGACTCGTTCTGCTGGGTAGACAAGTTTCGTTCAGATACTGGGTCTTTGAATTTGGTCGCATCAAGCCAGTTTGGTTGCCGGTCAGTCGTCCGCTTGAAGTTTTTGGTGTAGTGTTGAGCTGATCCTGTGTTGCATGGGCTTTCAAATATATTTTTTAAGTTTAGGATAAATACTTTTTTTTACTTGTTTGTTTTATGTGATGTAAGGTTTTTTCTTTCTTTTTATAAACTTTATTTTAATATATCGACACTCGCCAAAAGTCCTACCTGAAAACCAGCCATCATTCCTGTCTTCCGGACCCCTTCGGGGGTCTCCGGGTGAGGCTTCGAGGTTACACCCCGGCTTCAACTCCAGAGGTCATTTGAAAGGCTATCCTTGTTGCTTAGTCTTCGTCTTCTTCTTGGTGTAGGAGATCACGTGGCTGTGAGCGCCACTGACCCTTATGGTCCGGGGGTCGGGCATGCAGCGGGGCGAGGCCCGTCAGGTGAGCATGGGGACCATTGTCAGCGCGGTCGAACATACGACGAGCCGTATGTATCACAAAGGCCTCGATAGTGTGGACCTGCACGTCGCGGGCGATGACGTCATTCCTAACATAGCGGCCCGCGCCCGTGCAGATCCGCTGCGTGATATTCTGCTGCGCTTGTGTTCGGGTTTTGTTTGTGGCAGATGTTAGGGCGTACCAGGCTGGTGCGGCGTAGGTCAGTCGTGACCGGATGTACATCTTGTACATCCGCAGCTTGGTCCTGAGCGGGAGATGTGAGTCCAAGATAGGTCGGAGGAGCCCTTGGGCAGCGCGAGCTTGGCCAAGCGCGCGGTCTACCTGGGGCTGAATACTTAACGACCGGCCTATCTCCACTCCAAGTTACCTAGCGTGCGGAACCCATGTGACATCCTGGCCACAAAGCTGCAGAGGGGAAAGGAATTTTCGGCGTCGGATGATGAGTAGCGCCGCCTTCTTGCCCACACTGACAGCGATGCGCCACATGTCCAACCACAGCGGCAAGAGGTTGAGGAGCTTCTGCATCCTCTTGGTGGCGAAGAAGACCAGCGTTAATCCTTATTTCGATTAACTTTATGCTGAGATAGGACCTCTTAGACTACAAATTTCCTTGTTTTTATTTATACCAGATGTAACTTTGTTGGGGATTAATAAATGATTTGCTAAAAGTCGCTGTAAGACACTGGATGCGGCAAGTTGAAAACATGGTGAAAAGGCGCATATTTGAATGATTTGAATGACCACGATGGTGATAGATAGATAGATAAACTCTTTATTGAACATTCACAGTTTGTTACAGTCATGAAACAAAAAATAAATCCATTTTTCTTCATTCTAATTCCTATAAATTAATTCCCCAAAGAGAAGAGCCGTGTTATTTACTTAAACACTTTTCAGTACATGTTTCGTAAAAGGAATTACTTATAGCTTACCTTTTTCCTCTAATCCCGCGGGCTCGATCGATTCTGTCACTAGCAGGATCCTAATTATGTTACGAAAGCTTTTTAATCTACGGTACTTCAGTCTTTTTAATACTGCGATCAGAACAAATTATAAGTTAATATTCATGTAGCCGGGTAACACTTTTATAGCGTTAGACTCTTTTTTAAACTTTCGCACTCACATTATCACTATTTTGGATTATAGGGGTTATTTTAATATTTAAGTTAAACTTTAGCATTCCTAAAATTATAAAGACCACAGTAGGGTTCCTAAGCTTTCACAAATATGTTAGGGCTAAAATTACCAAAATCGGTAAATCCGTTATCAAGTAATAGCGTGACCAGGAGAAAAACGGGTTTATTTATATGTATATAAAGATACAGTAAAATAAGGATGTTCTGGATAGACATATGAAGCGCTGCAAAATTGAGCCATCTACGTGGGAGTCGAAAGCAGCACAGCGGCCTGAGTCAATTCTCATTCACTAGCAAGATGATACTTATCAAATTGAGCGTCGCGAGGAGCTTGGAAGGAAGCGCAATGAACTGAGCGCCTATTCTAGAAAACGATAACGATATTGTCGTTAGAATGGCAATCTTTACGTAATGGCTGTAGAGTTAATTTGGCTTGATAACACATCGCAATTTGCGGTCAAGAACTGAGCGTACAAGCTGCGAACAAAGCTGGTGATGCACAGCCTTCAGTAGGCATACCAACTGAAGGCCTGTGCACCACCAGCCACCAGCCCGTGCCCGACACCACATCCGGTACAATTACGTCAACTGGGTATTAACGTCTCCAAAGTGCTCTTGTACCTTCTCTCATAAGATTAATTTATATAAGAAACAAAATCCACAGCTCTTACAATCTAATACAGTTCAAAACTTACGCACTAACGAACATTTTTTGAGTAATAATAATAACGAAAATCGATATCCAAAAAGCAAATAAACACATTCCAAACTTATCAAATTAAACAAAAAAATTTACAAATATATTAAAAACTAATGAAAAACAAAATTAAACTTGTGACAACAGAATATTATATATATGTCACACCAAGAAAATAATATACATACATGAGATAATATACATACCAGGTACACCTACGTACTCATACCTACGTACTATAAGAAAAACCTAGTCACCCTCACTCTCCACACCCAAAACCTTAAGAACTTCTTGCTTGAAGAAGCTCTTACTGCTAATAAAAATGTCAAAAGTTTTATTGTAGTTCCTTTCATTTGCAATCTAAAAACAAGTGGATTTTGGGGCTTATAGATAAATAAATAATGCTGGACACCGCACACAACACACAAATCAGGATATCAGGTTTGTGTTGATTGGGTACGCTAGTCATCCAAGAGCACACTTAAGGGTAACAAAGCTAAAACCTCTTACGAGATAGTATGTACATTATAATAGCCGATTTAAAAAAGATCAGCTCCGAGCCTTTTTTTGTACGACAAAATGACGAGAAAAGCGACCTAATCTTTAGCGGTAACCTCTACCTATAACAGCTGCGACATCAGGTTCACGAAGCACGTGACCAACGCTGCTTTGTATCGCGCCCGACACCCTGAGTCTTAGACTTGTTAGGTCTTATGTACCCGTAACTTCACCGGCCTCTTTAGCCTATAAAACAGAACACAACTTAACAATGCAAACATTACTGTTTGGCGGCAGAAATAAGAATAGGCATACTTCTTTCGATGAGCTCTTGACAAAAAGTTCTACTAATACTTGAAACACATCATCAACAATATATAAAAAAAACTTAAGGTGTTAGTACGATATACTACTTCGTTCATCACCTCTTGCATCCTAGCGGGCTATTAGACCAACTGATCGAAAAAGATCGTCGAAGCTACTTAAATAAATCAAAAATACACAATCAATTTGAACTTAATCAAAATAATATCTACGCAACATGATAAATCCCTGGTCACCTGAGCACTCATAATATGCAAATGCTAAAACATTTTCCCAAAACACAAGTGTATACTATATGTGTATAGACTTATCAAAAAATCTCCAATCCCCAGGAGTTCTGGTAGCTACCCCGACCCCCACAACTCCCCGGCCTCCCCTGGGCCTGTCACCTGCACCGCGTAGAAACGATCTCGCAAATACATATGTTGTGTTGTTTTTGTATCAGAGATGTTGATATAAAAAAAATTTGATACCCTTTTACATAACCTTACCAGAGGCGAAATGCGTGTCCTATGGTGCCACGCGGTGAGTAGGATTGCGTAGTTCCCCGCAGACATGTTGTTAAAAGTTGGTGTGTTTTTTAAATTCACCAAAACAATATTATCAATAAAGTGTCTAATCTATCTCTATCTATCTATCTCTATTAACATTGAGTTTTTAGTTTATAATAATAATCATAATATCCTTATTCTCAGGCAACAATAGAAAAGTACACAGAACTTAAATAACTTATTCTACGGCCCATAGATATATACCTTAAATCTAACATATATATAGTATAAACTTATGGCTAACACACGTTTAGGACGGCGACGTATGACGCATGCTTGTCTCATAGCGACGATTCACGGTGTCTGCTTGCAGGCGTCCGATGAACCGTCGGAATTTAACTCCCTTTGGCCAGAACTCTTCACTCATAAAAGTTGATAGTTTGTCCGGTGGAATTCTCACCATAAAAGTTGATAGTTTGCCCGGTGGAACTCTCACCATAAAAGTTGATAGTTTGTCCGGTGGAACTCTCACCATAAAAGAAACATTAAAGTAAACCGCATCAATCATTTGAGTAACAATTTCATCGTAACTAAAAGAGCAAGATAAATGTTATAGTTTTTCCACAAAAGTTCATAGTTGAAACTACATCCGTGATTTTTTTCAGATTTGTAAAGCAAAATAATTATAATGATAATTGTAGAGCTAACAGTTGTTATTTTACAGTCATACACAAGGTTTAATATAATCACAGTATAACTAAACGCACTCCTCGGTTTCACCGACTCAGTTCCCGTTCCCGAAGGAATACGGGGATTAAATATAGCCTTTGTTACTCAGAGATATTTACGCTTTCTAATGGTGAAAGAATGAAGAAATCGGTCTTGTAGTTTCTGATTTTATTAGTTACAAACATACAAAACACAACACACAAAATACAAATCTTTCTTCTTTATAATATTGTACTCGTAAGTATTACGTACTAACACGTAAGGTTCTGTACTGCAAGGAACAACTTAAGTTTTACTGTTTTTCAGGATTTTTACTCAGTAAAGATTATTTTTCATAAAAGGACCACGAACATTTTTGTATTGATAATTCGAATGATTAAAGTCAAAGTGTTTATTCAATAGAGCAAACAGCTACATAGAATAGTCAATTTAAATAAACCAGAGTCGCGCACCGAGGGTTCCGTGCTATCTCAAAAATAATAGAATATAATAATAAAGGCGGTTTATATTTGCTGGAGAATCTTGATAGCGCCATTTCTTGTCTGATAGCGGAACTTACTCGTATGTAGATTTTTTACACTTTCGATGATTTAAAAAAAACTAACTGCAACTGCAAATTAGAGAGTTCGTTATAATTTTCCATCATATTTTCATCCATTTCATCTTTATAAATATTTCTATTACCTATAAAAGTATCAGGGGTTTATCCTGCCATTCCGTAAGAATCTGTCATGGGATACCTCTGGATAGACAGCAGAGATGAGAAAGTCCAGCGGACGTCCTACTGCTAAGACAATAGATAGATGGATAGATAAGATATTGTATATTCACCATAAAACATAATGACAATGATGTTTATGAAAGATAATTTTGGATTCGTTTACCGTCAGGTCGAGGGAGACGGGGCCACTACTGCCCCGGTCTCCCCCACCTGTCACGTGCACAGCATAATTACAATCGGGCGAATATCGGGCGTCGGCGCGAAAACATTTTAATACAAAAGCTGTTTCGCAGTGGCGTTTGAGGTTCAAAAAGGAAATAAGAATTGTGGAAGAAACCGTGATTTTAATTTAGATATTTCTAGATTTAGAAATATGGGTATTTTTGTGACTTACTTGCTTAGACGATTATCACAATCAGTTCAGTTGTCCCGACGTTCAGTGACAACAAATGTTGGATGCTACATGCCTATCGAGGCGTAGATTTATATCATTTACTAGATGTCCGTGGATCGCCGTAGTGTGCCGATAGGATAGGCAGTAGCGTCTCTCCATGTATCAACATCCCGTACTGCGCTCGCCAACCCGCCTGCCAAGCGTGGCGAGTATGGGAACAACCCTTCATGATCAGTACGTAGTGATCCATGAGGGAGGCCTTCGTCCAGCAGTTGATATCCTACGGCTGAGATGATGATAACCGGAGTCTGGAGCGAACACAATTGTTGTCGTATCTCAGAGGATTTATATCATTATGTCGCGCCAAGTCCAAAAAGTATTTACTTAGATGAGATAAGGCAGAACATTAAGGATGTTTCTTGTTTTGTGGAGCATTTCCCTGCGCTCTGGTTTTAACATAACAAGATATGTAATGGGATTTTTTCACGACTTTTAAGAACCATGCATGTTTATGTAAACCCATGCATCTGGTCCCAAAATTTATAAATTTAAATATTTTTACATTATCTAACAGCATATAACATATTTACCTTAGCTGACGTGCTGGTTAAAACGACGTAAGGTCTTATATCAAATCATCTGAAAAACTTAAATTGTTACATACATTTAATTTTGCAAATAAATGTCTGACAAGTCTAGCCCAGTGTGTTTGTTAACCTTAAAAAATCCTTATTAAATTGTAATTTTGATATAAAATGAAGCGTATAACTATGACCTAGATCAAGAAATTAGCTAACCATAATGATGGTGAGTTCGACAGCACGGGTTTGTCTAATAACGTCATGGTTTTATTAGTAAAAAAATCTATTTAGTGAGGTAAATGAAAAAAATAATCACACATTATTTAACATTTTTTAAATTATAGAAAAAATACTTGAAACAAGGAAAGATGCTCCTGCCTGAGTAAGCCCTTAGCCCAAATTCTAAATGAATCCGGGGAAAAGAGAAGGCAATATTCTACCGCCGGCACCGAGCGGCAAGTTATCTAATAAAACCTTTATCCTAGTCCTTCTGCTCCAGAGATAAGCTAAGCAGACAGGTGAAGTTAAGGTCTCGGGTTCGTCTCACAAAGTGATGATATGTTGTATTTAATCTTAGCTTGATGACTGCCACAGTTGTCTGAAATCCCACCCATCAAGTTCTGACCTTTGTAACGGTTTGAGTTACCTGTGGTAGCGTCGTATTTTATGGGTGGCACATATGTATAGTGATGTGCGATGAGAGGAACTAGTCAACAAATACAAATATGTAGATAAAAAAGTAAGGCATTTGCATCTATTATAGATGATTTATACAGCGTCAGCAACTGGTAATCATGCTGTACGTGACGCTGCAGTGCCTGGGACATTGTTAGATGGATTAGGCTTGCCCAGCACCTATACCATCCTCTCAGCTTAGTCAGCTATTCAGAGGAAAGAACAGGTCAATACGTCTGAAGCTAACTAAGCCGCGGGTTTCCTCACGGTGTTTCCTTCACCGTTAAAGCACGTGTTAAGTGTGCACATACATTTTTTCAATAAAGATAAATCCATTGGTGCACTGCCGGTATCGACCTTCGGATTGAAAGTCGGGGGTACATACCACTCGGCCAACACGGCTTATTAAATATTTAGATAATTATTTAATTTATCAAGCAAAAAAACTGACTTCAATGAGAAAATCTAAAATAATGCTGAAAATACCCAAATAATTATTTTTAATTCCTCTTATACTGGAGCTCCAGCCGCCGACCAGTCAACACCTCAGCGTCTCACCTGATGATGCCTCGCGGAGAGGCGAAACACGTGTCATATAGGTTTGGGTATGCATGCTGCACTAACAACCTAATTCTCCCTGCATGTTTTATTTAGCGGGCGGGAGGGCTTTGCTCATGCATCTCAGCATAAGCGGAATTAAAACTAAATATTTTAATTGCATTTTTTTTACAAACAAACATTATTATTTGAAACAAATAACCCAAACGCAAGTTTAAATTTAGGACATAACATCTTGTGATGATGAAGTGATAAGTATGATGATTAGTGGATAGGGATATAATTATCTGAGCCATGTTTCGATGTCGTCACATGTGAATTTTGTAATATTTAAGAGTTTTGCTACCCATTTGTTCATCAATTTGTGCTATACATTTTGTAATACGGTATTTTATTAAATTAATTTATGTCTGCTTTAGCTGAGTACACATATGTTTATGGTGCAACGTAGATCGTATTTTTTGTTTTAAACTTATTTTTATTGACGTTGTAATGTGTTTTGCGTGTCTAATAAAAAAAAGGTTTCACGTCACTAAATAATACTTTCTGAATGCAAATGCTTGACCTTGAGTTAAATATGCCAAAATCACTATAATGTTTACCTACACCATTTCAGGAGTTCCCTCAATTCCTCATGGATCCCCAGGATCATCAGAACTGAGTTTTGAAATAATGGGACCTAATTCAAAGTGTATCTATTCAAACCCAAAAAGAATTTTCCAAATCGGTTCTTAAACGACTGAGTTCTGAGGTAACAAATATATAGCGGACTTGAGAAACGTAGACATACTACTTACTAACTCTACTTTGAGAACCTCTTCCTTATTTTTTAGCTCTGTTAAATATATATGACATTTGCTCTCTTGTCTTGTCTTTTTATTTTATGGCTTTTTGCGTTTGGTTTTACACAATTCCGCCAGTGTCAAGTTAATTTATAAATTCTTATGTTATTTGGCTGGCCATGTTGGCGGCCATTTGTACACATTTGCTCTCTATTCGGCATGTGTTCGATGTCATAGACCTACGTAGAACGTCCATGAACAGAGACGATGCGGGTTGTCCAACAGATTACATCGTCCAAAAGATGTCGAATGTATCCAAGGCGACACGAAACAAACACAATTTCTTTGTATCGGTAAACATTCCGGCTCGTCTGTTGTTTGCTCGCTTTGGTGCTTGTTAGCCGGGCTGGGCACACGGGCGACTTGGAAGAAGGAAGAAAATATACTAATTTGTGGTCACAAACAACACAGTAAAAGGAGGAAAGAAGATAGAATAAAACAAACAAACGGGAACAGAATCAAAGTCGATAAGTGTTTACTTAAAATAGCAAAAAGCTACATAGAATAGTAAATTTATAATATAACAATTAATTAAAAGTTTTTATTTTAACGTAAAAAGAATAAAATAAACATTTTCCATTAAAGTTTAATGTCAACTTAAAACGTCTTTACACAATTGATGTGATAAAAAAGCTTGTCGCGAGATTAACCTGTGTACCTGTAACTTGATCTAATTGATTTTTTTTTCAAACAATGTAAATACGAGTACCTGCTTAAAAAAAATTGATACCCAACATGGGTATCATGGTAGCAGTCCATTAAAAATAAATAATCCGCCATCTTGGGTGTTCCGCCATATTAGATTCAGAGTGACGTCACATAGCTGACCATGCATTGTCATCCAAAGAAAACACGTAATTTCAGCTCAATTGGTTGAAGATATCTGCTTCAAAATTGAGTTGCGAGATTCCGCGAACAAACATAGTTAGTTACATACATACATACATACATACATACATACAGGGCAAGCTAAATAAAAGCTTGTAAAAACATTCGTTCGCTTCAGAAACATTTTTTTTCAAGTGAAGGAAAGGAAAAAGCAAAATCCTCACTCTTTTGAAATATCTAACGAATACGAAAAACAGATACGAGAACAGATAAAGTAGGCAAATCAGAAAAAAAAGTGGTGTGGGTCCAACAAAGGGAGCATGTATGAATATTACCTTAATATTTGAGGAATTCCCACAGTTCCCCATGAATCACATCAACATAACTAAGTTTTGAAAAAAAATGGGGTCCATCTGACAGTTAACCCCTCCCAATCAAAAAAAACATCTATTAGCATATCGGTTCTTATGCAACGGATTATTTCTAATGAAGCTTTACAAAAATAGAGATGACTTCAGAATCTGCTGCTTTTATTCAGTCGGTTAAAAATAAGCGATGCATCATTATTATAACCACAAGTGAGAATTCGAGGTTTGTTCTACTTGAATTTATTTGCTTTTGATATCTACCTTAACTCACCTACATTGAAAGAAAGCTGACTAAACTGAAAAAGATGCGTTTTTGATATTACCTAATTTACTTAACTCACCTACGATTCGAAAGCAAAATAGAAAACTGTAACATACGTTTATATTTTCGTAGCACCCATCTGATTTCAATGACTGAGTTTAGCCAGTACGCAATGATAGAAATATTCCCCTTTCGATAAAGATAGGTACTAGCCATAATACGTTGGGTTTATCTAACACATTTTTACCAATTCCACTCCTGTCTTACTCATTTATTGCTTGCGCTTATTTCCACTGCATTTTTCACACCACAATTGTTATACTTGTAGCAATAAGTTTTAAACTTCCGCTGCGTTTTAGCCTTAAATTCTCCTTCGCAGCATTTTTCTAGCACATTTCCACATACACCGGTTGCCAGCCTTTTATCTGACGCGTCTTACCCAACATGTTTTTACTGAATGAATTTTGCAGTAAAGAATTCCGCTTTTGAAAATTAAATTATAAAACTATTTTTTAACTTAAACTGCATAGTTTATCACATCTTATAAATACAACGGGTTAGCGGTGAAGTAAAGCGACAATGTTAACGATTAACGTTTTCTCAGCTACATTCTCTTTTATTCATTCGATTACATTTTCCGTAATTAAATTCAGTTGCGTTTTCCCTGCTACAATCTCGTCGCTTTTGCCTCGGCAATTTTCCCTTAAAAAACACTCGGACCCGGAACTTGCATGTGCAACCTCTTAATGGCACTGATCTCTGGAACTGATCCACTGAGGTCGTTGAATTTTCTTTTTTGCCGTTGCGTTCTTACCGCTACATTCTCGGTGCGTTTTACCCGCCACATTCCCGTTGCGTTTTCTCGCTAACTTCTCGTTGCAATTTTACCGCTACATTCCTGTTGCGTTTCCCCACTACATACTTTTCCCATTTCATATTGACATTTTATTGACATGTTTATTTTGTATTATTGATTTTAGTTTGTAGGGAAATTTTTGCTTGACTATTGTAAGTATTTTTTTTTGTTAATGCGGATTGATTGGTGTAAGTGGTGTAAGCCGTTCTAATCAAATGTATTAAATAAATAAATAAATACTCTTTGCGTTTTACCCGCTACATCCTCGTTGCGTTTTCTCCGCTTATTCTAGTAGCATTTACCCACGTACATACATTCCCATTGTGTTTTCCCCGCTTCATCTCCGTTGCGTTTTCTCCGCTTATTCCCGTTGCGTTCCCGCCCGTCAACAATTCCCTTCGTTAGTAGATTTCGTACGGCAATGTGAACAGAGCGTGTGCGTGCTTTATCACTTCCTTATAACTGTCCGTAGTTTGCTCTTCGATTTGTTTGGGCTTGTCAACGAACATTGTTACAACAGCCACAGATAAATGCTAGTGTACGGATCCAAAAGTTACTCGAAAAAAGTGATCGAATTAATGAATACCGCCAAAATTTAATACCTTATAAAATAAAGGAAAAGATGCAAGTCGGGATGTTGATATACGGAAAGACGCTGCTGCCCATCTTCAGGAGGTGTCCCTTAGCAGGATCTTACTGCATCCACGGGTAGGAGAGGAGGGGTAACATTCTACTGCCCCCCACGGAAAATATGGTAGTCCATTTGTTAATAACCGAAAGCGGAAGCTAAAGCGAGATTAATCATCGGTATGCCATCAAACATCTAATTTCGGCATGTTTATCAACGAAACACTGATTTGTAGTTACTAACCGATACTAGTGTTGGAGACATTGCTAACTTTCTTCCGTAAATACATTCCGTATCCGCGAGGGAACGGAATTAAGCGTAGTAAATCTTGTTGGGTCTTTAGTCGTTTCGCACCACACGCGATTCGGACCGCGGTGCGAAAAACCCAAGTACTGTTTCTGAATGGGGCCATTCGCACCGCAGTGGTTGGGCGGTGCAAATCGCCCAAGATTCTATTGAAATGGGTCGTTTCGAACCACGGGAAAAACGACTCGATGCTCATTTTGTAAGTCCAATTTAGGCACGCATCAAAAATTTAAGGATTTCAATTAATTATTTGTACAGATAAGAAGAAACATGGATAGTGATAAAAAAAATTGCAAGATAATTATGTAATAATTATATTTGCTCAACAGCTGTATATTTTTTAATGTAATAGGTAGGTTTTAAATCACAGTTTGATCAACACTATACTTACATTTTACTAAAAATTAACTATTTATAATCACAGGTATGACGCGAAACGACTAAAGACCTATCTTGTTGGGCATTTAATTTGAAATTTTAATAATAATAAAATATTTATTTCAGTAATGCATTTTACTTAACACAGGGTACAGATGTACTTACACAACTTTTAACTTACTAATTTTAATGTACGCGTACGTGTAACTGTAGTAAGAACCAAAACTACATGTATAATAATAAATAAATATTGTATTTGTATTAAATTGCTAGGATTTTTGATGAAGGTAGAAGCAAATTTTAGTCTAGAATTATAATTTTGAATAAAATAACTTTTCTCCGGTTCTGCCATGGTTGTATAATGTTGATATTGAATCGAAGATTCCTGAGAGTTTATATTGTATTGAAAGGTACTTACTAGAAAGTTCTTAACCTTTAATTCAACACGACATGTCGGTTGGTTAGACGAAAAAATAAAAATTCTCTTTTATAAGTATACGTTTTGACACTGAATCCATGGTACATCCACAAAATCCCAATGGGTTGTATCCAGTTGTATCCCAATGGTTGGTCCCAGTACCGCTGTGACGGAAGCCTTTTTTTTATCTTACACGTCAGAGATAGGTTCAACGTCGACGTCCAAACAAATGTTATCAAGACAGCTATCCAAGTTAAATATAATTTTTTTGATTATATATTTCTTGCAATCATCCGTATCCGCACTATGGAAAACGAGCACATCACTACAAAACACAGAACGGAAGGAGATTAATTCCGTTATCGAAATTAGTACGTGACTAATTAACGTTTGAACTGTGGGTTAACGAGTCGATAAATACTAGTTATACATTTAAACTAATATTTCTGACTCCTTTTTGAAAGAAAATAGATTAGACTGCCTCCATGGCTTGGTTGGTCTATTAGCCGAATGATACGCAGAAGGTAGCGGGTTCGATTCCCGCCACGGTACCATTAGTTCTTATAATAATTATTTACTTATTTGGAAAATCCTTTGCAATTTCTGGATCCGCGATATCCAAAAAACCAGAAAACCCAAAGATTTAAATCGTTAGATGTGTCCTGACATCAAAAGACTGATGTCCGGACACATGTAACGCCATAGTTATGGCATAGGCATATGGCTAACAATGTCATAGTTATGGCATTGTCTTTGCCATAACTATATATGTATATGCCGACGCACGCACACTGGTTTTGATTTTATACCGAACTGTTATTGTTACCATGTACTGTGCAATAATATTGCATCCCGCCGTAGGGTGCCGGCAGTAGAATGATACCCCTCCTCTCATGCCCATGGATGCAGTAAGAGCCTGCTAAGGGATACCTCCGGAAGATGGGCAGCAGCGTCTATCCGTGTATCAACATCCCATACTGCGCTCACCAACCCGCCTGCCAAGCGTGGTGAGAATGGCAACTACCCCTCATGGAGATCCATGAGGGAGGCCTGTGTTCATCAGTGGACGTTTTATGGCTGAAATGATGAATATTGCATGAATAATATCTTTAAACCTAATTTTATTTCAAGGGGATTCTGGTGAACCGATGAGTTCACTGGGATACTCTGGAGGATCAGGTTAAGGGATCCTGATCGCCGTAGTGATAAAAATAACACTCACCACGTCCTAGCCAGAACTGCAGGGTGATTACGTATATTGTAACAAGCATAAAGCGAGCCATCACCGCTGTTAAATGACAATTTCCTGCTGTTCTCTTATACAAAATTAACGTTTGACAGCCACGATCGCTTGTTGCGAACCTGTCGCGAGATACGTAATCAGCCTGCCGGTGTGTGCCACTGTGTTTAGAGATAGGTGCACTCACTATAAATCAGTGAGCTATCTCATCTCGTGTGGAAACAAAACGGCGCGATCTCATTACGGTTAGAACGTATCTAACGGTTTAAATCTTCACGAGAGAAACGTATAAAATTAACCAAATCATTAACTCAAACATTTGGAATTCCACACCAATTGATTCTAAATCGGACATGATCATTTCACCTCTGTCAGCTACACGTGTACACGCGCCCACGCAGGGACCATTTGTTTGCACAACTGTACTTGGAAAGTTGTAGTTACCGATAGATTTGTCACTTGTAAGATCATCAACATCATCATCTCAGCCGTAGCACGTCCACTGCTGTACAAAGGCCTCTTTCATGGATCTCCGAATACGGATAATGAGAGAGTTATTGCCATAGGTACTCATAACGCTTGGCAGGCGGGATGGCGAGATATCTCGTGGCAGATTCTTACTACATTTACAGAGAAGAATGGAGATGCAACATTTTTCTGCTCTGCACCCCACAGCAGGTTAAATTAATAAACAGCTTGTAAAATGCTATCCTCAGTAAATTTTTCTTCTAGAATTTGGTTTAGGTTTCCTGAGAAAAATAATTAGGATTTTATTTTAGTGTATCTTTTCAAATTAATCGGTAAGTAAATATTTAACCCAGCACCACCTAGCTAAAATGAGGTTAAACTTTTTCAAGGTCTACAAAGTCGTAAGGTCAGATGAAATGAAAATCAAAAACACCCAGATCAGACTACGTACACAATAAGCCCATGTTCTGGGATAAATTGGGTTATATAAAAACAAGTTTATAAAATTGAAATCTTTATGTAACCCCCAATATTTTATCTAGTCTCGGAGGTTATTTAATTTTTTTCTGTGATTTCCTCAGTTTTGCAATCAAAACAGGCGTTTGTTCATATTTTCATACCCCTTATCTTTAACCGCTAAGAACCTTTTAATTACTGCATTCAAATGTGTCACTTCGCTTAAGAGCTAGGGTGCCACAGACACACATAGCTTTCAAACTTATAACACCCCTCTTTTTGTGTCGGGGATTGAAACTCACGAAAATAACTAAAACCTACATAATTATATGGTTAGATTTCATTTTTTATCTGCAATAGATTCAAATGCAGTGGTACAAGCGGACAAACACGCGCATTCCTATTAAATGGAAAGTAGTATCTTGTGGGAACTGGGACACCGATAAATTATCTAATGTTATCTATAGATATCAAACAGATATCTTAAGCATACATTAGTTGATGATCGGTTCAATGTTTTTATCAAGATAAGGAATTTTGTTCTGCATGTTTAAGTTAAAACGCTTAACATGATTTCCATTAAAGAGTCTTATTAACTTGTTTACTTTGTTAGTTTAGTAATTAAACATTTAAATTATCATCTCAGAGTAGGACGTTTACCCAAAGTCAAAGTCAATAAGTGATTGGATAAATTCAGTACAGCAAAACACTACATAGAACAATGAATTAATAAGAAGAACAAGACACATTTCAATTGAATAAAGCACATAATTGAATTCGTTCGCTTCAGATAACTTTTTTGATTCTTTGAGGGAAAGAAGTGAAAAAGAAACCTCACACTTACTTCACTTCACTCTTCGCTGCTGGACATAGGTCTTCCTAATGATTCCCTCCTTGGAGATCCATACTCACCACGCTTGGCAGGCGGGTTGGCGAGCGCAGTACAAGATGTCGATACACGGAAGACGCTGCTGCCCATCTTCTGGTGGGGTCCCTTGGTAGATTTTCCTAACATCCACGGGCAAGAGAGGAGAAATTCTACTGCCGACACCCTACGGAGTTTGCGGTCTTAATATAACCTTATATAAAAAATCTTAAGTGGCCAGCTTGTATACAATTCCAAAAACACACCTGTCAGTGTTTCACACACAGAACCAAAGGCTTTAATAATCGTGTTCACACTTGGGCTTAGTAAAGATTAATTTCTGCTTATTTTGCCGTCGCACTTTGAACCCTAGAAATAAGGATTTAGGTCACATTTTGTATGAGAAAGTTGAACTTTTCAATTACTTTTAAGTTGGGTATAAAAGGCTTCGTAACGAGATTGCTTTAAATTAAATGTTTTTTAAAGGAACTTTATACTTATTATAGTATATTTAGGAACTTAACATACAATTTATCTAATAAAACCTTAATAACTATATTGCATGCCGCGCGCGGCGACTACATATTTGCCGCAAATTATTTTGATTTCAATTACTAAGTTAATTTTAGATAATTGCGTTTTGCTAGTAATCATATATTTTTAGGGTTCCGGACCAAATTGGTAAAAAGGGACTCTTATGGTAGAACTTTGTCTGTCTGTCTGTCACAAATCGATATCTTCAGAACTACTGATGGATGATGCTATCGACTTGAAATTTGAAATGATTAAGGTAACGCTTTATAACTAATATGGAATATAAAAGCAATGTAAGAAAATATTATTATTATGATTGCAAGAAAGGCGGAAAGGGGGTCTAAAAATGTTAAGTGAAGTTACTAGGTCATGTGCAGTATTATATTAAAGGTATTTATTTGCACATTAATAAACAGTTTTTAGATTTGATTATACATAGTTTTTGACTTATTTACAAAAACATTGAAACCCCCTTATCTTCGAAGTTTGCGGAGATAAACCTCTGAAACTTTTTTTTCTTAAATCATCGACAGTGTAAAAAATCTACATAAGTTCCGCTGTCAGACAAGAAATAGCGCTGTCAAGGTTCTCCAACAAATATAAACCGCCTTTATCATATACTAGCGACCCGCCCCGGATTCGGGTGCAATGCTGATACTAAATATACTACAGAATATATCATCGAGGACTTATTTGTAGACTTTTTTAAGGTGTACAATACTATAGTTACATTATTTTGGTCTATCTCGTAGGGTTCAGCCAGCGTTTGCAATGTGAGCGCAAAAAATGTGTTTATTTACGACCTCACATTAGAAACCTCCAAACTGATCAGTGTTTTTCTACTATATTATGCATGTATTATACATATAAACTTTCCTCTTAAATCATTTTATCTATTAAAAAAACTACATCAAAATCCGTTGCGTAGTTTTAAAGATCTAAGCAAATATAGGGACAGATAGACAGCGGGAAGCGACTTTGTTTTATACTATGTATTGATTATATTGTATGATGGCACGGAACCCTTGGTGCGTTAGTCCGACCCGGTCTTGGCCGGTTTAATTTTAACTACATTCGCTAGCGAGTAGTTAAAAAAATATGAGAACTTTTACAAATTAATACAATACATTGTGAATACTCAAGGTAGATAGACCTACAGACCACGAAATCATCCATTGATCTAAACTCCTGGAAAGAGTTGATCCAACGCGTCAGTAGGATCAACAGGATCAACCCTAATCGTCATTTTATAGCCACTTTTGTTTCTCCATCTTGATCAGAATCCTTAAAAATCCCAAAATCCCCAAATCCCAAACATATTAAGTACGTTAACAACAAGACTTTATGATTGTGTATCGTAAAGGGCTGTATTTTACCTTTTATGGGCGATATCGGGGCGTGCCCTTAACATGTTTTATATTAAGATGTAGGTCACTTAAAGGGCTGTTACACTTATTTATAGGTTAAGTTAAATAAACAGTATTTGGGAGCACCCTTTCCCAAAGTAAAGCTATTTTCCCGAGTTAAGGTTTTTACAGTTGAATTATTGAGTTGTTACCTTTATCGTGTTGGCAGAGTGGTATGCACTCTAGACTTTCAATCCAAACGTCGCGGGTTCGTTACCAGCCGTACACTAATGCATTTTTATTTCTTTAAAAATGTACATATGTGCACACTTAACACGTGCTTTAACGGTGAAGGAAACATCGCGAGGAAACCCGCGGCTTAGCTAGCTTCAGACGTATTGACCTGTTCTTTCATCTGAGTAACAGCTGACTAAGCTGAGATAATGGTAATTATGCTGGGCAAGCCTAATCCATTTAACAATGTCCCAGGCACTGCGGCGTCCCGTACAGCATGATTACCAGTTGCTGACGCTGTATAAATCATCTATAATAGGTGCAAAGGCCTTACTTTGCTTTACCTCTATCGTACTATTAAAATACGGGGTGCATTATAATATGTGTACTAAGCCAAAGGGGGATGATTTTGACCACCCCAAGAAACAACTTTAGTTCAAGGACTTTTTAAGTTTCGATGATTTGCATTTAAGAAAAGACCACGAAAGTTTAACTTCAGCAGCTGATCGGTAGTGCCAAACTAAACGCCAACTGATCGCAGCTACAGTTTACAGCTGTCTTGACAGGGTCAATTACCTTTGCAAGGAGTTGCCGCACAGATACAAATAAAAATACCTTAAACCACAAAGAGGTTTTTTTTTATTGAAATGAAAAATCAAAAATACAATATCAGATTATGACCTCGGGATCATCTTCACAGAACACCAACTAGTAAAGTTGTAAAAAAAATACTAATACATACGTATTCCCGATTTTTTCCCTTCTAAATCTACGAAACCCCCCATTTCGAGTTAGTACACACAATATTATAATACACCTTTTATTTGTATGTAGCCATTAATTACATTTATGTTGTTTGAGGCCTTTGACATATATTTTAAACGATTTTTACAGTGTCAGCAACTAGTAGTACAGGACTCTGCAGTGCCTGGGACATTATTAGAGGGATAATGATTTTTTATTTTATTAGGATTATGATATGAGCTACTTTGTCATCATTTCAGCCGTAAAACGTCCACTACTGAACACAGGCCTCCCTGATGGATCTCAATGAGGGGTAGTTGCCATACTCACCACGCTTGGCAGGCGGGTTGGCGAGCGCAGAACGGGATGTTGATACGTGGGATGACGCTGGAGTGCAAACTCCGCAGGTATTCCTTAGCAGGATCTTACACCCTCCGGCAAGCTACTTCGTATTTTGGACATATTCCTTTCTTTTGGTGGAGAGCATCAGAGTAAAGAGATCTCCAGGAGGATACAAGCTGGGCCGCGTTCGGAAAATTGGAAGACGCGGTTCGGTCGAAGCAAGTTCAGCAGTGCCTGAAAACCTGTGTTTATAACCAATATTTTATTTTTAGTCAACATATTTTGTCCCACTGCTGAGCAAAGATCTCCCTCAAAGCCCTACAAACAATTATGTTAGATTAATATTTACCCTAATTTAATGTGTTTAGTATGATTTTTTAAATATCTAAGATACTTTAAATAAATAAATGCTTTTAAAGTACAATACATAGTTTTTGCCAATTTAAAGGTACACCACACAGTTTTCGCCAAAAACCCTGGTTTAAAAAGCCGATAGCCGGCTCATTTGTTCAACAAAATATTGCTTCAACGTAAAACAAACCATGTTAATATATCGTAACAAGAAGCTGAAAAAGAACGCTATTTTTATAGCGAAGGCAAATTTGTGATCAATCATACGGAATCCTCTATATAAAAGCCTTTCATATATTTTGGTAAAATAAGCTTTAGAATATGAGGCATAAGATTGGTTTTACAATGTGTGTGTATGTTAAAGATAAACTGATGGATAAAAGATTAAAACGCAATTTTGGTATTCGCTTGCACACTTTTTTCTTTGATTTGATTGTTTGCGTGATCTAATCGCTCTTCTATAGCTATGACGTCCTGGTACAACGACAAAAAAAAGTTGCGCGGTGGGGTGCCGGCAGTACGATGTTGCCTGTCCTCTCTTGCCTGCGGATGCAGTAAGAATCTGCTAAGGAATACCTCTGGAGGATGGGCAGCAGCGTCTTACCATGTATCAGCCTCCCCTACTGCGCTCGGCATCCCGCCTACCAAGTTGCCATAACAGCCCCTCATGATGAGGTCATGGAGAATCGTGAAGGAGCCCTATGTTCAGCTGTGTACTTCTTACAGCTGAGATGATGATAATTATGATAATATTAAGACAACAATTTAACAATGAAAAATCAAATAGGTTTCATTTCGCTTTTTTCTCACTTAAAAAATATTCTGAAGCCAAAGAATTAAATTATATGCTTAATTCAATTTATATGTAAAATGATTCCCGAAAATCTATTTCATATAATTTTATCACACGTCTGTCGCCTCCTAATTTCACGAGATTCTCCGTTTTATCCGAATTTTCCCAGCTTTTTAGTGAAAAATTAAACGGGATCCTCAATTTTCCCTAGACACAAAACACAAGAACCAAGGAGGAAAAATTACGAAAAGGTATCGAATATTCAATTTTCCCTGTAGCCTAGAAACACTCCAGAGCATCATAGTGAAGCAAAAAAATAAGAAAATAATGCTGGACAATTCACACAGCATCATCTAGCTAAGCAGAGTATGTGTTATGGGTAATAGACGTTTGATATACTTAATACATTACTACGTAGATAGATTATGTTTTATTATATATAGACAAACATCCACCACACCCTGAACAAATATCTGCAGATCGTACGGACATTTTGTCCCGAGACAGGAATCAAACCCTCTTGCATCGCAGGCGCCACAGAGGCACTTCAAATAACACAAACCAGATAGAAAGAAAACTAGAGAATTAGGCACATGACGTGAGACATGTTTGGCATAATACGAGACAGGAGTGACATTATACTGACGGCACCCGGCCTAATATTAAATAAATATAAATAAATAAATAAATAATGCTCGACAAATCACACAGCATCATCTAGCCCCAAGCTAAGCAGAGCTTGTGTTATGGGTACTAGATGACTGATATACTTAATACATTATACTACATAGATAGATATTTTTATTATATATAGAAAAACACCCAGAACACCCTGAACAAATATCTGCAGATCGTACAGACATTTGTCCCGAGGCGGGAATCGAACCCGCAACCTCTTGCGTCGCAGGCGGACCTTCGCCCGCTGCGCCACAGAGGTCGTCATATTATACATATTATGCTTAATCCATTCTATAGATGATTAAATTAATACAACAGCAGCAACTGGTAATCATGCTGTACGGGACGCTGCAGTGCCTGGGACATTGTAAGATGGATTAGGCTTGCCCAGCACCTACACCATCCTCTCAGCTTAGTCAGCTATTAGTCAGAGTAAAGAACAGTTCAAGACGTCTAAAGCTTACTAAGCCTAATTTCGAACTGCCAATTAAAATTTAGCCAAGTAGCTTATGGCCCGTAATCACCCTAATCAAACCTAGCTAATGAAGCCATTACGTGCTCTGCAACCAATCAAACTCAGCTATTATGTCACATTGCTATAATACCCATAGTTAGTCACAGTGGATACTAATAAACTCAAACCTAACGTGACGACCTCTGTGGCGCAGCGAAGGTCCGCCGGATGCGCAAGAGGTTGCGGATTCGATGCCCCGGGACAAATGTCTGTTCGGTCTACAGATATTTGTTCAGAGTGTTCTGGATGTTTCGAAAACGTTAACTATTTTTCATTTAATTACTAAAGTAACCAAAATCCTTCAATATTAATAAATAATTATAAATAATAATACAAAGATTGGTCATACACATTTCCTCCTAAAGAATCACCGATTGTGAGATGATTTGATAATTATTTTGCACAAGTGAAATTTATAGGGATTTTGATAATTATTTATACTTAATTGTTTGTGCGCCTGTAGGTGGCATGGAACCCTCGGTGCGTGAGTCCGACCCGGTCTTGGCCGGTCTTATTTTAACTACATTCGCTAGCGATAAAGGTAACGATTTTCAGCCAATTTGTTTTATAATTTCAGCAAATCTTTCTATTTCAGCCGTAAAACGTACATATATGCGGATCCAGTGACCGTGACGACAGAAATGAATTCAATTATGTGCTTTACGCGATTTAAATGTGTCTTGTTCTCTTTTTGTAAATTAACTATTATAAGTAGCGTTTTGCTCTATTAAATAAACACTTATTGACTTTGACTTTCACGCGCGCACTCCATATGAAAAGAATTTCATCTGCACCCATTGGATTACCAGTGAACGTAGTCAAACCAACTTAAAAAGCATTGCATTATACCCACGGTATCATTAAAAAGATTTTACGACAGCACTCCAGCAGCCAAAAGATAAAGTCAACTAAAGTTTGGGCTAGTTCCGCGAAATTCTATTACAACAACAAAGCAGGCCACTTAAAATACTGGCCCCCATCCAACTGTGACTAGATCTGCTCTACATTATAGGAAAATTACTTGACAGTTCAACCTAGTTAAATATGGCAAGGTATTTCTGTATTTTGACTGGTTGTCTTCTCACGTGAGAAGGCACAGTGTGGACCACTCCACACGTGTGGAGGCAGTTTCGGGCGTGAGGCCTTTACTGTGGTAATTGGGCACTCTTAGTGACTACTAAGGGGTCGTTGAGGTTGACTTGTAGGCTCTTGTATGGTGGCTCGTATACATACAAGCGGAGGGCTTTTTCAGGTCACTTCTAACGCAGCTGCAGCTGCACGAGTGTCGGTGAACCGCTGAGGATCAGAGGGATCGGGTTCGTCCTCTCCTGGATTGCTAGCATGACGTCATGCAAGATCTGCGGTGCTGCATCCAATACCTCCAGTTGGGGGAGGTAACATTATACTGTCGGCAGCCCGCAACACGGCATGTAGGTTTTACCGACTTAAAAAAGAAGAGGTTTCTCAATTCTTCACAGACTTCAAAAAGAATGGAGGCTTTCAGTTAGACTGTATGTTTTTTGTATGTTTGTTACGCGATTATAGGATTTTGATGATTATTTTTATAATAGGAAGGACATGTTTCAGATGAGGTCCAATTTTGTTTAGAACTCGATCCTGATGATAAGGAATCATTATTTATTTCCGTGAGGAATAACAATATAGTCGATGAAATTTGAAATCGTCTTAATGATTGCCAACCTTCGTAAGGAGACTGCCCACTATGAAGAATATCTGTTACTGCTTCAGGGAAAAAGTATCTTTGGTAACGTTCTAGTAATTTTTAGCATGTACGAGTACGTTGAGTACTTTTAGGAACTACTTTCGGCTAAAACACATATTATAAGTTGAACTGAGACGGGTTTCCGAAATATTTGTTTTATTACAAATGACAACCAAAATAGAATTTAATTTTTTATACCCTGTTATTTGCATATTCCTAGTCTTAACATATCTATCAGTAATCTAACATTAATGAGTCTTATACTTTTGCAGGTAAATCAAATTACCTTATCTAGAACATTGAAGCAGTAAAGGTAAGCCATAATAACGTAACGTAAACCTAAACAAATGTTTTATGACGTATCATGATCTCAGCCGTAGGACGGCCACAACTGGACACAGGCCTCCCTCATGAATCTTCCAGTACTGATCATGAGAGGAATGTTGCCGTACGCCAACCCTCCTGCGTGGTGAACCCATGGGACCCACAGGATGTTGATACGGAAAGACGCTGCTGCCCATTCTCTCGAGGTATCCCTTGGCAAATTCTTACTGCATCCACGGTTATTGCGTATGTACTTTTTTAGTATTTTACGTAGTTTTTAAAACATCTTTTGAGATCAAAAAAAAAGTAAGGCCTTTGCATCTATTATAGATGATTTATACAGCGTCAGCAACTGGTAATCATGCTGTACGATACGCTGCAGTGAGATTATACGATTATTTAATCAGAAAAGTAAAACACCCTTAGCTTAGTATGTTATCAAATGAAATATCAGGTCGATACTGGCTTACCTAGCTTTATTTATTTTCTGACTAGCCACAAAAGAGGCATGTGAATTAAAAAGCTTACTAACTAGAAACTGGCCATGTAAATTTAATATACAAAACATTAAATATACGGTTATTATCACAGGTTAATATGCATATCCAAAATTTATTCTCGCTTCTACATAAAAACAAATCCTTCACCAATACACAACAACACCAATAATAGTTACAGGAAGTCAATTCCATAAAGGTAATCAGAAGTGGGAATCAATACGTATATACACGCTATACACTCGGTAGTACGTACTGTAAGTAGGCGCATCGAATGATTTGAATCGAGTTGTTATCGTCTCCATCGAGTCACATCTGTCGAGCTATCGCCTTATCTTTGGGCGCATCGGTTGGGCAGACTACTGAGCGCGCCAGAGTTTTCAACCCCTTCGTATTTTTTTAACGACACAATAGTAGAAGAAGAAGAAGAAGAAGAAATACATTTATTATATACACGCTATACACTCGGTAGTACGTACTGTAAGTAGGCGCATCGAATGATTTGAATCGAGTTGTTATCGTCTCCATCGAGTCACATCTGTCGAGCTATCGCCTTATCTTTGGGCGCATCGGTTGGGCAGGCTACTGAGCGCGCCAGAGTTTTCAACCCCTTCGTATTTTTTTTAACGACACAATAGTAGAAGAAGAAGAAGAAGAAGAAATACATTTATTGGACACACACAGTAAACTTAAAAATAACTATAGTAAAAACACTGACTTATTTCTAATTTTAGCCTAGGAGTACCTACCCAGTTATATATTCTGCGACATAGGTGACAAATAGATGGTAAGCAGCTCACTCAGCGGGTCAAAACAGTATGAATACTATTTCAAGAAGCGACCTAATGAACAAACCAGTTTACAAAGTTGTGTGAGTCCAAAGGGGCCTGACTCAGCATTATGCTCCCACACATAAGGAATGCTTGGAAGCGCTGGTTTTCAGTCAGGCCCTATTTATTATCTGACTCGGTAAAATAAACATCATGTACCAAAATAAGTAAATAAATATAAGTAATAATTAGTGATACTCCTTTACAGTTATAAAATCGTCGTAAATTCTTATTATAATCGTTACTTGTCGTCGGGTATAAATTAAGATAGAGTATATAAATTATGAGAAGAATACCCGGTTTCGTATAAAAAATGTTTCCTAAAGACTTTGACTTTGACACAGAAGTCTACTGTAGCTACTGTTTTTGTGTAAACGTTCTGTTTGATGCCAGACATTAAGATGAAATTGTCAAGATGAACGATACAAATAAAGATGCTAGGTGTTGCAAACTTGCAACAAGGAGATTATAAGATTGTCCAGCAAACAATTTCTTCAACTGCGGGGATCGAGCCTTCAGTCAGCATTTCGCCCATTGCGTCATGGAAACCATTAACTTAATTCACGTTAAAAAGAACGATGCGATATCAAAAGAATCGGAGAGCTCGGGAACACACCATCGTTTGACGCTGCCGCGTTGAAACTCTGGTAGGACATTTATTTTTATTGGTTCCCATTTATTTACTTTTACTCTATAGGGTTAGGTGTGAGGAAGATCACAGGCGCAGATGCTGTGATAAGACAATTTGTTAAGAATTTGTAAAATTAATGGCTGTTCGGAGAAGATTATTTTATTATGTATATATTTTAATTGAATCCTTTTCTAATAAAATTCCTAACAGTGGACTAAGTCGGAACGAAACTCTACATAATAAACAAAACACTAATAAAATTTAAATTTCACAAAAAAAAAATACCTTTGTGGCGCATTTGGTTTCATATCTGGCCGAGTGGCTGGAAGTTTCGGGTTCATTCCCGGCGGGGGGTCAAAAAGATTACTTTCTTGTTCTTAGTCGTTGGCACACTTGACAGAGATGCCGTGCTGATTTTGTAGTATTCTAGTTATTGGCAGATGTTATTCGCCATTAGAGATACTCGACATTTTTCCCTGTTGGTGGGCAGCCATTCATGCAGGTTCTTTCCCAGAGCAGGTTTTATCTGATCAGTCCAGCGCATTGGCGATCATACCCGGGGCCTGGTTCCCTCTACTCTTTGCTGGATGACAAGTCGCTCTAGAGATGCAGGGTCTCGCCTCGACACGTGTCCAAAGATCTTGAGTAAGTATGCGAGACACGTGAAGTGACACTAGAAGAAATATGCGGCTTGATGCCGAGTGCTCGGAGTATTGGTGCGTAAGGAGACATTGCTGCGAATCTCAAATGACACCCCAAGTAGTCTTGTCCAGTACCACATTTCTAGAGCGTATATTTTCCTTTTTTCTATCGTTTTTCATTTGAACACAGGACTCCATCATGGATCGTCATAAGAGGCAGTTGACATACACACCACGCTTGGCAGGCCGGTTGGCGAGCGCAGTACGGGGGTGCCGGCAGTAGAATGTTACCCGGAGGGGTAACATTCTACTGCCGGCACCCCATGGCTTTTTTCTATACTACATAAATATTCGTATTCGTACATACATAAATATTGGAAAAACAACTGTACGACCGAGCCAGGTCTTTGTGCCTTTGATGATATTGCTGTACTTCCATAATCTTTATCTGTTTGCTTTATCTGTGGATATTTATTTCATCTCGGGTCTCGGAGTTTTCTATGTATGATAAGCACATATTTACAAAAAAATAAGTATTCCTTTATGAATCATTTGGTATCCATAGTACAAGCTTGCAACCCAAAGTATCCAATCCTTTCGATCATTAAATTAAGCATAATATTAAGAAAGAAATTGTAACAATGAATAGAAGTGAAAGAGTAAGGCTTCTTTCCCTCACTTGGAAAAAAAAAATATCTGAAGCGAACGAATTCAATTATGTGCTTCATTCATTTAAATGTGTCTTGTTCTTCTTTTGTAAATTGATTATTCTATGTAGCATTTTGCTCTATTGAATAAACACTTATTCTTCATCACTTTTTAAATAGACTTTGACTGTGACTTAAATTTAATTTTATCAATTTTATCGTGTTTAATTTAATGTTTGCATTGTTTCTGTGTAAGTTGTGGTCTGAAATAAAATATTTTTTTATAAAACGAATCCGTGTAGGAGTTAATATAAAATATAGTTTCGCTTTTTATTAACAGATGTTAGTATATAAATCATCTGGATTAGATACAAAGGCTTATACGTTCATACACTTATCTGAATACATGATGCATGGTCACGATCATTAGCTGCGCGCGGGTAAATCACACCTGATCCCACTTCTAACACTTACCATAAATCCACTCCGTGTTCCCTTAGTGGTGCAAGTTACGAGCTTATAAGCCGTGACGCACGAACGAACAAAATAAATAAATTTATAGAATATGATAAAATATGAATTATAATCGTACATCAAAAATAGCGTATCACAAATTAATCTTAATTATAGATCGATTGAGGATCAGCCACTTCTTCAGATTGCATGGAAATGATGAACATGATTGTCAGAAAGTTTAAACTCCATATCAGTAAGTCCCTCATAAAATAAACCAGCCGTGTTCGCACAATCAAAAAAACATGGTGGAGACAAACATAGATCACGGAACATTTGGTTGGTACGTGTGGAGGTGCAAAGCGAACGTGAATATTACAAGAATAAGCGAACCCGATATAGTTCTACTTGTGTGTGCGCTTAACCCCTCAGTAACCATGGATTCACCGTTGGAAGTGGTCGACAGTGAAATTTCCCCGAACACCGTCCGCACGGAACCACCAACTTTTTGGTGTTTGATTTCACCCAGTGTTTGATGCTTGCTAAATTACACGCTGGTACGCGTGGCTCGGTACAGAATGATGACGTCACGAGCCCCCCCCCCCACTTCTAAACTTCAACTCGCTTTATCTAAGTATTTTTTCATAATTTGAAAAAGCAAAAGATACGTGTCTATGATTTTTATCTAACTGACGGATTAAATAGTAACAGTAAAGACACAACAGATCACGTTAAATTGATTTTACTGCCCACTATAATTCATAATGTTTATGTGGCGACACAGCTTATTAAATAGTACGCGAGCAAACTGCGTTTGCCGCTGTCAGCATTTTTATAAGTAATTCATTCAGCTACAGCGATCGTCAGTCACACTCCAGTCATACATGCCTTTTGGGCATTCGCGAACCGATAATTAAATATTGTAATTCTGTGTTAATTCGTGTCAATTCAATACAAGTACCTAAAGTGAAAGTTTGTTTAATTCAAAGTACAATTTACCTACCTAGTTAAGCACACTAGCACATCCATAGACATACAGAGAGATACGCTCAAAATTTATTTTCAAAAACAAGCATGCATAGCATTATTCAATTTAAATAACAATACAAAAATGTATGTCTAGTAGGTTTAAGATGATGGGCTTGTGTCTATATATTGTCTCTGCTCAAAGCTTGAACCACGCACTAAAATATGGCTATGAAATAAATATTTCCAGCAATTCACAATCTTGTATTCTGTTGTGATTACAGTTGTTTTTCTCTCACCGCCATCTGTCATTTTGTTTTATACACACATTAATTAAACAAACTTGTATACATAATAATTTGGTTTTCATAGTTATTTTTAAAATTCCAAATTGAAGTGTTGGTTAATGGTTGAAATAACAGGTTCTAACCCGAGGCGTAACTGTAATAGTTAAATTTGAACTTGGGTCTTTTTTGGAGGTCATATCAAGTGACCCTTTTACCTAAGGGCATATCCAAGTCAATAAATAATGCTGGACATTAAATACAGCATCTAGCCCCAAAGTTAGCAGATCTTGTTGTATGGAACCAGATTGTTGTATGAATACTTAAATTGTCCTCTGGCGGGAAACGATCCAGCGATTTCCTGCGCCGCAGGCGGATACTAAACCGATTGCGTCACGGAGGTCATCGGTTCTAGAAATTCCGTGGGGTACCGACAGTAGAATGTTGCCTCTCATCTCTTGCCCGTGGATGCAGTAAGAATCTGCCAATACCTCCGGAAGGTGGGCAGAAGCGTCTTTCCGTGAATCAACATCTCCCCGCCTCCCAAGCGAGTCCAAGTCCATACTCGCCCTATACTCTGATGGATACACGCTCTAATCGCTCTGTACATACTCTAGTGGACCTCCAAGATCAAGGGGTTTTTGCCATCAACAACCCCCTGATCTTAGAGATCCACAAGGAGGCCAGTCCAGCAGTGGAACAGCAGTCCTACGGCTCAGATGATGATAATTTATAGTCCTTATCTTAACTCTTGGGTGTTTATAAATATTTCCTGCAAATTGAAAAGTCCGTAAGTCCAATTAGAGAGGCCATTTGAAAGGTGCCCATTATGTTGCATTACGGAGGAGGGGTGGCTAAACCGTGGCAATCACGATCGGATGGTAGCTATCAAATTAAGCCCGGTCGAAGAAGTCGGAGGCAGCGGATTAAACAACCTTCATTTTATTGATTTTAGCTTGTGTTTCTTCACAATACATCAATCATGTTTGCGTGTGGGTCGGTCCGTGACTTCACTTACTGGCTCTTACAGAATACCAGTGCTGGCTATTTATCCATAGCCAGTAATTTTTTTTTATTTATTTATTATCTAAAGCTCACAGTTACATTATTGTTATTTAATACACTGTAAAATATGTACTATTCATAAAACAAATCGAGTATGCTTTTGTAACAATCTTAGTGTCTTTCTTTGTTGCAAAATAAAAATATGCCTTACTTTAATCACAATCAAAACCATACTTAGCACTACATTGACGTAATACCTTAATTAGCGCTGAGTGCTTATGTAATTCTGTTTTTTAGTACAAATTCCTTCCTTTCGATCTCAGATATTTAATAAATTATGCGTTACTTGCAGCGTCCTGTGCGGTGTCTCCCACTTAGTTCCCGTTCCCGTTGGATTACAGTGATAAAATAAAGCTTAAGTATATTTCTCCGTGATACTGTAGCTTTCCTAAATACTTTTTTTATATTCGGTTTAGTTTGATAGTACGCTTTTACGCATTAAAACAAATAATATTAGTTAGGATATACCGTACAATGTGTAAATTCTTGTGTACTTGTGTACTACGTGACAACGTGTAGTAACAACTTTACTTTCTCTTAAATTTTTAAATCGCTTGCCTACGAATGGTCTCAACCAATCGTGTCGAACAACGAGCGAGTTAAACAAAAATTAGTAATATACTACCGACTTAATCACACGAGTCACACGCAAACTATTCCAAAAAGAACCTCAAGTCTCAAGACTTGGACCGCCCCCGATCTGACCTCTAATACCGCATTTCGGCAAGCCTGGTAATCATGGGTGCTAGGTGTGAACAAGATGGACTCACCTGCCTTACCTACCTTACACTCATCCGTACAGTCGTCTGCTATAACATGTAACTTCACTACCGATACAGGAGGCTGAGAATAGAAAAGAGATAGAAGATGTCAAATACAAATATGAAAATATTTTTTTGTTCGAATACAAATACATATAACAAATCGGTTTCAATACAAACAAACCAGACCACTGGTAAGGCTGGTAGATAATGCTTTAGCATTAAGCCCACCTTTTGTAACTGTCCAGTGTTAAATAATAATACTACAGAATCATAACAAAATTTTTAAACACAATAAAACAAGGCAAACCTACCTTTTATTTACATAATGGATGGCAGATAGAGGCAAAATGGACCCAGCTTGGTGCAGATTGTTAGGCTAACAAACTATGCTGGTCTTCCGATAGGACTGTATCAAAATGGCGGATGTCGTAGGTGTCTTGAAGCAGAATAGGCAGTTAAGTACAAGATTATACATTGCAGGGAAATTAAATAAAATAATGAAATCAAACATAATTCATCATTTTTCATCATCATTTCAGCCGTAGGATGTCTACTGCTGGAAATAGGCCTCCCTCATGGATTTCCAGTTATTGCGGTTGGGAGCGATCTGCATCCACCGTCGACTTGCAGTCTTCGCCAGATCATCAGCCCATCTTGCTGGTAGACGTCCTACGCTGCGCTTGTCCGTGGCCTCCACTCGAGAACTTTTCGGCCCCATCGGCCATCTGTTCTGCGAGCTACATGGCCTGCCCAATGCCACTTCAACGTGCTAATCCACTTGGCTATGTCAGTGACCCGAGTTCTTCTACGTATATAGCCCTCTCCATAGCTCGTTAAGCGACAATGAGTTTATTCATGAGGCACATCGTGAATGACCACGTCTTGGTGCCATATGTCATCACTGATGGTAGACTTTCGTCTTAAGGCACTGAGGAATTTTGGACGAAAGGACGTTGCGTAGTTTCCCAAACAGCGCTGCCCATCCGAGTTGGATTCGTCGATCGACCTCTTTATCGAAGTTGGATCTAAAGTATTGGACAGTTTGTCCTAGGTATACATACGCGTCGACAACTTCTAGAGCCGAGTTCTCAACCATAACTAGGGCAGGCACAACATGGATATTTGACATAACCTTCGTCTTGTCCATGTTTATTTTAAGGCCTACCCGTTGGAAGACTCGATTGAGGCCTTCGAGCATCGTGCCGAGTTCCTCCATCGACTTTGCCATGACCAAAATATCGTCGGAAAACCGAAGGTGATTCATGTATCCGCCGTTAATGTTGATTCCTAGTCCTTTGCATTCCAAGTGGTTGAAAACATCTTCCAAAGCGGCTTTAACATAGTTTTATTTACCTTAAATCTATTACACAACAAAATATCTTTAGGCACTAACTGAAACCGTGATTGCGCTCGTCGGTGTGACATGGGTATACACATTTTATTGCAGACGACTGTACAAGATGGGGTGCGATTTGCTTCTTAAATGTGGGCGGTGATTGAATTCGGAACAGTAATTGGAAGGTTCTGTTGCAAAATATGGTTATTTTGGGTTCTTGCGAGTGAAATGAGATTTCATGGGAAGAACCCAGCGGGTTAAACAGCTTTAATTTTCTTATTTATATGATTTAAGACTGAATGGCGAGACGAGCTGAAGGCCCATCCAATGTTAATCGGATATCTCCAACCTGCGATCAGCTTCGGTGATCACTTTCACGAAGCACGTGACTAACGCTGAGGATTGCATTGATTGCATTGCGCCCGTCACCCTGAGACATAGAGTTGTAAGGTCTCATGTGCCCCTAATTTCGCCGGCCCCCTTACCCTTCAAACCGGAACACAAACATGACTGCTTTACTGGTTGGTGGCAGGAATAAGAGAATGATGGTAGTAGGAATATAGCTTAAGATGTTGACCAGTTCTTTTCTTTGAATATGCCTGTCTCAGATTGGCAACTATATTGGTTTATGGGTATTTATCACATAGTTGGCTATATTTTTATCATGATAGGATTGCACCTAACGTAGTTAAGGGTAGACTTACAGGGCAGGTAGATATGGGGGGATAAAACTCCAGAAGATGGGCTGCAGAGTCTTTCCGTGTATCAATATCCATTACTGCGCTCGCTACTCACCTACCAAGCGTGGTGAGTATGGCAACAACCTCTTAAGATCAGTACTTAGTGATCAATGAGGGAGGCCTTTGTCTAGCAGTGGACGCCTTACAGCTGGCAGAGAGAGAGAGAGAAGATACGATAATCCATGTTCCATCCTATCACTACAGACATGTCATGGAGTGCCGGGAGTAGAATGTTGCCTCTCCTCTCTTGCCCGTGGATGCAGTAAGAAACACCAGTAATACCACTCCGGACGATAGGCAGCAGCGTCTTCGTCAAAATCCCGTACTGTGCTCACTAACCCGCCTTCTAAGCGTGGAGAGTATGACAACAGCCCCCTTATTAGACCAGTACCAGCTTATAGATCTATGTCCAGCAGTAAACGTCCTATGACTGAGATGAGGATGCTAGATAGATAGACAACTCTTTATTGACTGAAAATCAGCGTCGGTATCGCCCTCGGTGTGGTAGCAACATTTGTCTGAGGCTGAACCTACTTAGCCGCGCACTTGGGAAAGACCAATGTTTTGTTATGTTGTGTATTTTATACCTGTTCTGTGTGTTTTCTTTTTGCCTTTCTGTATGTGCTTGTGTGTTAAGTAAATAAATATTTTCTTTATCTTTATTCAACACGACAAAAATACTTATAATAATAAACATAACATCAAAACAGTTGGTAATAGAATAGGCGGCCTTAGCGCTGAAAGCAATCTCTCTAAGCAACCATGATGATGATCATTCCTGTGATACTTGGGTCGGGTACAGTACTGCGTAGGGTAAACAAAGTACTTTACGCAGCCCATAAAAAATGGTGTTTACTTGCAGCAAATCATCAATTACCCGGCCGGTATCGAAGTGTTAACGAAAAATATATGTATCGTCATAAATTCCTCGGGCAATTTCATTTGCCACAGCCAACGCACTGCTCAGGTTCATGTGGCTGCTTCACTTAAGTAAGCCCTTTGCATCTATTATAGATGATTTAAACAGCGTCTAAATCATATACATATAATAGATGCAAAGGCTTTACTTATATATGTATGCCTATATCTATTAAATATGTATGCCGTGGGGTGCCGGCAGTAGAATGTTACCCATCCTCTCCTACCCGTGGATGCAGTAAGAGCCTGCTAAGGGACACCTCCGGAAGATGGGCAGCAGCGTCTTTCCGTATATCAACATCCCGTACTGCGCTCACCAACCCGCCTGCCAAGCGTGGTGAGTATGGCAACTACCCCTCGTGGAGATCCATGAGGGAGGTCTGTGTTCATCAATGGACGTTATACAACTGAAATTATTAATGACGAAAAAGCTTAAATAAATACAAATTGATATTTCAAGGGTTGTCCAATGACCCAGCCATTCTGGTCCAGCCTGCGCCGCGCCCAAAGGGATAAGCAATCAGAAGCGGGATATAAGGGATAGCGGCGTCGTAAACTGTCCCGGGCGCACGAAGCCGGGAAATGTATTTTTCCTAATAATTCTCTGTCCACCTTACTAACCTAGTGGATCTCTCCTAGATGATTTACTGATTCTCATCCTTTAGTTACTTATTATAGAGTTTACTTAAAGACAACCTCCGTAATAGTTGGTGTAGTCGGTTGAGACGCATGAGGTTTCGGGTTCCCTTACCTTTGTAACAAATGTTTGCACATCATCATCATGATCATTCACAGCCCGACTTCCCACGATCCTGTGCCAGTCCCATCCATCGTTTGCCCGCGATTTTATCTATGTCGTCTGCCCATCTCGCCGTCACCGGATGACCGACATTTCTAATGTTTGTACAAACCTGTAAAGAAATATTTATCAAAAGAATGATTATTCTGAACTAGAACCTTTGTATTTACGAACGTTGGTGTTACCTTATATTTAAGGATTAACATTATGCTGAGGTAGGACCTTTTGATCCACAAATTTGACTTGTGTTAATTTGTTAATATTAAATTTGTTAATTATTTTAGTACCTATACCTATGATTTTTGTGGATCAATAAACGATTTTCTTCTTTTTCTTCTTATGAACCACAAATTTGTGGTTTACCATACGGTATGATAAAACAGAAAAACCATAATTGTGAAAAATAATAATAACGTATTATAAATACCTAATAATGGCCGTGGGGTGCCGGCAGTAGAATGTTACCCCTCCTTTCAGGCTGGGCAGCAGCGTCTTTCCGTGTATCAACATTCAGTACTGCGCTCGCCAACCCGCCTGCCAAGCGTGGAGTATGGCAACAACCCCTCATGGAGATCCATGAGTGAGGCCTGTGTTCAGTAGTGGACGTCCTACGGCTGAAAGAATGATCTGGGCGCCTACTCTAGAAAACGATTACGATATAATCGTCAGAATGGCAATCTTTACGTGATGGCCATAAGAGTTAGTTTGGATTGATTAAGATTTCGATTTATCACAATTTGGCATCCTGGGCTGGGCCATTTGGTCATCGGGGGGAAAAGCTCCTTTTTAACAACCTATACTGTCCCACTGCTGGGCAAAGGTCTTTCCTTTCACTCTCCATGCATCACGATCGATTGCTACTTCCGGCAAGCGCAGCGTAGGACGTCCACCAACAAGATGGGATGATGACCTGGTGAAGACCGCAGGTCGACGGTGGATGCAGATCGCTTCCAGCCGCAATTACTGGAAATCCATGAGGGAGGCCTATGTCCAGCAGTGGACGTCCTACGGCTGAAATGATGATGATGATGATGAAGTGCGAGTCAGACTAGCGCACGAAAGGTTCTGTACCCTTATTTTAATTTGATTATTATTTTATCTGAATTTGAAATAGATTTTTAATTAATTTACAACTAAATAGACAACAGAATACATCATCTGTGAAAACTGTCTAGCTATCACGGTTTATGAGATCTGCCTGGTGACAGACGGACAGACAGACGGACAGCGTAGTATTAGTAATAGGGTGCCGTTTTTACCCTTTGGGTACAGAACTCTAAAAAGGGCCTTACTTAATGTAGGTAACCGACATGACATTTAAATTATTAATTGCGATATGAAATCTGAATTTCCGCGGAATCCCGCTCAATCAAAACCGAAGTTCCGTTTCCAATATTGTAATGAGAACCCAATTTGTTCCCCGCAAAGCGAATTGGGCGTAAAATGTAGCATCAATAGGTTCCAGACCCCTGAATAACATGTTTTTGTGAAGTTTTTTCATTTTTCCATCGGTTTACAAATTAATGTTACGCACACCTGCTTTTGACGCGCGATTCATTATGCTTTAGAAAGGGGAGGTTGGGGCTAAAGGGTGATGGGAGGTTTTTTTTAACTTTTAGTTAAGTTTTAAGTGAACTTATAAGGGGTTAGGGATATTTCTACTTATTTATCATCTCAGCCGTAGGACGTCCACTGCTGGACAAAGGCCTCATGAATCACTGATCATGACTGGTTGTAATCATGTCGGGTTGGCAAGCGCAGTACGGGTTGTTAATGCACGGAAAGACGCTGCTGCTCATCTAACGGAGGTATCCAGATTATTGAAGTGAACAGATTCAATTATGTGCTTTATTATATTTATTTGTGTTGTTTTATTTTGTAATTTGTGACGCGTCAATAAGGTCCATGCGGCCGCACTGAATAAAGTATTTTTTGATTCTTCTTGATTCTATTACTGCATCCACGGGCAAGAGAGGACTTCGTGAGTGTAAAAAAGGAGAACATCCTTTTTATGCTATTTATAAGTTTAAAATGAACGAATAATCACATAAATAATCGTAGTATTTATGTAATTAATTTAAATAAGGCGATGATGAACATAAATTATGTTATAAAGTAAAATTTTATTGTTTTTTTTTATTATTCTCTGATATCTATACTAATGTAAAATAATTTAGCCCTCCTGCCAAAATTACTTTATAATTATACTAAATTAACATAAATAAATAAAACTACTCATGTAGGGATGTTAAACACAATATTCGATTATCAATATTTCGTGAAATTGAACAAAAAATATAGAAATCTAAAAATAATAGTCACAAAAATTATCTGCCGTAAAATATTTCTATTAAAATTATCCCAGAGAATATATATATTATAGATTTCCGTTACCCTTTAAAGATGAAAATGAAACTGATCGAAAAGCTAACCAATAAGATACCGTTTTCTTAATGCGTACCTACTGGGCATAATTATCCCGTTTGACCCCCAATTACTATGCAACCCGCTTCTTCTCTATTAACCCTTGTCAAAACAGCCTTAACAAACCCCAGTTCACCCAAAACTAACCCTAATGTACCGCTGAAATAGAACCCATTTTAGCATAAAGTGTTGCGCAGTTAGGGCGTTTCACACCGCAGGGTATTAAGGGATCGTGGGCATAAGTAATTATGACGTGTCAAAGAAAATTTACCCTTAATTCGGAAACGTTTGAGCATAGTTTTGGTTGGGGACAAATGTAGTTGAAACTTTCCGAACTGGAAACGAGTTTCAATAGAATTAATTTTCTTTTACGAAATTGTATTAATGTAATGTGGGTTAGGGATAAAGTTGGCGTTTCAGCCGACTGTGGAGAACACAAGGTGTTAATGTAATTCAATTAGGATTTTGCAAAGCGTATGCAAAATCAAGCTGAAAGGGCCAACAGACATTGTTTGGAAAATTTGTTTAGACCTTCCAGTTTTGGAGGAGGTATGCGTCGAACTGCGGTTCGTACGTTTTACCTACCAATAGCGTGAAACCACGCTATTGGTAGGTCAAACGTGCGTTATCGGTGAAGGAAAACATCGTGAGGAAATCCACATCAGACTTATTGATCTAATATTTCCAGCCAACTATGCTGGGAGGATGGGATAGGTTTTGGGCCCCATATCCATCTGACAAAGTCTCAGGCACTGGAGTGGATACAGTAATAATAAATAACATGCCAAGTGATACCTCCGGAAGATGGGTCTTTCAGTCTACCAACCCGCCTGCCAAGCGTGGTGGGTATGGCAACAACCCCCTGATGGTCTTGAAGATCCGAAGCCTATGTCCAGCAGTGGACGAGGACCGACGTACGGCTGAGATGATGATTTGACGCGGGTCTTGTTGTTTACTATGTATAGTTTATTTATTTGTACCACAAACAGGAGATACATAAATTAAACAAATTTTCAACAATGGGTATTAACTTATCAAACTTTCGTGATTTGTTAACATATTATTTAACTTTAAAATTACAGCGGGAGGACTGTCCTCCCGCGAAAAATAATATTTTAAAGTATTCCAAATTTATTTTGTAGGCTTCGTTTAATATAATTTACAGAAGAATTATCTGGAAGGGTCACCTACAGCACAAGTGCGTAAGGACTTAGTGTAGGGGCTTGTATATCTCTCTTAGATTTTTCCCAAGCCATACCACATTGTTATATATGAATTGTTTTTCTTTAGTAATATTCTCATTGTTACCAATAATTTTATTGAATTGCATGTTAAATAATATAAACTAAACTAAATTGTACTTTTATATGTGCTAAATTGGTAATTAAACATAATTATTATTTATATTATTCCTGTATGTTTGGGAAACCGCATCACTTATTACAGCTACCTACAGCTCATTACTGAGAGGCTAGACACTGACTGTCTCTTTATGGAACACTGGACAAGAGCGTATATTGTGCTCCCTTGACCAGTGTTCTGTAGGTACTTTGATTTATTTTGAATTTGATAATGATCTTAGTGATAATTTTAATTGTGATTTTGATTTTAGTATTGACTTTTATTTTGTATTTAATTTTTAGTTTGTGTCACTCGAATATGGACACTCTAACTTATTTTTTTTTGTATTATTTGATTGTTGTCTGAAAGTAACGAACTGAATTAAATTAAAGCTACTATTTCTCCGAAATTTACTAGTTTTCCTAAGAATGTTCATGGTTTAAACTAAATTGATTGAACGATTTTTTTCCAGATCTGTAAAGCTAGCAGTTTAAATTTTTATGGGGGGGGAGGTATGTTCGAATTAAAGTTTAAATCTTTAATACCTATTTCTAAAATGGAACCCTAAATCGAAAGAAGTAGCATTATGTTGGCGTTGTTATGTCCATGCAAAATAACAGCTTTCTAGGACTGATAGTCTCTTCGCAAAGCCGGTGACAGACGGACAGACAAAGCGAAACTATAATTAGGTTTCTTGTTTTACTACGGTACCCTAAAAATACGTTTATTTCAAGCATCATAAACATAAGGCCCATAAAGACAAGCAAATCCAAAACTCATAACACATATAAAAAAAAAACAAAAATCTAAATTAACATTAATAACAAAATTATTAACAGTCCAGTTGCAGGGGATACTAATTACCGAATATACGTATTATCTAATTGATAATACGTTTATTCGGTAAAAATAATCATGGGAAAAATTATAATCTATACCTAACATTGTAAAAAGGAATGATTTGTTGGTATTTTGTATGTTTGAACGAGTAAACTGAAAAACTACTAGATCGATTTTCAAATTTCAACATTTGTATGCTACATTATCCCGGAGTAACAAAGGCTATATTTTATCCCGTACTCCGACGGGAACGGGAACTGCGCGGATGAAACTGTGGAGTGCAGCTAATAATTAATAAAAGGCCAAAATCCAATATTAGCTCATGTAAATTCTTGAGTGAAACCCGGAACTATAAAGAAAGGCGAGGAAATACGAAAACCGAACATTAATTAAGGCCCAGATGGAGGGCATGCGAATCGCATACTAATTACCGAATAAACGAATACATTTATCTAATTAGTCGCGGGAAAAAATCACTTTCTCACTTTCTTGTTAAGGGTTTATAAGAATTTTTTGAAGAAAAATATTTATAATAAATATTTTGCTAATATTCAAAAGTCAAATACATATGTAAATCATTTGTTTTCAACTTCTTTCGCTTACTGTCAGTGTAATTTAATTTCACTAGGCTTTTAGTATTGCGACCTAATAATTTTATAAAAAATTGTTCCACCTGGAACAGATAGAAGCATTTCAATACACATACTACATGTATGTATAAAATGTAGTAAAAATAGGTTTCATTTGGTAAATGGAACCGTTTTCAAACAAGAATATTCAAAAAATGTCTCAAATATTATTACCTATTAAGTAATATTAGACACAAGTCTCGTCAAATCGACGACAGATGGCGCTCATTTCAATGTGGTAGGTAAGATAATTTGAAACCATTTTATTGTAAAACTAGCGACCCGCCCTGGCTTCGCACGGATGCAATACTGATACTAAATTTACTACAGAAAATACGATTCCGGACTTTTTTGTAGACCTTTTTAAGGTGTACAATACTGTAGTACCTACATTATTATAATCTTTCTTGTAGGGCAGATTAAACCAGCGTTTGCAATGTGAGCTCAAAAAATGTGTTTATCATTTTGGAGATTTCTAATGTGATGTCGTAAACATCACATTAGAAATCTCCAAAATGATCAGTGTTTCTCTACTATATTAAGCATGTATTATACATATGTATATTATTATAGTTAAGCCGTATTGGCCGAGTGGTATGTACCCCTGACTTTAAATACGAAAGTTGTGGGTTCGATACCGGCCATATGCCAATGGATTTTTCTTTCTTGAAAAACATATGTGCACACTTAACACGTGCTTTAACGGTGAAGGAAACATCGTGAGGAAACCCGCGGCTTAGTTAGCTTCATACGTATTGACCTGTTCTTTCCTCTGAATAATAGCTGGCTAAGCTGATAGGATGGTAGTGCTGGGCAAGCCTAATACATCTAACAATGTCGCAGGCACTGCAGTGTCCCGTACAGCATAATTACCAGTGCTGACGCTGTATAAATCATCTATAATAGATTCAAGGCCTTACTTTTTTATACATATAAACATTCCTCTTGAATCTATCTATTGAAATAAAACCGGGCAAGAACGAGCCGGACTCGCGCACCGAGGGTTCCGTGCCATCATACAACATAATATATGATAAAGGCGGTTTATATTTGTTGGAGAACCTTGACAGCGCCATCTCTTGACTGAGAGCGGAACTTATGTAGGTTTCTGAAACTTTCGATAATTTTTAAAAAAGTATGCTGATGGGAGAATTCGTTATAATTTTTTCGTAATCTTTACATACACTTCTAATAGCAGTAAAAGTTTCTGAGGTTTATCCCCGAAGTTTGCGGAGGAAGGGTTGAAGGGGGAACGCTATTTTTTTCAACGTTTTTGTAAATAAGTCGAAAAAGATACGGCTTAATGAAAAAATAAAAGCTGTTTATTAATGTGCAAATTAATATCTTTCATATGATACCCCACACAACCTAAACTTAACTTAAACATTTTGAGATTCCGTGTCCCCCTGCAATCATAATAAGAATATTTTTTACCTCACCCTCAGCTTTCTCGCATCACGATCCCTGACAGCCTATGTGTCCCGTGCCAGTTACACATCCGGTAATAAGGCTCGACTGCCGCTAATTGAGACGACATTGCTCGGACGCGGGACTGACGGACATAATTGTTAATGGGACACCATTAACAATTATGTATGGATTTAGACTTCAGGGGTGGAGTATCATAGAGTGGAATATCTTTAGATCATCATCATCTCAGTAGGACTGCTGTCCACGCCCACTGCGGACTTGGGCCTCCCTCGGGGATCTCCAACAGCATGGGAAGTTTGTTGCTTTACATACTTAGGTACATACCCGCGGTACATAAGCGGGTTGTAGAGCGAAGAACGGGATGTTGATACAGCGAAAAACGCTGCTGCAAAGATATTCGTTTTGAATTTTTCAGCTGCTGCCCATCTTCCGCATCACTTGGCAGATTCATACTGCATCCACGGGTTAGAGAGGAGAGGCAAAATTCTACTGCCGGCACCCCACAGCATGACATAAAAACCAAAACATGTGCAACAATATCTGTGGAACACTGAACTACTGCAAAAGTTAAACGAAACAGTGTTGCAGAGTGAGACTTATGATAATATAATTAACTAGCCGCACTCCCTAGTTTCACCTGTGTAGTTCCCGTTTCCGTGGGAATACGATAATAAAATAAAGCCTGTGTTACTCAGCAATAATGTAGCTTACCAATGGTGAAAGAATTTTAAAAATCGGTCGCGTAGTTTTTAAGTTTATTCGTTACCAACATACAAAGTACAACATACAAATCTTTCCTCTTAATAAAATTGAGAGGTTTAAAACTCTGCAGCATAAATATCGCTTAACATTTTAAAATCACATTCAACAACACCAATCCATGTACTCAGATATAATAATGGCATGCCATCTGTATCTGAACAACAGGGCGGCCAATACGGCCAATACTCCGCTATAATAGGCCAATAACTCAAACAGACAATGGCTGGCCAACAATTAGCTTGCACGTGTACGTGCCGCGTCCTCGTACTACGTGCCACGTGTACGTGCGCCTTCATAGGTATTGCATACTGAATCCATTGATTAGCGGGGATACCTTGTTGGGGGTTTGTTTTTGTTTTCAAGCTACGTCACAATGTATAATGTGACGTAGCTTAATGGCTGGCTGGTGATAATACTTTTTTAGGGTTTTGTAGTAAAACAAGGAACCCTAATGGTTTCGCTTTGTCTGTCTGTCTATATGTCCGTCTGTCCGTCACCGGCTTTGCGAAGAGACTATTAGTCCTAAAAGGCTGTAATTTGGACCTGCTTTGAAAATGCGACATTTATTTCAGCCGTAAAACGTCCACTACTGAAAACAAGCCCCTCATGGATATCCATGAGAGGTAGTTGCCATACTCACCACTCTTGGCAGGTGGTTTGGCGAGCACACCGGGATGTTGACACACATTATGTGAATTTGTGACACAAGATAAACGTTTCTTTCTGGCTTTCTTAGTATTCAATGACACTGGATGTCAAGCGTCATCTACCCTTTTCCCAAACAAATTTATTATTTAAATTAATTATGTGTGTACGTACTTTTCTGTTTAGTTTATTATGCGTGTAGGTATGCCTCTATTGTGTAAAAATTGTGTCTGACTAGCTGGAACTGTGTGACATAACTTTTTTTAATATATGGAGCGTGTTATCTGAATCAATAAATTAATATCATCATCATAATCATTTCAGTCGTATAACGTCCACTACTGAACACATGCCCTCAAGGATCTCCATGAGTCAGTTATCTTCATTAGTTGCCATACTCACCACGCTTAGCAGGCGGGTTGGCGCTGCCGCCCATCTTCCGGAGGTATCCCTTAGCAGGCTCTTACTGCATTAACGAGAGGAGGCATTCTACTGCGGGCACCCCATTGCTAGATGAATTTAATTAAACTTAATAACGCGGGACAGCTAGTCTCTCGATGAACACAAAGTTATCCAATAACAGGATATATAATAATTGAATACCGGCGAAATAGAGTATACTCAATCGGTTTCGATAACAATTTACGTAATCCAACTATCCAATTTGCTGCGACAAGTCCCTGGAGGTATGCTGATGAGATCGTGTTACGGTGGAATTAGAACGGTTTTGCTACAGTTTTTAGGGTTCCGACATCATCACATCATCATCCCATCATCAGTCTTCCCGGGACCATGCCTGGGGTCTAATTCTCGAGAAGTATGATAAAACTGTCAGTAAGGCCTTTGCATCTATTATAGATGATTTATACAGCGTCAGCAACTGGTAATCATGCTGTACGGGACGCTGCGATGCCTGGGACATTGTTAGATGGATTAGGCTTGCCCAGCACCTATACCATCCTCTCAGCTTAGTCAGCTATTATTCAGAGGAAAGAACAGGTCAATACGTCTGAAGCAAACTAAGCCGCGGGTTTCCTCACGATGTTTCCTTCACCGTTAAAGCTCGTGTTAAGTGTGCACATACATTTTTCAAGAAAGAAAAATCCATTGGTGCACGGCCGGTATCGAACCCACGACCTTCGGATAGAAAGTCGGGGGTACATACCACTCGGCCAACACGGCTTATGAATAATTATGGCTTAAAAACTGTCAAATATGTATTGAATCCAACGTTATTTTGACAGTCATAACGATATTTATCTACTGTGATATTTTATAATTTTTACGAGAATTAGGACCTGGTGCAATCCAGGCGAAACGTCGGAAAATAGTAAAGGTTATATATAATAAAAAAATAACGTGATAAATGCCCGGTAATCACGTTCATAAAAGATTCGTGCTTATGACCTAGTAAGGTTTCGACCTAAGGCTTATTAGCTATTAGCTATTATTTATTTCAGAGATATTCCTGAAAAACGTGTTGAGGTCACCGGTGTCCGTTGTGGCGCTGTGATGTAAAAATAGACGATTTCGTTATTATGGCGCCACGAGGTCGCGCAGTCCGGTCACCCGCACACCATAGTCGCGCGTCGTCATTCGACACATGGATCTGTTACTATTTATTCTGAGACATTTTCTATATGTATGCTAGGTTCCAATCCAATCCGCTCAGGAATATCAGCATTCAGTGGTTAAATACATATTCAATTCATACAAACTTTTCTTCATAGAAAATGGCCTTAGACTTAGAAGACGAAAACCACTTCGGCATAGTGTTCTACAGCGCCAGCCCGGTCATTCCGTTACGCCAAATCCGTAGTAAACGCGACCCACGGCGCACAAATTCTCTTTGAAAACAGGTCTGCTCTGAGGTCACTGGTGACCAACGCGGTGCATTGATTATGGCAGCATGTGGTCACCGGTGGCATACATGGTGTTCAACGTGTTATATGTATTTTAGTAATCATCGGCTCAGCCGTAGGACGTCCTCCGCTGGACAAGCATTTCAGCCGTAAAACGTCCACTACTGTACACAGGCCTCCCTCATGGATCTCCATGAGGGGTAGTTACCATACTCACCACGCTGGCAGGCGGGTTGGCAAACGCAGTACGGAAAAACACCCATTTTCCGGAGGTATCCCGTAGCAGGCTCTTACTGCATCCACTACTGCCGGTACCCCACGGCCGCTGGACAAAAGCCTCATGTATCTTAAAAATATATAAGGTTTTGCATCTATCACAAGAGAGCAGAGGCAACATTCTCCTGCTGGCGCCCCACGGGGCCAACACGAAATATACTAGCTTTGTTTAAATTTCGTGTGACGTCACACAGTTTATGGTATTTTGATGACAAGAGAGGGGCTTTGTTTTGACAAAGTTACAGTTTTACTATTGGTGATATTATTTTTCTTTTAGTTTTTCAGTAATATTACAGTAGACACCTTTTTCTGAATAAACGAATTAAAAAAAATATATCTAACTGTTGTACTAATAATAATAATGTTATACACCCAGTTAACATGGCTGGAATTTTCACTTCGAAGTTATATATACATATAACTTCGGCATAGATTTCAAATTAATAATTAATTCCGCATAAAACACCCTCCTATTGAAAATATATGAAAAAAATTGGCAAAATAAATCAATTTATCTCGCCCCTCCCCCCAGGTAAGTATTACAGAAATTTATTCACCACTCGCAATTTTCTTAATAAACCGAGACACGTCGGTGGAATTCCGCGTTTTGTTGGAAAAATGGGGAAAAAATGGATTTCCACAAAATTAATTTGAGATTGGCCAGCGCTTGGGGCGAAACACATCCTGAATACGTGACCTCTCTTTAATACTGTTTTGTTTTAACGTTTCCATTTTGCTTTCATTTATAACATTCGTGACTGCATTGCTTTGTTATTTATTTAAATAGAAGACCAAAACAAAGAGGTAATTGATAGACATCTACTATTTAGCAAGTAAGGAATTCCATTTCAAAGTCAAAAAGTGTTTATTCAATATAGCAGTAAGCTACGTATGTACATAGAATCGTCAATTTAAAAAATAAAAACAAAACACACTGTATGTAATAAATTAAATACAAAATAAAAAACTATGTTAAATTAGAGATTTCTTTTGAATTCCTGTAATATTTATATACACTTCTATTAGCTACAAAAGTTTCAGGCATCTCTGCAAACTTCGGAGAAAAGAGGGGGAACATTATTATTTCAACTTTTTTTATAAAAAAGTCGATCATAGTTTTTAATATTTTTATGTAAACAATATTATTTAATATTAAATAATAAATAAATAAATAAATAATGCTGGACAATTCACACAGCATCACCTAGCCCCAAGCTAAGCAGAGCTTGTGTTATGGGTACTAGATGACTGATATACTTAATACAATATACTACATAGATATATATTTTTTATTATATATAGAAAACATCCAGAACACCCTGAACAAATATCTGCAGGTCATACAGACATTTGTTCCGAGGCGGGATTCGAACCCGCAACCTCTTGCGTAGCAGGCGGACCTTCGCCCGCTGCGCCACAGAGGTCGTCAATATTTGCGAAGGTATTATAAAAGTAGTATCATTTCTTATCCAAATAAAAACATTATTAATCACAATGATTTAATTCAGAACAGAATTGTCTTTGACACCATTTGAATTGATTATTTTAGAAGATATCACAGTTTTAGCGCGCGTGCATTTTCGTTATGCGGAATTAAGTGTGAATCTTCAAATACTTTTACAAGATTCAGTTAAATGGTTCTCAAGTGGTTCGTAGATAAAGGAAAGTTTCATCTCCTATAAGATGTAATTATAGGTGCCTACGGGTTGCACGGGACAGCTATTAAAATAAAGGCAAATAACTTATCTGGCTTGTAATGTAACTTGCGTGCCGGCAGTAGGATGTTACCCCTCATTACATGCCCGTGGATGCAATAGCAGCCTGCTAAGAGATCCCTTCCAAAGATGGGCAGCAGCGAATTTCCGTGTATCAACATCCCGTACTTCGCTCGCCGACCCGCCTGCCAAGCGTGGTGAGTATGGCAACTACCCCTCATGGAGATCAATGAGGGAGGCCTGTGTTCAGTAGTGGACGTTTTACGGCTGAAAAGAAAATGAATAAATGTAACTTGCGAGTAAAATTACAATAAGAGTACATGTTAAGTGAAGCACAACTAAAAATAATAAAATGCATATATTAATAATTGCAGATGTGTCGAAAGAAGTACATAAAACTTACATAAAAGTAATATGTTATTATGAATGTAACAACGCTCACAGGATACTCATATTATCCAACCTTTGCCGAAACCCATGTGGAACTGGATAACTATGTCCTTCTGAAGCTGGCTCGTGTGACCCGGCCCTAAAAAGGACGGGTCCTACATTAAGGACCTTGTCAGGTCCTTTTCGTGCTAAGGGTTCTTGTGATGGAAAATAATTAGCCTTGTTTGTGCCCTTTTGTTTCAACGATATATTTTTAGTTCCTCCCCTAAGGTTGGGTTCGCAAGGTAATGTTTTTTTAGATTGGGTGACAAGCTTCGGCCTTCTTTTATTTACGGGTCGACCTTATGTGGTTCTCTGATGCGAACACGACCCGTGGTTTTTAGGGTTCCGTTCACAAAAGGTAAAAACGAGACCCTATTACTAAGACTCCACTGTCCGTCTGTCTGTCTATCAGTTTGTCTGTCTGTCTCATGAACCGTGATAGCCTAGACAACTGAAATTTACATGATGTATTTCTGTTGCCGCTATAACAACAAATACTAAAAACAGAATAAAATTAATATTTGAGGGGGGCTCCCATACAACAAATGTGATTTTTTGTCGTTTTTTACGCGATATTGACAAGGGCAACAGGTAGACACTTGAAATATTCACAGAATATTTAGTTGTTTATTTGTTTTTGAATAAGTTGTTTTGCTAAATAATGGTACGGAACTCTTCGTGAGTCTGACTCGCACCTGGCTGATTTTATTTATTTTTGCTCGTACCGGGGGGACCAATCAGGTACAATATACGTCCGCTTCGAGACGCAAAGTTTTGAGAAAATTGTCCTTCAAAATTGATCGCTTTATCTTGATCATTATCATCATCATTTCAGCCGTAAAACATACACTACTGCACACAGGCCTCCCTTATGGATCTCCATGAGGGGCAGTTGCCATACTCACCACGCTTGGCGGGCGGGTTGGCGAGCGCAGTACGGTATGTTGATTCACGGAAAGACGCTGCTGCCCATCTTCCGGAGGTATCCCTTAGCAGGCTCTTACTGCATCCACGGGCAGGAGAGGGGGGTTACATTCTACTGCCGGCACCCCACGGCTAATCTTGATATCTTCACCTTATTATAGTAAGATATTATTAAATATTACAAGAGTGAGTCGGACCCGCGCCAGAAGGGTTCCGTGCCATCATACAATATAATTTGTATAATGTACGTACATTGTCACTAGTTAATGACACAACATTTTAACACCTTTGTATCATTTGAAAAACCCCATCAAAAATGTTTGATTGCGGTGGGGATGAACCCGCGTCGGTCAAATCGAGGAGTAAGAGCCGGAAGTGTGCAAAGTATGCAAAGTGTTTTTTCAATCAATCCGTAACCTAGTTTTTGCGTGAAGAGGTAACAGAGATTCTTATTATACATCGATACAAATAAACTTTCAGCTTTATAATATTAGTGAGAGCCCACTACTCAAATTGTATGATAAGCTGAATATCAAATTGTGTCGTGGGGGCAAGTAGAACGTTGCCCCTCCTATTTTTCCCGTGGATGCAGTATAACTGACTAGGGATACCTCGGGAAGATGGGTGGGAGCGTCTTTCCATATATCAACATCTAGTTCTGCGTTCGCCAACCCGCCTGTCAAGCGTGATGAGTATAGCAACATGATCAGTAATTGGCGACCCATAAGGAAGGCCTATATTCACGGATATCCCACGGCTGAGATGATGATGATGATGATGATCAATAAATTAAGTAATATTATGAAAACTAGTCACTACATAGAAACTATGCTATAAGGGATTCTTATAAGACTATTCAAGTCGAAAGTGAGTCAAGGTGAGATTGTGGTCAAAGAAAAGGTAATCATAACATAATCAATAAAATGTAATCATAACATAATCATCATTCATCATCACTTCAGCCATAAAACCTCCACTGATGAACACAGGCCTCCCTCATGGATCTGAGGGGTAGTTGCCATTCTCACCACGCTTGGCAGGCGGGTTGGTGAGCGCAGTATAGGATGTTCATACACGGATAGATGCTGCTGCCCATCTTCCGGAGGTATCCCTTAGCAGGCTCTTACTGCATCCATGGGCATGAGAAGAGGGGTAACATTCTACTGCCGGCACCCCACGGCGGCCACTCCATAACATAATAAAAAATATAAAACTAATTCGAGGACACGTTCGTTCTCCAACCCCAACGGCATTCCAGAAATCATTTTTGTTCGTTTGAAATAAAGAGAACTTCTTAAAGATCTCAAAGATTTACAGCAAGTCAAGATGATTAAATCACAAGTACTTCAAAGAACATTTTATTAATCCCTCGTTTCTTTCGCAGGTCGACGCTGGGCTTAAGAAGTGATAAAACGGTGAGTACGCACTCTGATTCCTCCGATTCATTGCAGATAATAAAATATAAGGTTTGCTGGCAGAGGGTGAAATAAATTTGGCAAGGGCATGTTGGACACGCTAAGTCCGAACTTCGCTTATGACGTCAATCAATATTATTGCGAGGAGGGTAATGTTTTGTGGAATAAATTGTGGAGTGAGTAACAGAGCTGAGTGTTGACCTACAAAAGAGATGGTATAAAAATATAACTAGGTTTTAGAAAAAATATTATATTCTTTAAAAGCAATGTCCCTAACAATCGTGATCTTACCTTTAATCTTAGCTAAAAGCTATAAGTTCGGCAAGTTATACCATTGCGAATTCATCTTTATTACTATTGAGGTAGGGTTCTTGTTGGAGAGCTAAATATTTGATGGCTCAGTCTGGTTCATTAGCTATCTTCTGAATGTTTGATAGCAGCCTATCCCCATTGGATACCTTCAAAGGTTATATCACTCGAAATGCCTTCGTAAAATCTTAGATTTAGAATTCCGCTTGACTTTGATAACTTTTAACTGAAAAACTTGTAAAGCAGTTTAACGTTCTAAATAGTTAGGCTTTTGGTGTTTTATGTAAGCGAATATGAAATATATGTTAATTTAATAAAAGGTCTTTTTTGTAAGTGACTTCAGTTATTTTGTTTTTATGGAGACTAAAAAATTATAAACCTCACTTAAATATGTCAAGTTAAACAACCTATTTGACCAGTTCGATACTCTGCCTGTATATTCAGATTCAGATTTATTTAGTTAAGTAACGCGTTGTGTCCTAAACGTTATTCTCACAGTCCATCACGTTGGTTAACGTTCTCTTTGGGTTTCTTTGAGTCTTATTCCAGAAATCGCGTAAATTACCTTTATTATTTCCCGACGTTTCGCTTGGATTACACCAAGCATGGTCCCGGGAGGACACTGCAATCCAGTTAGCAATAAGTTACGCGATAAATACCCGGTTATATGTATGTTAATAATGTGTTGTGATCGTGAAAGTTTAAAAAAGACAATTATTCTAGAAATATCTTGCGATGATCGCCTGAGAAGGGAATTTTAGACCTTTTGCCCAGAAATCGCAGTATATAAAATTTTGATAAGGTTTTTTAGGGTTCCGGACCGAAGAGGAACTCTTATGGTATCACTTTTTATAATTTATATAATTTTTTACTATAAAGAAACATAAAAACAAATACTCTACAGTAAAAAATATATCAAAACGGTGAAACACCGGCCGCGAAGCAAGGCTCAAGCGGTCGGTGACTAGGGCTGCAGGGAGAGGAATCTCCTTACTATACGTGCCGAGTCCAGGAGTACTGCCTTTTGGATCTGGCTCTTGATCCAACTAGCTAGTGAAAGTCTCTCGAGATGTTGATCGAGACTCTTCGCTATGAGTCCGTTAACGGAAACGACTATCGGAACAATAGTCGCTGAGTCAACATCCCACATGGTGGCAATCTCGTTGGCTAAATCAAGATATTTGCTCGGACGAAAGGTGACGCGTGACGCTTGGATATGTGCGAGTTAGTACTAGGGCGACTGCTATTCGTTTATCGTGCCCATCGCGTTCACTGTGGCGACTGTGGCGACTCGGGTGACTGTGGCGATTGGGGCTACTGTGGCGACGGTGGCGATTATGACGATTGTTTTACATCTGCCAGGCGTCCAGTGACGGCTTATTTTTTTTTATTTCCAGCCAGTGTGTTCTCTTCTCGTTGGCGCATGTGTCTTTCGGCAATCACATCATCTGTGCACGCCCGGGGCCGGGTGCCGACGAATACGTTTCTGACCTTCATTAGGGTCATAATGTAGATGAGGCACTGTGACCTCGCCGAAGGTAGTTCTGAATTTTATAACTGTATTAAAAGTAAAGTGTACTTTTATGAATATTATTCAAATGAAAGCCTGCGCTTGATTTTATTCAAAGGTTACTGCTTTAAGCTGGTTTAGTATAAAGTTTCTGCGGTGAACTGCTACTTAATTGTCTTATTTCATGCTGGTTTAAGGTAGTCATCATCATAATCATGTCGGCCATAGGACTGTGTTATTCACGTCCACGCCTGGACACAGGCCTCCCTCTTTGATCTCCAAGTAGGTACTGCTCATGAGAGGATGTTGCCGTACTCACCACGCCTGGCAGGCGGGTTGGCGAGCGTAGTGTATGTTCATACACGGAAAGACGCTGCTGCCCATCTTCCGGAGTTCTCCCTTGGCAGATTTTTACTGCATCGACGGGCAAGAGAGGAGGGGCAACATTCTACCGCCGGCACCCAAGGGCTAGTAAAATTAGGCTAGTATGAAGTGATTACACTCGTAGAATGCCGTGTTAGCTTTCTGATGTTTTGCTATAATGTCAAAGGAAAAATGCTATTTTAAAGACACTTGCTCTTACAGCGCTTGACAATCAATCTGTATACATTATATGTAATCCTTAGGTTTTAAATTTCAATTAATGATACGATCCAAGAGTTATCCTCGGACAAATAAAACGATTAAGCCCCCATATCTCAAAAATACCCCTTAAATCAAAATTCCCCGACAAGAATCGATTTGTATTGAAATAATCTCCTAAGTTTTTCATATAAATTTCATCATAATCCGATCATCTGTTCAAGAATTATCCTCCGACAAAAATAGCGGACATACATAAAAATATTCGGCCGACACGCCTAGTTGCCATTATGAACTTTGTTCGCTGCGCTCACTCGTTCGATTAATAATTTAAGAATTATCACAAAATCTAATTTTCTTTGCAAAACAATTTCTTTAATAAAATAAAAATCTAATTAAAATATATTATTTCACGCAAAATGTAACGAATATTAATATATATTCTAATATTCAATTGAGAATACCTCAAGTAAAATATCTTAGGGCACTAATTCGACAAATACTGCCGGGAAATTCCGCTACAAAGGGGATTTCCAATTTAATATTTGCGTTGGAAATCTGGAATATTCAACGGTTTTGTATCGGCGTAGGATTATAGCCGGATGGCTCGGTTTGTGTACGGCTGTACATCAATAGATTTGAATTGAAAAATTAAACTATTCTTCCAAAGCTGAGAGGAATAAGGTTTTTTAAGCTTCTGTCCCACTGATGGGAAAAGGTCTCACCCAAGTCAACGTTACCATCAGTTGTAGAATGTTGCCCCTCCTCTCTAACCGTCAACCTGTCCGTGGATGCAGTAAGAATCCGCTAAGGGATTACTCCGGAAAATGGGCAGCAGCAACTTTCCGCGTATTAACAACCAGTACTGAACTCGCCAACCCTACTTCCAAGCGAGTCGAGTATGGCAACAACCCCTCATGGTCAGAAATTAGAGATCCATGAGGGTCTGTGTCCAGCAGTGGACTTCTTACGACTGAGATGATTAAGTAATTTACAAAAGAAGAACAATACTCATTTAAATTGAATAAAGCACAAAATTGATTTCGTTCGCCTAATATTAATGTTATATGTATTTATAAATAACACAAATATCAATATATTCATTTTGTAAAAACGGGAATTACTCACGGTGTATATAGTAATATAGTAATTCCCGTTTTTACAAAATGAATAGTATATCTCACGTTAATTTTGAAAGTGAAATATCAATATAATGTCAATATAATGTATAAATAAACATAACATTAAGCTCCAAAGTATTTAAAATCATTATAGTAAAAGTGGGAGATACGATGTCATGTTCAAAATATGTACACTATGAACATTACCAACTTTCTCTGATAGAAGTTATCTACATATTGTAAAGGATGGCATTGAAACTCATACTTAATAGTAAGTACATTCCTATTGTAGGTAGCTATGTATATACAGAATGGAATTGAGTTTGTTTGTTTGTTAAGTCAAGTTAACGATCTTAATAGTGAGGTTTATTTTTCACTTCTTCCATCGCGCGCTTGGTAATGCAAAGTTTTCTGAATCGAACGAATTAAATTATGTGCTTTATTTAATTTTTATAGGTAATTTTTTTTTCTGTAAATTGACTATTCAATTTGGCAAAGTATTCCAAATGAATATAATAATAATTAATTGAATTTAATCTCCGCTAGCATATTTGGCACAATTGGGTACACAGTTTTACAATTTCTTAACAGTTTTCAGTTGGCCCAATTTTTAATTTTACAAACTTGTTGCTTGTGTGGAAAGTTTGCTTTTTTGTAGATGATTGTCCCGGGTCTGACATAACTTCAATGTTTACGATAAGAATGTACTTAAGCACATTATTTTTTAAATATTCTATCAATCATTTGGTAACCACGCGCTTTGGGATAGCTGTGTATGTATCCCGAATAATAATACCTACATATGTATATACGACGAAATAGAGAGTATCGTGCAGGCAATGATGTTATAGGTAACTCACACACAAACACCACACACATAAATACACACACACCACGCACTAAAACGCAAGACACGCGCATACACCTATATACTACCCATTCAAACAAAGCTTTACTTTGCTAAAAGGCACACAAAGCTTTGCTTAAAAGGAAAATCCAAACCCTGTAATAACTAGTGAATAACTTAAAGCAAATGAAAATAAAAAAAAAATGTATGCACGTGCTTTAACGGCGAAAGAAACCTTTCTGAGAAAACCCGTGGCTTAGTTAGCTTCAGACGTATTGACCTGTTTTTTCCTCTGAATAATAGCTGACTAAGCTGAGAGGATGGTATAGGTGCTGGGCAAGCCTAAACCATCTAACAATGTCCCAGGCGTCCCGTACAGCATGATTACCAGTTGTAAATTATCTATAATAGATGCAAAAGGCCTTACTTTTTTACTTTAAGTTAAAGCAATAAACATTTATTTATTATATTTAATTATTACGTTACATCATACGATCAAGCTGTGGAACGAACTCCCATCTGCGGTATTCGCTCGGAGCTACGATATGGCGTCCTTCAAAAGGCGGGTATTCTCCCTCCTCAAAAGCCGGCAGCGCATCAGCTTCGCCTCTGGTGTTGCAGATGTCCATGGGCGACGGTGACCACTTCCCATTAGGTGGCCCGTCTGCTCTTCTCCCTGCTTATAATAAAAAAAATATACAAACAATAACGCTTGCCCACTTTAGATACCGAACGAAACCATGTGTTTGACTAGTGTATGTCTACGAAATGGATTATTTCGAATGGGGCTTAGTATTAGTAAGTGATAAATCCATGGATATGCATTCTTGTGTTCGAAGTAAAAGAAGTTGCTCAACGTGATATGGACGATGTCTCACCTTCTAGTACAGTTAGCATAAAAACTATTAGGTGTTTTAGACTTTCTTAATTTTTATAATTTATTCAAAGTAAGTAAGGCTTTGCCGTGGGGTGCCGGTGGTAGAATGTTACCCCTCCTCTCATGCGCGTGGATGCAATAAGGGCCTGCTAAGGGATACCTCTAAGATGGGCAGCAGCGTCGTTCCGTGCGTCAACGTCCCGTACGCGCTCGCCAACCCGCAGAGCCGAACGCAGCACGTAAATATGTTTGAAGCTGACTAAACTCAGACTAATAGCCAACTATGCTGGGAGGATGTTATAGGTACTGGACTGGGCAAGCCTAATCCATCTAAGAATGACCCAGGCACTGCAGCGTCCCGTACAGCATGATTACCAGTTACTGACGCTGTATACAGTGTTTCATTCAACTGGGACAGTACGGGGGCTCTCATAATCACACGCCATCATACAGGTTATTTACCTAGTTTGGGTGCGTATGTGTTCCGTTCTGGATAGTTTTTATTCTAGAACTAAATATACATGTGATGTTTGTGGTGAAAAATAAATTATCTTCATCTTATCTTTATCTTATAATCAGAGGAGGTAAAGCTACTTTGAAACATCAGCTTCTTTTTGAAGATGAACATTTTGGCATTCAAAAATGTTTGGTCAAGCGTGAGTAGCGCATCATTTACATTTTTATTTTAGTATTTTTATGAATATTCCATAAAGTTACTTTTCTTAGATATTATAAATTATGACGGCACCGCGGCAGACCTAGATTGAGATTGCGAGACGACCTTGACGGATCGGGAAAAATGGAAGGGGGATAGGGAGGCCTTTACACTGCAGTGGGACGAAAACAGCTAGTAATAATATTAATAATAATGATAAATGATCCCCCCAAAAATCAAAACTAAACTATACATGTCTCAAAAGCCGGTCGCTAATGATTGCGAAGTGGTAATGGCAATGTTAAAATTGCCTTCGAAGTTCAAAGTACGGAACCCTAAAACCTTCATTAACAACCGTCTATGTGGGTAGGTACAGTCGGTTTCATAAGATGTCTTTACAGTGTCATCATCAACTCAGTCGTAGAACGTCTTTTGCTGGACATAGGCCTTTTTCATGATTTTTTAAGATCATGAGGTTGTTGCTATAGTCACCATGCTTGGCAGGTCGATTGACGAGCTCAGTTAGGGATGTTAATACACGGAAAGTCGCTGTTGCCCATCTTTACATTACTTTACAAACAGATAGACAGAAATAAATATTTTTTTTAGGGTATCGGAAATACAATTTTGTATGCAATTTGTATCTCATAATTCTCTATTTTTTTAACTTGAAATGAGTTCTATTCGAATTTTAAAAAACTCAAATTGGTCTATAAAGACGGAGTTCTGAGGTAACATAGATTTAAAAATCCAGATGACTTGAGAACCCTCTCCTTTATAACCCCCCACAAAAAAGAGAGGTGTTATAAAATTTACCGCTATGTGTGTGTGTCTGAGTGTCTGCTGTTTGTCTGTCTGTGGCACCGTAGCTTTTAAACGAGTAGACCGAATTGCATGAAGTTTTTTTATTTGTAAGCAGGTTTTCTTGCGGTGGTTCTTAAACATGTTTTATCAAAATCAATTAATAAGTTTACAAGATATAGGGGGTGAAAGAGGGGATGAATAAACGAATGTTCAGATTGCAAAACTGAGGGTACTTTTACAAAAAAAAGAGGAGGACTAGGTAAAGTGTCGGGGGTTATTTTAATTTTTATTTTATTTTAGTAATTAAAAAAACTTAAATTTAATTTATTTGTATAGGGTTTAAAGACATCATTGTAGCCGAGCGTACTAGAATGTTATCAATTTTGATAATGTCTACCTGTGTCAAAGTTTGTTATGACAAAGTCACGCTCTCATAATGGACTCAGATAAAACTGTCTGTATGTTTGTATGAGATTGTGCCGATGATGTTTTTATAGTCCAGGCAATCTCTCTTCTACCGGCGTGCATGGTGTTTCTTATTTTACTAACGTGATTAATCTACATTTTTGATTAACGTGAGGTCTTTCGGCTTGTCTCTTTATTTAGTCGTATATATAAAGAGGATATGCAACTATTGAAGGACTCCAGTAGACACTTTTACAATATTTTAATTACATATGCATCATTCGAAACTAGTTTTGAAAAAATGGACCTAATTAAAAGTGTATTTAATCATCGAGTGTGGACTCGTTTGATTCGTCTTGACAAGTAATTTGGTGCTAGGTGTTAACTAGGGTCTGATTATGGAGCTGGAAGGAATAGGAACTCAGTTATTAAGCGATTTTTATCTTTTTAGTTATTTTTATTAACATGTAAAAAAGCTTCTTTTTAAAAAGTTTTTTAAGCTCAACTTGTATTTATCTGCGCTCCACTTTAGAACGCCCGGAATCATTTATTAAATTACTTGTTTATACCTTAACAATCACAAACGTAGTTAGAAAGCCTTTAAGTAAAGCCACAAGTAACGCGTTACCTCGGCTTGTTACCTTTGAAAAGAACACAACTGACTAACCCCTTTCATGTCGCCTTTACCGGAAACGGTTATTCCATAAATCCTGTTCAAACGAATCGGAGCAAACGCGCCGTATGACGGGGACCTTGGCGCAGTTGGTGGCGTGCGCGCTGGCACAACCAACTTGCTGAAAACCTACTAATATTATAAAGCCGAAAGTTTGTTTGGATGGAGGCTTGTTAACTCTTCACGCAAAAACTAGGCTACGGATTGAGCTGAAACTTTTCACACGTATTGGTGTTGACCAGGATTAACACATAGGCTTCTTTTTATTCGGGTGAAATGCATGCGAAGCGGCGGGCAGAAGCTAGTCATTTATAAAGATAAAGATAAAAATGGTTTCATTTTGACAAAGAGATAACATAATATTCGTTTCTTAAAACTAATTAAGTTTAGGTAGAGTATCGTGACAAAAAAAGCCACTACTCAGCATGTTCTGTGGCAGAGCAGGTCTTCCGTAATTACCATCGTTTTTGATTGGTGGCAACTGCAGCACACAAGCCTAATGTGTAAGAGATAACTATAATAAAAATAGAATATCATATTATTAACTGGTAACGTCATTCCGTTGATCGACATCCCGCACTACGCTCGCCAACTAGGCGGGTTGGCTAAGCGTGGTGAGTAGGGTAACACCACATTACTGGAGCAAACCACTCAGTATATTTACCTATGAGGGAGCCCTATGTCCAGCAGTGGATGTGAACAGCAGCCCTACGGTTGAGATGATGAGGAAGGCCTTTACATCTGTTGTTGATGATTTAAACAGCGTCAGCAACTGGTGCTTATGGCGTGTAGGGCCTGGAATATTAGATAGATTTGGCTTGTTCAACACATATACTATCCTTTTAGCTAAGTCAGCTATTAGTCAGAGGTAAGAAAGGAGAAAAGAGGAACAGGTCAGTGCGTCTGACTGAAGCTAACTATAGGCTACACACTAACACGTACATAGGTGTTTCCTTACGATATTTTCCTTCGCAGGAAGCACGTGTTAAATGTGCACATACATTTTTCATATAAGAATTTATCAGTGCACGGCCGGTGACGACCTTCGGGTAATTTATAAGTAACCTCACTTATATTATAAATACCTACGATTTGTTTTGTTTGTTGCCTCTTCAAGCAAAAAATAAAAAACAGATCGAGCTGATTTGCACATACTCAACGTGTAAAAAATTCGACGATAAGCTCGCACCGATGGGTAGACTTGTTCAAGAAAAAAGTTATATATATACATATATATATATTTATTTATTTATTTATTTATTCCTCTTAGGGAAACTATCAGCACAAGATACACAATAGTTATAAGTATATATATATATATATATATATATATATATATATATATATATATATATTATACCAATTGGCACCCATAATAACATGTTTACGATGACCACAATATATCAAATATTTTTTTTGGTATTGGCAATACTGCTGCCGTAGCACTCCTATCGACCACAACGTATAGGTACATATAGTTTCTAAATGCTGAATGTCGACTAACATCTCATCGAGATCCAAAGGGAGGCGTGTGTTCACTGGTGGACGTTTAACGGCTGAAATGATGATGATGTAACTCGCTCGTCAAAGTGGCTTTTACTCAACACTTTTGACTTAACATAAACACGGGAATTTATTGCGTAATACCTTTGTACGTCAATACGTTTGCGTGTCAACCCGGGACCACGACTGTTGAAACACAGTCGAAACGTCGGGAATAATCAAAGGTATTACTCGATAAATTCCCGTGTTTATGTTATTATATTATAATGAATTGTGATTGCGAAAGTTTACGCAAAACTTTTGACTTATTTAGATATAGATTTCTTTTCCTCACGGAGGGCATCATATAGGCCCGGGCACACGCCGCGCACTGCAATGGTAAGTAAACAAAGATTAGGCAGGTGTTCGCATGAGGGATAACTCTAAGACTCTGACGTGTTTGCTGTGACGTCACAGGATTACTTAATAACTTGTCAGGTCTCGGGCCGTTGTGATATAAATAAAAGCAGGGTGATATAAACAACAATTTCATTGGAGGCGCCGTTAGGTGCCTGCAGTAGAAGGTTGCCTATCTTGCCCGTGGGTGTTTTAAGAATCTGCCAAGGGTAGCCTCGGGAAGATTGCCAGCAGTGACCTCCATGACGCAGCAGGCTAAGGTCCGCCTGTGACGCAAGAGGTTACGGGTTCGATTCCCGCCTCGGGACAAATGTCTATAGAATCTGGAGATGTTTGTTCAGGGTGTTCTGGATGTTTTTTTACGGGTTTTATATAATAAAAAATATCTATATTATGTAGTATAATGTTTTAAGTATATCAGACATCTAGTAACCACAACACAAGCTCTGCTTAGCTTGGGATTAAATGATGCTGTGTAAATTATTCAGCATTATTTAGCGGCTTAGTTAGCAGACGTATTGACCTGTTCTTTCCGCTGACTAATACATAGTTGACTAAGCTGAGATTATAGATGCCAGGCGAGCCTAACCCATCTAACAATGTCCCAGGCTTCTTTCCGCTGACTAATATATAGTTGACTAAGCTGAGAGGATACTATAGATGCTAGGCAAGCCTAATCCATCTAACAATGTCCTGCACTGCAGCGTCCCGTACAGCATGATTACCAGTTGCTAACACTGTATAAATCATCTATAACACATGCAGACTCCGAGGTAAATACTTAATTTGTACCTACAAGCCAAGGTAGTATCGAAGAGATTCTAAGGCAACATGTTCTTTAGTATGTTACACAGGCAATTTACGAGCTAAAGCAGAAAATGTTGGTATAATAACAAGGGATAGTCTGAGAGCTAGCGATGTGTTTTGCAGTTTACAAGTTTATTAAATAAATAAAGCTGGATAATTCACACAGCATCATCTAGCCCTAAGCTAGCTAAGCAGAGCCTGTGTTATGGGAACTATATCACCAACCAGCCGTAAAACGTCCACTGATGAATACAGGCCTCCCTCATGGATCTCCATGAGGGGTAGTTGCCATACTCACCACTCTTGGTTTCTGTTTGTTTTTATACCTCGGTATATTTTTTGTTACATGTGGTGATCAATAAAGCGTTATCTATCTATCTATCTATCTATCTTGGTAGGCAGGTTGGCGAGCGCAGTACGGGATGTTGATACACGAAAAGACGCTGCTGCCTATCATCCGGAAATATCCCTTAGCATGCTCTTAATGCATCCACGGGCATGACAGGAGGTGTAACATTCTACTGCCGACACCTCACGTCCATACCATACATACCAGTAGCAAAATACCGAATTAAAATCACATCGCAGCCCCCGGTCTCGCAGACCACAGGGAGGCTCTTGAGGTCGTGAGGACCTAATGAAATTCCGCCATAATAATTGAAGCCATTATATCTTGTTAAAATCCATTGTGGCGCAAACAATGCCTCTGATATTAATTTATGGGCGCCTTTTGTTGGCTTCTCCGTTAGCACTTTATATTCTATGGCCAATTGAGATAGCTTGAGATGAAGTCGTGGAGTAGCACCCGGCTTCTTCCATAATAGCATTATTTAAGCCATATATTTTCTAATGCCGTATGGAGCCGGCAGCGGCAGTTGAATATTACCCCTCCTTTCATGGCCGTGGATGCAATAAGAGCCTAAGGGATACCTCCGGAAGATGGGCAGCAGCGTCTTTCCACGTATCAACATCCCGAACTGCGCTCGCCAACCCGCCTGCCAAGCATGACGAGTATGACAACTACCCCTCATGGAGATCCATGTCGGAGGCCTTTGTTCAGTAGTGGACGTTTAACAGCTGAAATGATGATGATGATGTTCTTAGGTTGTGTTCCGCGCACCAAAATCACCACGCGATCACTGAAAACCAGTGCTATGCCTAAGCACAGCGTTCGCTGAGTCGCCGTCCGATTTATGTTTGCGTTCTTTTGTATTTTAAACTTTGTAATTTTATACCTTGTATAAGAGACATAAATACATGCTTTTCTTACTTTCTTTCAAAATTATAGTCCTCAACGGGACATTATCAAATCCTCATTCAAAGTTTACAGCATCACCTAAAAGTACAGCTGAATAAAGCCCACGAGATAAACTGACAACACCATGGACCATAAATCGCGCAGTGATTCTGTAGCAAATGCTCAGATCCCCTATTTACATACCGTCGGGGAAGAACGGTGCTAACTCGTATTTTACTGTTCTTCTGCGACGAAAGATATCATTTGTAGGGGCTGTTTACATGCGTGTAATGCAGTAAGATGTGTTTCGCTTATATACAGTATGAAAAATATTCGATTTTATTAAACGCGAAATCATAAAAAATAGTAAGGTTATAGCGCCGTTTTCGTTAAAAATAATAAAATTTCCTACAGAAGCTAATAGATAGAGCTAGTGCGTAGTACTAAATTGTAAGTTTAATATCATGCCGATAAGATTCGGTTTTCATAACTTCATCATTCACATCTTCATCAAATTTGACGAGCTCTGTGGCGCAGCGGGCGAAGGTCCGCCTGCGACGCAAGAGGTTGCGGGTTCAATTCCCGCCTCGGGACAAATGTCTGTACGATCTGCAGATATTTGTTCAGGGTATTCTGGGTGTTTTTCTATATATAATAAAAATATCTATCTATGTATTAAGTATATCAGCCATCTAGTACCCATAACACAAGCTCTGCTTAGCTTGGGGCTAGATGATGCTGTGTGATTTGTCTAGCATTATTTATTATTATTTATTTATTTATCATCATCATCATCCATAGCCCGACTTCACCTACTGCTGGGTCTATGGTGAAGTATTGATTTACTTGATATAGGCCTATGCCTCCCTTATTTTGTGCCATCCGCCACAATCCTACGCCAGTCCTATCCATCGTCTGCCCGCGACTTTTTCAATGTTTAATTCTTACCTTCTGTTGACACCACGTTCAACTGACGAATCAAAGCTCAGTTTATTCCCAATAAGCCAATAAAAAACTACGACCCCAGCTTTTTACACACTCAACTTATCAACCCAGTGAAACCAGGCCCTTAAATGAGTATCTCTATTCGGGCGCCGATAAAAAAATAATGCCTTACATTAGGGAGGACTTAATTTAAATATTTTCTGGCGCCTCCCTCTCGCTCACTCCTTGCTGATTCTGTATACTGCTGTCTCGTGATTTCCGAAGAATGGTAGACGGTGTTCCAAGGAGGCATGATTTAAGTCCGCTCTGTAATGTGCTTGTTATGGAGCTGAACTGTTTACTTCAGATGCTGGCTGGGTCTTGCTGTTAGAGTTTTTATGAATTGGTTTTCTTTGTTTTAATGATTTTTTTTAATATGACTATACTGGAATCCTGATTTTTCAAGAATTAAATGATCTTCATCATCATCCACTGCTGGACACAGGCCTCCCTCGTGGACTAAGAGATCAGAAGTACTGATCATTAGGGGTTGCTGCCATACTCGCCACGCTTGGCAGACGGGTTGGCGAGCGCAGTAGGGGATGTAGATACACGGAAAGACGCTGCTGCCCATCTTACGTATGTGTCCCTTAGCAAGCTCTTACTGCATCCACAAGTAAGAGAGGAGGGGTAACATTTTACTGCCGGCACCACACAGCATGACAAGGTAATACCCGCAACTATGTAACTTATTTGTTAATTTTTCTAAAAAAGTGCAGTTTCGGCTAATTTTCAGATTTATAATAATAGTGGGAAGACCTCTGTAGCGCAGCGGGCGAAGGTCCGCCTGCGACGCAAGAGGTTGCGGGCTTCGATCCCCGCCTCGGGACAAATGTCTGTAAATTGTTCAGGGTATTCTGGATGTTTTTCTATGTATAATAAATTATCTATCATCTCTATAACATCTAGTACTCATAACACAAGCTTAGCTTGGGGCTAGATGATGCTGTGCGAATAGTCCAGCATTATTTATTTATTTTATTATTAACATTAGTGCTAGTGACTGTACCGATTTACAACTCTTGACGCCATGTGGGGGCAAAACCTATCTGATTTATGGCCTTTTTTTGGTGATTAATTCGAAAATGTGGTTATCTAGTTTCGTCTGTATGTGATCGAGCTTGACTAATGGATTTTTAACTAACTTTAGTACTTACCACTTAATCAGTTTGATTAAGATGTTTTTTCTGACTACTTAGTTTCTGTCCAGTGGCCTTGCTTTTGTAATTAGGTTTAGGAATACTTACCGTAATCGTTATACCATAGATAAAAAAATAGATACTTTATTATTGATTTACTTTTATTTAACAATATTACTAGACATTTATTGTTGCCGTGGGGTGCCGGCAGTAGAATGTTACGCCTCCTCTCATGCCCATGGATGCAATAAGAGCCTGCTAAGGGATATCTCCGGAAGATGGGCGACAGATTATTTCCGTGTACTAACATCCCATACGTGGTGAGTATGGCAACTACGTTTCATGGAGATCCATGAGGAAGGGCTGTGTTCATCAGTGTACGTTTTATAGCGGAAATGATGATGATGATAATGATGATTTATTGTTGAAAAATGAAACAGGTGCATTTGATATTGAACTATTTATTTTTATAAAGTAATTATATTAAAGTATTTGATAAGTTTTAATAAATTAATAAAACGTGGAATTAAGTAAATGTATGTATTAACAAATAACTTATTAAATATAGCCTTAACTATGTAGGTTAATTAGGTGTTGGTTTTTTTGTAACCGACTTCAAAAAAGGAAATTCTCAATTAGACTATTCTTATTATTATGTTTGTTACCTCAGAACTACGACTGGGTAAACCGATTTCGATGGTTCTTTCTTTATTTGAAAGCTGGTGCTTCTTTTATGGTCCTATTTGAATTCAGAACCAGTTCTGATCCATGAGAAAAGCATATAAGTCTTAATTTCATTAAGTATTTTGGAGCAATACAATTTATCCCATTAAAGTCCGTTTATTTTGTTAAAAATTAACCAATTATTTATACTATTAATTGACGAGATAAGCCGCAGGCCTCCTGACGTTCAGCGGTACCTCTGCCTGTAGCAACTGCAATACCGCGGTGACCACGTTCACTAAGCACGTGACCGTTGCACTTTATTGCGCCCGTCACCCTGAGACATAGAGTTGTAAGTTCTTGTTTTAATATCTTCAAATAAATGTTCATAGAAAGCCAGGACTTATAAAAGCTTGAAAACTCGTATAATACAAACGGTTTCAATAAAAAACCTAAAAAAAATTGGTGTCACGGGGCGCCTGGCAGATAACATTTTCACCACTGTCGCCATAGTCGCCACAGTCACCATCGTCGCTACAGTAGCCGCAGTTGCCATAGTCACCACAATCGCTACCGTCGTCACAGTACCTTAAGTTGCCATAATCTCCCCGGTCGCTACAATAGCCACAGTTGCCACAGTCGCCTCAGTAGCCCCAGTCGCCACAGTCTACACGATAAGTACGACGGACGAAGGGCAGTCGCCCTAGTACTAACTTGCACATATCAGCGTCACGCGTCACCTCTCTTCCGATTGTTTTAACCCCCCGCAAAAGATGTTTTATATGAAAAACGGACGATCCAAAATCAGCTCCAACTGTACGCTCCATTTTAAGTAACAAGATAACATCGAAACACATTGAAACTTGAAACGGACATACCTGATTTAAATTTAGTTTGATATCCGTGGGGTGTGTAAAGACTCTCTTCTAAAGAATATCTTTGGCAGTCAGTAGAATATTCCTTTTGCTCTCTTGCCCGTGAATGCAGTAAGAGCCTGCCAAGGGATACTTCCGGAAGATGGCAGCAGCGTCTTAACGTGTATCAACATCCCGTACTGCGCTCGCCAACCCGCCTGCCGAGCGTGGTGAGTTTTATTTATTTATTTATTTAAGTATATTTGGGAAAACACTTAGAACAATAATACAATATATAAAGTATTATACAATCCAATAAAGTTTCCACTAATTTTTAAAACTTATATACGAAGAATTGGTGGAAATTATGTTGAACCTACCTAAACAAAACATAAAAACATAAACATTTTGCAAACACTATTCTTATTCTGGTGGAGGTTACCAGATCTGCACTGACCCGCCCGCATCGGGGTGTATTGTGCATTGTCCCGTTGAGATACAGCCCTGACCCTAACCTAACCAGCCCAACTCCTTGAAATACCGGAGAAGGACTCGGGGCCGCCGGCAGCATTCTATGACCCGTAGGGTATGCAGATGTTGGAGAAGAAGGGCATGATTCCGTGAGCTCCTGTAGTCCCGACTTTAATCTGGTTTACCTTGTGGCACCATAGTGCAGCAGCAATTCCATCACTGTCTTCTTCCTCCTCAAGACAGCCGCGACACAGTCTGCGGCCCCTGTCCGAAGAGTAACACCCTTCATGATAAATCCATATGGGAGCTCTATGTCGTCTACAGCTGAGATAATGATGAACTATTTTTGGCCTTTTTTATGAAAACTTGTTTAACAGAAACGTGTTGTGGCGTCCCCACGTAAAGGGAATATCATGAGAGGCCCCTGTCCGAAGAGTAACACCCTTCATGATAGGTCCATGTGGGAGCTCTATGTCGTCTACGGCTGAGATAATGATGAACTATTTTTGGCTATGAAAACTTGTTTTACAGAAACGTGCTGTGGCGCCCCACGTAAATGGAGATGAGAATGTCGGTAACATCAAAACGTCTCTGTGTGCACAATGAGCTGCGGGCAGCAGGCAGGGTAGGGCTCGCTGAGGTTACCGACGCGGAAGTAACCTGGAACCAGCTGACTCTGACACCTGGAATGGAAAAACTAATAAATAAAAAATAGTAAATAATGACTAATAAATAATAATACTGACGGACTAAAGATAATTTTGATTTTCACCCTACCAATTAGAAAATAGTTTACTAGCCGCACTCTGCGGGTTCACACGCATAGTTCCCGTTCCTGTGGAAAGACAGGGATAAATATAGTCTATGTTACTCAAAGATAATGTAACATTCTAATGGTGAAAGAATCATGTAAATCGGTTCAGTAGTTTTTGAGTTTATTTTTTACAAACATACAAAATATAAATACAAAATACCAATCTTTCCTCTTTATAATATTGCTAGCCGCACATCGCGGTTTTACCTACGTAATTCCCATTCCTGTAGGAATAGAGGGATTAAATATAACTTCAGTTACTCAAGGATAATGTAGGATCTAAATGGTGTAACTCGAAAACCACTGTAGTTTTCGAGTTTATTCGTTATTAACAATATACGAAATACAACACATATGACATAACACACAAATCTTTCCTCTTTTTAGTATTGTAAGAGTATAATATAGATAGCATAAATTGTACAAATATTGTAAAGCATCAAATGTACATAATCATTTAGTATTTATTCATCATTTCAGCCGTAAAAAGTCCAGTACTGAACAGGCCTCCCTCATGGATCTCTATGAGGGGTAGTTGCCATACACTACGCTCGGAAGGCGGGTTGGCGAGCGCAGTACGAGTTGATACACTGAAAGACGCTGCTGCCTATCTTCCGGAGGTATCCCTTAGCAGGCTCTTACTGCATCCACGGGCTTGAGAGGAGGGGTAACATTCTGCTGCCCGAAACTCACGGCATTAATTAATTTAGTAGTACGCATATTACAGGGATGTCTAAGTACAATGTCGTACAAAAAAAATGCTTTAATTTGATGAAACATTTACAAAATTGGCTAATCCATTCGTATACAGCGCATTCTATCATCGTAAAACACTTAGTTGATCCGGTAGGAAAAATTACTTACAAAGTCTAACTTAGGCCCGACTTACACCTGCGACGCATAGAAGTTAACAAACTTTGAAACTTATGCTAACTAAAAAAAAACAATGCCATATTTCTTAATTTTTTAACAATACAAAACCGACTTCAAATGATAAAATAAAATAAATAAAAATATTTCACTTTCAAATGACTCGTGAAATACACTATTTTTTTTTTTTTTTTTTTTTTATTATTATTTGGTTCACAACTTGAAATAAACACATTTTTATCGAATTTGTGACATTCTCGGGTATGACATTCCCGGTGTTATTTCTAATAAACAGTGAACACAACATGCATTTTACAAACATTTTTTTTTATATACAACAAAAAATATACTAAATATAAAGACTAAATTAAACAAAACATAAAAAAAATAAGCAATAAAATATAACAAGACGAATTTATGATAACTGATTTTGAAACAGTTTTTTAACCTGCGATTTGGCCGAGGCTAAAGAACCAAAAAATACGTCATATCCTGTACATATCCCATTGTAGGTTTTGATCATTCTGTACATAGGAGAATGTTGACCAACATTTGTACGACAATAAGGCAATTTAAAACTTTTTCTATTTACTAGACGACTACTTGGTCGGGGAACTTCTATACTGACTTGTTCTAAGAAATCTGGACAATCCACTATACCGTGTATAGTCTTGTGTAGAAATATAATATCTGCAATCTTGCGACGGACGCTTAGGGGCTGCAATTGATAAAAAGACAGTCTGTGCTCATAAGATGTTAGTAATTTACATTGCATGTTAGCATACGACAAGTGATACAAAAATCTTTTTTGTATCCTTTCTATTCTATTAGAATGCACAGCGTACCCAGGTGACCAGATACAGCTGTTATATTCTAGAACACTCCTTACTAAGCAGTTATACATAGGTATGACTACCTTGGGATCTTTAAAAGATTTAATTTGTCGTGAAACAAAACCTGATATTCTAGAGGCCTTTTTAATAATGTTGTCAATGTGATCACGAAAATTTAAAGAGCTATCTACAAAAACTCCCAGGTCCCTTATGCTAAATACTTCGTTAAGTTGAGTGTCCTTTAATTTATACAATGCTGCATGAGGATTTTTCTTCTTTGTGAACTTAATATGGTAGCATTTATTCGTATTTAGCAACATGTTGTTGTTGGCACACCATTTATCGACCTTGTTAAGTTCACTCTGAAGAGCTTCTATATCCGAATTACTTTTTACTTCTGCAAACAATTTTAAATCATCAGCATACATCTTAAAACTGCAACTTAATATATTCGCAAGATCATTTATGAAGATAATAAAAAATAAAGGTCCCAAATGTGATCCCTGGGGAACCCCTGCCGGTATCATCTCTTTCCGAGACCTGTATCCACGTATTTGTATAAGTTGCGTCCGATTTTGCAAGTAAGACTCGCACCAACGGAGCAATGATCCATGGATACCCATTTCATAAATTTTTTTGAGCAACATAGCGTGATCAATTAAGTCAAAAGCCTTACTGAAATCCGTGTAAATAGCATGGACTTCGCTTCCAGTATCTAATAAACGAGCAACATTGTTTATGAAGCCCACAAGATTAGTAGCTGTTGATTTATTTGGAAGAAAACCATGTTGCTGATGATGGAGTTTTGGTTTTACATGCCAAAAAAGTTTGCGCTGCACGATTGATTCGAATACTTTTCCAGGTGCAGGAAGAATAGAAACAGGTCGGTAATTAGATGCTATACTGGCATCTCCTGATTTGTGTATCGGTGTTAAGCGTGCATTTTTCCATTCGATCGGAAAATATCCATCAAGAAGTGATTTATTATACATCGTGCATAAAGGTGAAGAGAGACTCTCGGCACACTCTCTGAGTAAAATGTTTGGAATACCGTCTATGCCCGCACCCTTGTTTGGATCCAACTTTTTCAGAGCTTCAGTGACTTCAGCTTCTACCAACTGTAAACTACCTAAACATAAAGATGAGAAACTCGTATTTGTGTTGGACGTTAAAACTTGAGTATTTGATACTTTTTTGGCATACACTGACTGAAAATAGTCCATAAATAACTCACATATTTCTGGCCCACCATTTGCTGTTTTTTTATCAAGAAATAATGTATTTGGTATTGTATTACAATTTCGTTTTAGACTATTAACATATGACCATATATATTTTGGATGAGTAAGAATTTTTTCGGCAGCGTTCTCTTTAAACATTTTATAACATTTTCGTACCATATGGTCGTATCTATCCCTAAGAATATCTACTACCTCCTTATCACGTGGGTTTCCATACAATTTATATCTTCTGTGATACCTATTCTTCTCTTTAGCGCATTTAATCAAAGAACTACTGAACCAGTTAGGATATCGTTCACTTTTCGGTTTTTTAAGGGGAGTATATTGTCGGACGATTGGCATAAGCGTTGTGTAGAAAAGTTTTACCATCGTGTCTATGTTATCACCATCTTTCCAAATTTTTGACCATTCAATTGTTTTACAATCCTCGTTAATTTGACTAAAATCAGCTTTACTGAAATTTAGAGTAGGAGTTTTGTTATATATAAGAGGTTTAATATATACGGGCATACGGAATTCTATATCAAGAGCGGGATGGTGTACATCGAGGTTAACTAATGGGAAGAAACATTTATCAACTTTAACATTCCGAGGGCAATCTGTGAGTACTAAATCAAGAATACGACCACTTTCATTCTTTACGCTATTGCACTGTCCCAGATTGTTAAAAACAATTTCATCAATGAAAATATTCTCAAGGTTATTGTTGGTTGCGTTTGCTGGTACGCATGAGCATGCGTCTTTATTATACTCCCATACAATGTTTGTCATATTGAAATCACCAATTAGAACGGTAAAAGCCTTATCATTATTTTTTTCAAAGACACGTGTAAAGCTGGAAAGAAATGTGTCAAGGTACTCCTGAGTAATAGGTGGCGGTATGTAAACAGCGCATACATTTAGGGCTAGGGAACGCTTATTTATTTTAATACTAATCCATAAATCCTCACAATCTGATTCCCAAGAACACTGGCGACTGACTTCAAAACGCCTATGCACAGCGATGCTTACTCCACCGCCTTCTCTCTTATTCACATTAGATATGGTAGAGCTGCGATCTCGTCTAAACATATTATACCTAGCGTCCAGAATTTCATGGTCAAATACAGAAGAATTCAACCAAGTTTCCGTTAGTACCAGAACATCGTAGTCGTTTTGCAAAGCTTTTAAAAACAAATCTTCAGTTTTAGTTCTTAAGCCTCTTACATTTTGGTAATAGATCGACAAAATTATGTAATAACTAATTTAAACCAAAGAAAAAAAAACGTGTTTGAACCTAAGGATAAGAAAAGCAGAAAGAAAAAAACAAATAAATTTAGAGCTTTAAAAAGTCCTCCTCGCTGCTGATCAAAACTGCTTTTGAATTAACGTTCTTGCGAGCAAAAACCTTGCCGTTGCGAACCCACACAAACTCGCACTTCTTTGCCCTTTTTATCGCTCTAGCTGCGGCGTGCAGTTTTTTATTCTCTGGCGAGAGATGTTCAGCTACGTAGATTGGCTGCTTACTTCCTGAGATCCCCAGGTGTCCTGCGTTTAAGTTATCCCTGTCCTTTTTGTTAAATTTCCTGACAGCTGCTAAAATCTCGTCGCGTACGCGAGGACTGGCCAACTTAACAACAATCGCTCGAGGACGGTTAGAATTTGCGTCCAGTTTTCGCACTCTGTGGAAATCTGTAATCTCGTTGTCTTTAATTTCTCTAGTGATAACCTGTCCCAATTGTTTCACTACAGTCAGTAGGTTCTCACTTTTGCTCTCCGGGACGCACTGGACTTCAATATTACAGGCTCTTGATTGCTGTTCTATGATATTGAGGCTGGCTTTAACACACTTGATATGTGATCTAAGCTCTTCGTTCTCTAACTTCAGATTTTCTATGACTTTGGATTTTTCCTCAACTTTCCTGCTCAAATCCTCAAACAGGGCGTTAACGTGATTAATACTATCTTTGATCTCTTCAAACTCTTTGTGAAAGGGCTTCAGACCTTGACTTATCTTTTCGCCAATCTGGGCAAGAATATTAAATGTCGATGCCTCGAGTTTTGCCTCGAAATATGCTTTGAGATCCTCCAATCCTGAGTCAGTAGTACTTGCCGGCTTGTTCGGAGAGTTTAAGCTTGTGCTCGGATGAGACTGCCTCACGGGAGTGTTAGTGTTATCGCCTTTCTTCTCTGAACTCTTACAGTCCGGACACTTCCAATGCGCCTTCGCGTGTTTTGATTCCTTGCTAAAGTTTTCGGCTGATATATTTAAGCACTGGTAGTGATAGTGGCCGTCGCAGAAGAAGCAAATCTTATCATCTGTTGCTTTTATACCTTTATTGCAAGCAATGCACTTCATTTTGAATTAAAAAGCTTAGCAATTGACGTCCAGTACGCGGGAATAAATTTCGACAGTAAGTGGCCAGATTTTTCCCAGCTGGAAACCCTTTTAACGTGTCAGACTGAATTTTGACGTTGTCACTTTATTCTGACAATGACAGAATACTTGTCAAACTCAATTTGATGTTGTCAAAATGAAGTTGACAGATGTCCGATCACTTAGTTGTGGGTAGGACCGGGATTAATAGTGAACAAACTTTATTTGTGGGTACAAAAATGCAACTTAGCTGTTTCGATTCTGTTGGTTTTATCTGGCTTCTATTGCTAGATTGATTCCAAAAATAACACCACGACTTCTCTAGGGTTAGAACTTCACTAAGATTACACCTTTCTTACTATAAACTGCAATTTACTATTATTTTAATAAAATGTTCGTGGATACGATGTCAACAGTGGCAGGGTTGCCAGCACTCTCACAGCACTCTATTCATCTCATTCGTGCGTGAGAGGAAAGGAGACAAGTACCGCGTAAAAAAGCTTCATTCCCTGACGAAAGTTACCCTGGGAGGAACTGAACACGTTGGATACCTATTTTTACGAATAGTTAACGTGAGTAGAAAACCCGTTTAACATAACAACAAATAAAAATATGTGAAAAACATTGTACGTGCCTTTGAAATTTGAGGGTTTCTAAAAACTACACTTTTTCTCGTTACCTATAATAACCGACTATTAGAACTAAGCTAACTAGTTCTAATAGTCGGTTAGGGTTAGTTAGTAGAGGAGTTATTGGTATGCGTTTGATTTAAAGGACGCCCTCAAGGTTGTTGAAAGCTGCCCAACCCAGTTGGATCCTTCTTTCAATTTCTCTCGTCTGTCCATGTCCTTCTAGGGTTATAATCTGCCCCAAATCAATATAATCACTGATAATATCGATTTGTTGACCGTGTACTATAATATGTCCCGTACTTGAACTTCTAGTCATTATCTTGGTCTTAGCCGTGTTCATTTTCAGCCCTACGGTTAGTGACGCTGTGTTGAGATCTTCGAGCATGGTAGCCAGCTCGTCCGTCGATTTTGCGAAAAGAATTATATCGTCGGCGAAGCGTAGGTGTGACTTTTGTTCGCCGTTTATATTTACTCTAGTTTAAGCCCAGTCTATCTATTTGAATACATCCTCTAAAGTCGCGGTGAACAGCTTTGGCGATAGCGTAACACCTTGCATTAAAACATTACAATAAATCATTTAGTAAGGACATTCATACGACTGCTTAATTGCAATCAAACACAGTGTTTAAACTGAAGTCACATGAACAGTTGTCAAACTGTATGCCGTGTAATGCCGGCAGTAGAATGTTGCCTCTCTTTCCTGTGAGAGATAAAGTTTCTCGTAAAATCTGCCAGGGGACCTGCGGAAGCTGGGTAGCAGCGTCTTTCCGTGTATTTAAAGTGTAAGTGAAGCAGTAGATAAAACAATATAATAATAATAAAGAAATAAGCCGTCACGGGACGCCTGGTAAATGTAAAACATTTTCAACATGATCGCCATTGTCACCAAAGTCGCCACAGTAGCCCCAGTTGGCATGGTCACCACAGTCGCCACAATCAACACGATGGGCGCGATGGACGAAGGGCAGTCGCCCTAGTACTAAATCGCATATCTCCTTCTGGCCAGAGTTCTGGCCAAAGGGAGTTAAATTCCGACGGTTCATCGGACGCCTGCAAGCAGACACCGTGAATCGTCGCTGAGAGACAAGCGTGCGTCATACGTCGCCGTCCTAAACGTGTGTTAGCAATAAGTTTATACTATACCTCTATATATGTTAGATTTAAGGTATATATCTATGGGCCGTAGAATAAGTTATTTAAGATCTGTGTACTTTTCTATTGTTGCCTGATAATAAAGATATTATTATTATTATTATCTCCAAGCGTCACGCGTCACCGCTCGTCTTATTGGTTTTACCCCGCAAAAGATGCATCAAAAATCCATAATTTTTTATCGCAACAAAATCATGTTAATCTAACATAAAAACAAATGAAAACATTGATTTCAATACGTGGTTCAAAACATGTGCGTTAAATTACTCTTAAAATGTTTAAATTTTGACGTGAAATCCCTTTCCAATAAAAGTTAAAAGGTACCTATTCGATAACTAAAAAGGTCGCTACACGTCTAGACGGAGGGACTGGAATCCAACCTTTTTTTCGAATATTTGTCAACTTTTTGGGGTCCTGTTACATTAGAAGAGTTATTTGTTCATGTTGTTAGGAGGTGTTGTTTAATGAGGCAAAAAACGGATGAAAAAACGGGTCAAAAATTTGAGGGTGGCATTTAGGAGTCTACGAGACTGTCTTTGTTGGATTTACCTACAGCGGCGGATTTTTTATTGAGTTCTTATGGGCTCATGTTGCTCGTAGACGGGATTTATAATAAAGGCAGCCACTAGCTAGTACGGGTCGAGGCATTGTCTCAATGCAATCCTGTATTTTAAGAACTAATAATATTATGGCAACAAATCGCGAAAGTTTAACAAGGTCTAATGTCTCAATGGTAAAGATATATATCTACTAAATGTATATTTATATATCTACTGAGAAGTTTCCCGCGTCTCAGCAGTCTATTAGACCCACGGATCCACAGAGGTCGCCCAATATGCCTAGGGGATTTAGTGGAGTCATTTCAGAGACTTTTTACTCTATTTAGATTATTTTACTAGTATGCTAAGTAAGAAACTAGCATGATTATCTTTGGGAAACCCAAACCTACTAATTGCGTTTTTAGATGCGTAATAAATAACTAAGGCTGGATGGACACTGCGCGGCACCAACTAGTCCCAGAAATAGCAAAGCTTGTAATATGGAGAGCATATTGATAGAAAAATTGAAACTTTTTTTTATAGAAAATACACAGACCCGAGACAAATATCTGCAGATAGGATAAAGCTAACATTTGTACACCGGCAGGGATCCAACCCGCAACCTTCTGCGTCTCGACTGGCCGTTAGATCAATTTGAGCTACGGACGTCGACACTTTAATATTATTATTGATTGTTGTAGGCTTTTCGTTACAAATAACTTTTTAATAAGTTTTGAATTTCTTCCATCTTTCTTTTCTTGATATTGTGTAAACACAATATCAAGACACTTAACTTAAAAGTTAAGTGTTAAAATAACAAAAGCAACTAACTTACGTAATTTTCTCGAGATAAGTTTCGGTATCTTCCTCTTCTACAATAGGATCTGGTATTCTTCTCTCGTGGTCTCCATTCTTATCTACTGCTTCTACAATCGGATCTGGTATTCTTCTCTCTTTGTCTTTGTTTTTATCTTCCGTTTCTACAATCGGATGTGGTATTCTTCTCACTTCGTCTTCGTTTTTATCTTCCGCTTCTATAATCGGATCTGGTACTCTTCTCTCTTTGCCTACTGACCTTCTTCTTCTAATCGTATCATCCACCTTCAGCACTTTACCAACTTTCTCAAATGTTATCTTCTTTCTTGGTGCAAGAGGTCCTAAAAAATTTAATGGATCAGCTTTTAGCCCTTTTGGTATATTGTTTGATGGTTCTTTTGATTTCATGTTCTCGTCTAATTTACCGTTGGTCACAAATAGTCTTCTCAATAACTCCTGCTCTTTAGCCTGTAGTTCTACGGTTGATATTGGTTCTAAAGGTTCTATAGATAACGGTTCTTGTTTGATTGGCTGGTTTAATTCTTGCACATGAGGGTAAGTTAATAAAGTATTCTGTGCTCCGGGAATGTGTCCTATATAACCGGGATACGGTGGAATTTTCTTCATACTATTGGCATAGTCCCATGTGTAAGGAACATTGTAGAGTAGACCATTTGGGTAGTCCCTTGGTAAGTTGTATTGTTGGATATATGCGAAGGGGTACGGTAGTATGTATGATGGCTCGGCGATGTTTTGATTTGAAGTTGCTTTTATTGTTTGTTTTGCGGAGCAAGGCTTTGGAATTTCTGGAGTCAAAGCAGTTTGTTCTATTTGGTATGGTACAATATTTTGAGCGGAAGGAACAAAGTGCCGATAGGGTAGTCTTCGGAAATTGTCGTTCGACAGCGCTGATCCAGTGTAGAACTTATTTAGCTTTGTCTTTGGCTGGATGGCTCTATGTGTCGGAATAACTTGGCTTGTGTCTTGGTAGTCCATATCTATTCCTTTGTGGTAAGGATCATACCAATAGGATTTGGCTCCTTTTTTTACATCTCTTTCTTCTGATATAGAGTTGGTAGCGGGTGCTATTGAAGTTTCGTCTATTTCATTGTATATTTCCTGAGCTAACTTGTAAATGTCTACTATTGCGTCGAGCTCGCTTTTTTTCATTGTATGTAATACTTCTGATATAGATTTTATCTCGCTTTTCGTCAAAAGTCTATCGTTTTTATTTTGTCGTATATCTTTTGTTTGTGTTGTTTTCTGGTGGAAGTAATATGGAGATTGTTTTAGATAACTGTCTTTATTTACTTCTCCTGCTACATCTTCAGATTGATTACCAATCTGTTCCTCATTTCCTTTTTCATTTAACTGAACGCCATATCCTATCGGACCTAAATCTAAATCTTGATTTTTATCCAACGGTACTATTTCTACAGTTTCTGTTATATTATTAACAAAATTCTTATGGATAACTTCATCTATTTCTGGTACATTTCTTTCTTCAATCGTAACGTTAAAATTATCGTTTGTTATATTGTTTAATTCTGGTATGTTCGTGATATTGATTTCTCGTAGAGGGGTGTATTCAGTAGCTGTCGTATTCTGTTTTCTAAGCTTGCAAGTGTAATGCCCACAAAAGGATTTCGACACCCAGGTGGAGTTGATTGGGTGCAATTTGCCTGTGTCAGGATCTCTGCAGTATGCTGAAATCAAAATAAATAAAAATTGATTAAATAAGTAATAAGGACATCGAGACAGTTCCATAAAACGCTGGTGCGATGATCTAGTGGACGTATTTCATAGGCGTTGATGAGACATTTCACAGGACACAAATAAATAAAAGGCAACGGAAGAGGATTAAGGCCCAGTACAACAGTATAACCTAATAAAACTTAAGGCAGAATAACACATAATATATAAATAATAATAGTTTAAAAACCCAAAACAAGTCGAATGCTTGTATTGTCATCGGTCCTTGATAAGTATGTAAAGTTTCAATTGAACCTGATGTCTTACGATATTCGAAGATTCCATGACCTGAAGCCATAGCGTGTTAAAGCGTTCATCTTACGCCATTTTGTTCTTCTTCGTAATAATATGTATCCTATCAAAAACATAATTATGAAAATGGAAGCCAAGTTCAATATTTAGAATGTCGTGGTTGTTGACATCGCCCATAAAAAAATTGAGATCTTAATGACGCTAAGTTCTGTAGATAATCCTGTTTATTTAATAGAATATTGCTAATAACTTAGGATAAATTTAACTGACAAGATACTGATTCAATATTTATATAATATTGTTAAAAAAATGCCAAATTAAACCTTGAACTTTAATTGCTACTAGTGATTCTAATGGAGCTAAGGACGCATTTACGAAACGCGTTAAAATATTAGGAAAATAAGACTAGTTCCGGTTCATTTTCTGGTTTATCCGTCGAAGTTTGACATATTTTAAGCATACCAAATGAACCAGAAAACCAGTGTCTGTAGAATATGGGTTTTTTTCCTCAAAATAATATACTTTTAATTCAAAAAATATAGTTTTCCGTAGCCTCTTCTCGCAAAAACTATGAAAATAGGCCCACTTTCGGTGCATAGATCTAAATAACTCGAAGATTTCAAATAATAAAAAATATACAACGATAAAAAAGAAACATTAAACATTAATTCATGGGAAAAAAAAACAAAAATATCCACATAAACCACAAAAATAAATCATCAATATTCCACCATCATTCTAAAATTTTGCTAATTCACGTAAAGCATATTGTTTAAGAAATAAGGTTGACTATCTTTTGTCTTTATTGATGTTTGGTGTATAAAGTAACGATCATTTTGAATGAATGGTCAGTATGCAAGACAAGCGCGTCAAATCGTAAATGCGTCCTTAATAAATGAACCAAATTTCACGTGTTTCTATTTAAAAGATATTGAGTTATGAAGCGACCAAAAGCGTCTCCAAATGGTTCAAGTAAAATATATACTGCTGCGTTGTGGCCCGTTCAGTTTGCTTGAACTTGGCTGGGCACGCTACCGCGTGTCTAGATCTGCTTAGCCTACTGCGATTATGCATTTAGGCCACTTTATCATCTTGTTTTGTCTTGTCTCTAAACCAGAAGAAGTTACCGTGGACTGGGACTGTTTACTTAACCCTTCGCAAATCTGGCGTCAGCAGTATACATTCAGCAACTGTTTTCTTCATCATCATCATTTCAGCCGTAAAACGTCCACTACTGAACACAGGCCTCCCTTATGGATCTCCATGAGGAGAAGTTACACGGAAAGACGCTGCTGCCCATCTTCCGGCGGTATCCCTCAGCCAGCTCTTACTGCATACACGGGCATGAGAGGAGGGGTAACATTCTACTGCCGGATTACAGCTGAAACGATGATGATGATGATGATTAGTATATTAAATGATAATAACCTTTGCGCAGATTCTAATCTATCAACATCTTAAGAGTTCCTACTGATGTTTAAACAACACTCAATAATAACAGGCCTTCCTATTGCGCTATCCCAATAGATAAATAGCTATTGTTAGAACGAAATTTCTAAAACAAATAAGTACAAAGAATACAATCGGCGTGACAGCGATGCTGCATCACACGAATGCAATTAGAGTGAAGGAGATGAGGTATTGTGTAGACACCTTATCGAGTCCCAAAACCCTTAAAAAGTTGTCCTTATTAAACACTCGTGGTCACAACATATTGTTGCATAGATAAATGAGTCTTTCCGAGACCATGGCTGGTGCAATCCAGAAAAGGAAAATATTAAAAGTAATTTACGCGATATACATGGTTTCATGTTTTATAATAATCCCAAAATAGTTATTTCATTTCATTATTTATATCTTAAGAGTTTGCACTGTCCTTTACAGCTTCTTTCATTACTGTCCAATGAAATGTTGCCTGATAGATTTTTTTTCGCTTTTGGCAATAAGGACTCAAATTGTACTATAATAAAGTTTTGTAATTTTAATTTATTCTTTAATAAAACCATGTAATCTGGTGTACAATTATTATTATGAGTTACGTTAAATTATTTCATGAATAAGTATTTGTGTACACCTAAGGAGATTTTTGTAAATTGTTGTTCTTTTTTGGTAAATAAATGCATTCTTATTTGAATATTTTGCTAGCAGAACTGTAATTTTGTCCACGTGAACATACTAGTTTATTTTAGTATGATTGTAACGCATCATGTGAACTTGAGAAATAAATATCTGCAAAACAATATTATAAACAATTTGTCCCGTGGCGGGAAACGGACCCGCCTGTGATACAATCGTCTTTGAGACCAACTGAGCACGTAGTAAATGTTTATAGCCCATGCTGGGACTAGATAAGGCACCGTAGTAGCCACTGGCTCTGGCTCTACACGACTGCTATCAGACTAATCTACGTCATGATGGATGTCGTTTAGCAAATGGCATGGTTTTCGAAATTTTCAAATGCATTTGTAGGAACAAATGTTCTGCCAAATGTCAATTGAAATTGGATAAGGTCATTTGATTGTTAAATGCTGTGGGGTACCGGCAGTAGAATATAGCCTCTCCTCTCTTGCCCACGGATGCAGTGGGAACTCGCTTGCCAAGCGTGGTGAGTGTGACCACAACGCCATCATGATCACTACTATTTATGTATCAAGGCTTTCTCCAGCAGTGGACTTCTTACGGCTGTAATGAAAATGATGAAAACATAAGTTCTTTTTAATTTCATCATGTTTTATTTCAGCATTTATGAAAAGAAACAACGTTATATATAAGCAGCCAATAAAAGGTTTACTTTAGATGATCTAAAGTCATCTTCTATTGTTTATGGTAACCATCTAGCACCAAAGTAGGTACTTGTCAAGATGGATCAAACGAGCCCAAACTCGATGGGGTAGTGTAGTTTCACTACCGAGTTCCTAAGGCCACCTTCCGGTTCCATCATCAGCTCCATGTCATATTAATTTTGCATTGTCATCCGATTTACACATGCGTGAAAATTTCAGCTTAATCGGTAACAGGGAAGTGGATCAAACTTAACTTACAAGATTTTATTACAGACAGACATCGGGACAGGTGAAACTAAATAAAAGCTTTTATAAATGGAGTGGTGTGGATTTGTGAACGAATCAGAACTACAATCCCACGATGTGCTCTTCATAAGAATTAGCGGTAAGCTGATCCTCCACTGAAAAACACCGAAGAGTTGATAAATACGGGACACGCTATGAGTGGGTCTCGTTACACAAAGATGGGCAACGGTTGTCTTTCCAATCACAACTGTGCGAGAATAATCTTATTTTTTGTATGACTTAATGACGAGAGCAGCCGTGTCGGCTGAGTGGTATGTACCCCCGACTTTCAAGGTCCGGTCGTAGGTACCATACCAACCGTGGACCAATGGGTTTTTCTTTCTTGAAAAAATTATTTGCCCACTTAAGACGGTTAACCGCGGCTTAGTTAGCTTAAGACGTATTGGCCTGTTCTTTCCTTAATAGTTGGCTAAGCTGAGAGGATGGTATAGGTGCTGGGCAAGCCTAATCCATCTAACAATGTCCCAGGCACTGCAGCGTCCCATACAGCATTAATACCAGTTGCTGACGTTGTTTATTACCAATCTATAATAGAATAAAATGCAATGAAAATATTTAGTTTTAATTCCCCATATGCTGAGATGCATGAGCACCGCCCTCCCGCCCGCTAATTATGCACATGCAGGGAGAACTAGGTTGTCAGTGCAGCATGCATACCCAAACCTATACGACGATACGTGTTTCGCCTCTCCGCGAGGCATCATCAGGTGAGACGCTGAGGTGTTGACTGGTCGGTGGCTGGAACGAAATTTAGTTCCAGCCGTGGAGTTAAAACTAAATATTTTCATTGCATTTTATTGTCATGGATTTCTGCAAAGTAACGCCTGATTCCATTTATTATCTATAATAGATGTAAAGAGATTTACACTAATAACGAGACCAGCGGAAGGACCGCCTGGTGTTAGGCGAGAATGTTTTTCTGTTACAACTGCTGCAATATCACTTTGCAGATTTTTACTGTAAGAGCAGAGTGCAGCGGCAACATATGACAGCTGGCACCCCACGGCAATAGAAGTATGTTTCATCATTTCAGCCATAAAACGTCCACTAATGAACAAATGCCTGCATCATGGGTCTCCATGAGGAGTAGTTGCCATACTCACCACGCTTGGCAGGCGGGTTGGCCAGCGCAGTACGGGATGTTGATATATAGAAAGACGCTGCTGCCCATCTTTCTGAGGTATCCCTTAGCAGGCTTTTACTGCATCCACGGGCATGAGAGGAGGGGCAACATTCTACTGCCGGCGCCCCACGGCTTGTAAAAAAAAAAAAAGATACAATACTGACTGCTTGCCACCTGGCAGCATGTAAATTTTTCACATAAAATGAAAAAAGTACAATTAATCTTGATAAAAGTTAGAACAAATCTAGATAACTCGTTTTAACTGTCGCCAGAAAGGAGGGTTATGTTTTTGAGTGTATGTATGTTCATTTTTCGATGGCATGTATGTATGTCTATTTAGACGTTTAGATTGTATAGCGGCCTTGTTAGACTAACGGCTTGGTGGATGTAACGTACGTGGCATATTTTGATGATTTATTGTGGTAGTGATATATATGTTACGGGTAATGCTAGAAGATAGAGTAAACCTAGGTTTATCCAAGGAGTTTGGATAAAGTCCGAATTATAATTCGTTGTTTTAGCCGGGTACAACTCGGTCGGTCGATAGGCGACGTAGGCTGCAAGAGCGAGCTAAGGGCACCCCGAGGTTAGGTTTGGTTAGGTTACTTTTAACCCTTTACACAGAAATAGGAGCCCGTCGACGTAACCGAGGTTAGGTTTGGTTAAAACTAGATGTAGCCGGCTGCACCTAGTTGTACCCTGCTAAAACTAGGTGAAGCCGGCTGCACCTAGTTGTACCCTGCTAAAACTAGGTGTAGGCACACTTCGGCTATTAGCCGTAACATATATAAAATCCCGAATTAAAATTTAATTTAATTATTATTCGAACTTTACTCAAACTACTTGGGTAAACCTAGGTTTATTGAATCTTCTAGCATTACCCGTAACATATACAAACTATATTAATATTATGAAAGAATATGGTTCATAAAAACAAATGTTTACGCCGAATAAACCTTAGAAATCTATCCAACGTAATATGTAAGGTTTTTTTATACGACTAAATGACGAGACAAGCCGAGAGCCCACCGGATGTTGAGCGTTAACTCTTCCTATTACAACAACAGTGCTACTATACCGTGGAGATCACGTTTTTTAGTATAACTAGTTTCCTGATCATCATTATTTCAGCTGTAAAACGTCCACTATTGAACACAGGCCTCAGGGTAGTTGCCATACACATACTCATTTGTGCAAGAGTTTCAGCAGGTTGACATGTTTCACGATAAGTTGTTTATTATTGTTAGATCTCTTCTAGTATATTAAGGTAAATTAAGATAGTAAGTGTTTTGGAATAAATAAATCTAAATCTAATACTCGCCACGCTCGGCAGGCGGATTAGCGATCGCAGTTTGGGATGTTGATACACGGAAAGACGCTGCGGCCCATCTTCCGGAGGTATCCCTGAGCAGGCTCTTACTGCATCCACGGGCATGAGAGGTGGGGTATCATTCTATTGCCGGCACCCCACGGCAAGACAGATAGTTTAACCAACAAAAATCAGGATGGTTCCAAACCTTTTCCAGATCTCACAACAGCTTCCACCGCAAACAAACACATCACCACAACACACACATGGCCGACCGCCATCGCCATGACCTAACCTATATACTAGAGGTATATAATATGTATATAAAAGACACAAGTCTGTGACCGCAAGTGCAATCGGACGGTGACTGCGGAGTTGGTGTTTATAAATTATTGTTTTGAATTTGTCGACGTTTGCAGTTTGGGTGTGGTGCTCAAAGTTTACTGTATTTTTATTGTGTGTACGTTGAAAACGCTGTGGGGTGCTGGCGGTAGAATGTCGCCTCTCATCTTTTGTCTGGGATGCAGTACGAATCAGCCAAAGGATGGCAGGGAAAAGGGCATCAGCATCTTTTTCCGTATATCAACATACTGTACTGCGCTCGCCAACCCGCCTGCCAAATGTACCACATGAGAGGCGATTCCACCAGTGCGTCCGAGGTTGACATAGTGATGATGATGATGATGAAATACTGAACCGTCCCGAGTCAAATAATAACAATACAACAAAGATAGAGGGTAAAGAAAGGAAGGTAAATAATTATTTTCGGATATTTTATTTGTTTATTTAAAAGCTACATTTATTTGTAGGTAATAACTTTAATATTTAACGTTAGCACTAAAATTAAAAACACCTGTTAAACTCACAGCTTACACAAGGCCATTCAATAAAACCTTAATATCAAAAGAAGTGGCAAAGTTTGAGCACCGCAAAGTTTAGCTTCAGCGAACGTGCCTCCGAAGCAACTAACATACTGACAAGGCGGAGAGCTTGTCTGTTTGCGTGTAGTGTAGGCTGTTTAGATGACTTTACATCTGAGCTAGATGATTTAGATAGTCAAAAATGAAAACCAAAATATCTGAGAGAAAACCCCAAAATCTTTTGAAATTTGTGTTGATCCCCACTAGTGGGGAAAGCTTAGTGGGGATTCAAGAAATTTAATAACTTTATTACTATAGTTTGTAATTACAAAACAGACACGTCTACTTAAAATATAAAAAAGGTATTTAATCTTATGTTAAAAGAAAATAAGGCACATGAATTTATTGATTAAAATCTCACTAAATACTACAAAACCGAAAAATTCTTTGTATGGAGGTTTGTTCACGCTTGGTCACGCAAAAACTAGCGTACGTATCGAGCTGAAATTCTGCACACGAATTGATGTTCACCAGGATTAACACATAGACTACTTTTTATTCGAGTATAACCCATGCGAAGCGGCGGGCAGAAGCTAGTATTAAATAAAACGAAAAACTGTTTTCAAAATTAATTAATTTTACACTTAAAAGTCCTTTCAAAAAAAATTTTTTTTTCTCTCATTCACAAAGAGCCATAAACCGGTAAAGATGTTGAGTGTAAACCAAATGTCACTGTAGTTAAACAAACCAATTAATATCTTAAGACGACGCATTGATATTAGCGTCAGGGGGTTTAAAGCATTAAAGCAGTCAAGATCTTAACCCTACCTAAGGTTAAGCCGCCAACCCATCGCGGCTTCAAGCCCCAAGTTCCCACGCGGTAAGCCCTAGCCCCAAGGACCTCCACGTCCCATTCCACGCTTTTCATTAAAATAATCAACAGCAATAAAACCAAGAATGCTCGAAGCAATTACAAGCAATTTAATGCCTCGCTTTTATTTAAGGCTCCTCTATCAAAAGGATAATTTACTTTTTCAACACTCTCGGGTGTGAGCCCCTGCTGTGAAGGTTTAACATGTAAAGCTGCTAGTCCACTGAAGCGAGCGAGCACATACTATCGTAACTGAGTGAATGTGCTATGGACTGCATAATATCAGTCATTTATGGAAAAGAAAAGACATGAATACGATTGTATACAAGAATTTAAATCAGTTTTGTTTTGTAAAATAAATAAGACGAAAACATAACGTATTATTTATTTTACCGTTAAAGGATTCTTATGAAATATAAATATGTTTAAGGATCGCAGTGTGTAGGAGGCGGACGACTTTTACGACCTCGAAGCACTAAAATGCGCGTTGACAATAAAATTGACAATGATAAAATTACAAATTGAATAAAAGGTACGCTCTTTTTTTTATTTTCCCGACGGCAACGTTTCGACCGGACTGCACCTGGTCAAGGTCGCGGGAGGACTGAAGTTTCTGGGAGCTGCTGCCGCGAACTGATGGTAGGATTACCCTGAATCATTGTTAATCAATCAAATAAAAAAGGCAGGTACGCGAAAATCCTGTGTTTTGAAAACTAATAATGTGTTCAACTGACAATGACATACATAATCTGTGGAAGCGAACATATTCATTCTTGTGCCTTATTTCCTGTTAACAAAATATTAAATATGGTGAACCAGCTACGTGAAGTTGGCAGTAGTATTCCTACTACAAAAAGGAATAAGTTGGCATTAATTTAAAAAAAATAGATTAAATATATTTTTTCTATGAGCCGTTTTCAGTAAAAAATAAAAAAATGTTTTCTACTAAACCAAACAGATGGAGCTGGTAAGCGGAGAAAACAAGTATGTGATTGATTACAAATGCTGTCATTGTCAAATTGTGTTTCCTTCCATTAAATGAAAACTAACGCCATCTATTATGTTTGAGGGAACTATTTTTGAAATTTTTACTTTTTAATGAAAACGCCTCATTGTAAGTTGACGTGTCTATGTTTTATAATTGCAAACTATGGAAATAAATGAATGAGTTTATGATTCAGCGTGTAGTTAAATTTGTTACGAATCAAACGCCAAAAATATAGCAAGCCTAAATGCTACAGTGGTCGTGTGCCTGTACATCACTACTCATAACCCCATGCTGTTTTCATAAGCATGTAATCTTTTGAAATCCTTTTTAGGATTGTTTTGACGCCTTCTTAATATTCTTTGCCCTTCGTAATGTATCATATCAATATAATACTGCATTGCTTTTTTTATTACAATTTCTCGAAAAATAATAAGGTTTATAATGCAGTAAGGTGTTTGTAATAATCATTTTAAGGTCTTGGGAGAAATTAATTTTCGATAAATGTATGTTTTTTGTACGTCGTTTAAAATAAATTGGACGGAAGTGGACGTATTAAAATATTGTAAGCATTAAGAGTGTAAGAATGACAATACATTTTTTTGCAATAACAAAATTTATTGGCTATCAAAGCATGAAATTACGGGCACATGAGACGAAGCGCAAAACTGCTCAGACCTGTCTTATACACGATGGCTACTCCGGACCACATCCCCAAACACGACGAGGTCGCTTCACGGCATGGCACAGCCGGGAGGGTGGTGACAAGCCACGGCCGAAGCCTACCACCAGAGCTACTATTAGCACCACCCGGGGAACGCGTGTAGGGCCTCTAAGGGTTGACACCTGCGAACGTCAGTAGCAAGCCCCCAACGAGTTTACGATAAGTTATTAAGTATTGGAAGACATTCTGAAAATTCTAATGAACGCGACTATTATTCGTTTATTTTCAACTATTTTACTAACAATTATATCCCAATTATTTTACAAACAAGCATACTCACATTGCTTTTACTATCACTAAGATACGAATAGCTATAACGGCTACGTACATGCTCGTTAGATAGCTCAACGTGGTTTATCAGGGGAGTGATATTTCATGCTGCCTGCACTATCTGTTATCTATTATCTGCGAGTACTGTCGGCAACAGAACCTTTAAGTTGAAAAAAGTTAAAATATTATTTAGTTTCAAAAATAACGACGACGAAACGTCGTTCTCGACGTTGGAAACGTCGGTAAAATAATAAAAACGGTACGGGATAAAATACTGTAGGTTTGAAACTAAATAGTTAACAAATCGCGAAAATGAAAACAAGTTTTTTATTAAAATAAAGTATTGAGCCGTGGGGTACCGGTAAAAGATTTTGGCCCTCCTCATTTGCCCGTGGATGCAGTGTGAATTTGCCAAGGGATATTGGAAGATGGGCAGCAGCGTCTTTTCATGTATCAACTTCCTCAACAAATTAAAAAAGAGTAAAAATATTGTGCCGACAGAAGAATGTTACCCCTCCTCTCTTGTCAATGTCCCAGGTACTGCAGCGTCTCGTACAATATGACCAGCAGTGGATGACGCTAATAAAACCATATACAATAAATGTGAAAGACCTTACGTTTAGTGTACTTAGAATTTTATTAAAATTTTTTGGAATGTGGGATAGAAAAAATAAAAATACATAAAAAACTTGCCTACATGCCTCACTACTGCTAGACTACGATTTTTTTATAATTTCATAATTCTTTATTGAATGAATGAATTAAAGATTCATTGTGTACTTGCGTTCATTAATGTATTAATGTATTGAAAAAAATAAAAAGAAAGTTAATAGTTAATTTAAAATTAAATCTTATTAAAACATAACGAACAGAATTGCGATAAATATATTTTAACACTGTAAAGTTTTATTTTGTTGCCGACTGTACCAATAACGCGCAGACATATTCATTATTAAGTTATGGATTTAAATCAGATTGAACTATCGACCTCGTAGCTAGATTATTTCACTATTTTTAAGTTAAATAAAATTTATAATTATTAATTCGTTCACATTAATTTGTATTTTTTTTGGTTTCTGTAATAAAGCTAATTAAAAGTAAAAAAGACTTATGCAATATTTTCAAATTAAAAACTAGGCCGCTGAAAATTGTGCCTTTGTTTCAAAATACAAACTCTTTATCTATAAAGTATTTTGCCGTGGGGTGCCGTAGATTGTTTTACCCCATCCACGGGCAAGACAGGATGGGTAACATCCTACTGCCGGCACCATACGGCAACTTCAATCAATCATGAGTCTAAACATAAAACTTTGCCCATAAATTCGTCACATCGAACCTATTCCGTCCAAAACGACATGTTCCAACTTAGAACAACTAACTGAAGTTCGTGTTCGTATACTCTAGAGCAAACTTGATCTCTATTCCAATGGGGTTAAGGTTGACAATGTAGAGAGCGGGTACCTACATAGCTGCCGAGAGATATATTCGTTTGATCGTCTGCACGCTAAGATTATTGATCTGTGTGTGCTTTTGGCAGGGTTAAGTAGTTTTATAAAGAGGTCATCGTGTGTCATATAGAATAGAATAGAATATAATTATATTTATTTGGTTTACATTACAGCGTAAGCATAGAACAAAAGACAAAAAGAAAAATAACAAAAAGTACCTAGCACCAATAGATTAACATTGCAAGTAAGTACAAATAAATATTAAACAGGTAGGTAGGTAATTCTAGGTACCTAAGGCGAAAGATAACAATAAAAAAAATATATGACACATGTAGGTATTCCATGAGTTTTCACAATCTATACACGCTAGCGACTGTAGTTCAAAAAATGTATGAAAACTTGTACAGCGCCTCTAGCGGTTAGTTTGGTACTAAAATATGCAGTAAACTATACTACAGCGACTAGTTTTTAGTGCACATTATCAGCGCAGACCAGTCACTGGTACCTACCCTTATTTAGTGTATATAATGGTATTTGTTCAATAATGTAATTAATAAGTTTTCTATAATCTGTCTTTTTTCATAATTTGTTTCATGTTTTTTTGTTGTTTTTTTTTACAAATTAATCCTCTTATAAGTTCCTAACTACTGTTATATATAAACTAAGATAAATGTGTTATGTAATGTATTATGTCTGTGCTGTTTTTGTGAACTGAATAAATGTCTATTCTATTCTATTCTAGTTTGGGCTTCCTTTGCTTAGAATTTGGTAGCATGAGTTACAAATCTGAAAGATGTCATAGTAACGTGCTATTACTACTGTTGTGACGGCAGACGGTATAACAGTGTCAACTCATGGCAGATACACTGGTTTTGAGTAGTAGAACTTATTGAGAAGAGTTCATCCGGGGAAGTAATACCACCATACCTTATTCTGACGCCAATGTCTGTAGCAGTCAAGCAGTAATGTCTGCATTGCTGTGTTCCGGTTTGAAGGGTAAAATACGGGCACATGAGATCTTACAACTCTGTCTCAGGGTGACGGGCGCAATGCAATGCGGTGTTGGTCACGTGCTTAGTGAACATGATCACTGTGGTATTGCAGTTGTAGAGGTAGAGGTTACCTCTTAACATCGGGCGGGCCTTCGGCTTGTCGTGTCATCTATATATACATATATAAAATTCTAAGTCCTGACTGACTCACTGACTGACTGACTGATATATCAACGCACAGCCTAAATCACTGGACCTAAAGACTTGACATTTGGCACACATATACCTTGTCTTGTCTTTTTATTTTATGGCCTTTTGTGTTTGGTTTAACACAATTCCGCCAGCGTCAAGTTAATTTATAAATTCGTAAGTTATTTTTTGCTTTACATATACCTTGAGTATCCTAGAGGTGCACTAAGAAGGGATTTTTTGAAATTCCCACGAGATAAAGAATAAATGGGATTTATATTTTCGAATCAAAGTGGCTCTGCGTGAAAACGGGGATTTTAAGTTTTATGACTTCCACGCGGACGAAGTCGCGGGCAAAAGCTAGTTTAATCATATAATCTAATAAAATAATAATAATGCTTATGTCCGGCAGCGGACGTGCACAGCAGGCTGCGATGATGATGACGCTTTATGGAGGAACTTCTTTAACGCGACAGGCGCCACACTACACATAAGTTTGAGTAAAATTTGTAACACCCGTTTTAATATCGGCTAATAAAACAGCTAATTGACTTGTATTTACAACGTACTAAGTTAATATTATATTTTGCCGTGGGGTGCCGGCAGTAGAATGTCACCCCTCCTCTCCTGCCCGTGGATTCAGTAAGAATCTGCTAAGGGATATCTCCGGAAGATGGGGAGCAGCGTCTTTCCGTGTAAGAACATCCCGAACTGCGCTCACCAACCCGCCTGCCAAGCGTAGTGAGTATGGCAACAACCCCTAATACACTTTGATTTCTAAGTCAATGAGGGAGGCCTATGTCCAGCAGTGGATATCTTACGGCAGTAATGATGATGATGATGAAGTTAATATTTATGGTTCCTCATGTACATTAATGTTTCGGCTTAATGGGAGAAATAATGTGTTGCAGGCTCATGTGCTGTCGTCATAACACTGCGACAGCTGTTGGTATGATGCTGCTCCTCTCTTGACACAGATCCATGGTGGCCTATGTCCAGTAGTGGATGTCCTACGGCTGATATGAAGACAAAAAAACTCGCCTGGACTCGCCTACCGAGGGTTCCGTAGGCATGCAGGAACATAATAATTATTATAAATTAGCTGATCCGACAGACGTTGTACAGTCTTTTTCTAATTTTCTCACCGTTTAAACCTTACCTGAACTTTCAGAAATTGAAACAATTTATTATCCTACGTCAAATAGATTTTCTCACGGTAAAATAGTTATATGTTAATTCCCTGATAATTTAGCTTTTTGTTACTGAAATAATTTTTTAAATCGGCCGTGTACTTTCGGAGCCAATTCAATGTAAACAAACAAACAAACAATCAAGTATAGAGGTAGAAGAAGTGTATAGGTACATATATTAGTTAGGTTGAAAAACTGATTTTTCTTATAATCTGCGATACTAAGTATTATTTATTTTACAGTCACTACTTAAATTAAATATTAAATTGATAGTACACTATAAAATTCTATCTTCACTTTTGGCTAATAACCCCTTCATAGGAAACCCAATTTATTAAGACTAATTCAAACTTCAAAATTTTGAACCATCGTTCTATGCATAAAACCCTGTTTTTCGTACGTGATGTTGATACACGGAAAGACGCTGCTGCCCATCATCCGGATGCATCCCTTAGCAGGCTCTTACCGCATCCACGGGCATGAGAGAAGAGGTAATATTCTACAGCTGGCACCCCACGGCTCCAATACACGTACACTTAACCAACTGCATGTTACCGTATCCCAGGCCCCACCCCAATATTTACGACACCACCTTCCATTGAGTACAGCAGCGCTCCTCACATAAATCAGCTATGAATAATTTAAGGTCTATAAAGTGTACTGTGTTGTGTTTTAAAATACGGGCGCGAGGGACGATCAGTCAGACGAGGATAGATCGGTCAGACGAGGGTGCTAGTTAAGTATGAACTTTAGGTGTGAACTTTATCATCGACTCAGCCGCAGGACGTCCATTACTGGACATAGTTTCCTCATAGATCTCCGAGTATTCACTATGAGGGGTTTTTGCCATACTCTACAACTGTTACTAGCTTGGCAGGCGGGTTGGTGCAGCCAGGTGTATATAGATGATTTACACAGCGTCAGCGATGTAAATCAGTTTAGAAGTAAAAGCTTTACTTTACCAAAGGATGCCACCAAATATATTTCTTTCGGCGTTATTACAAAATCCGAATCCGAAATAATAATTTTAGGGCCTTTTTCTCATTTTACAACTTTTTGATTCCACAACATTGGCCGTGGGGTGTCGGCAGTGGAATGTAGCCCCTCGTATCTTGCCCGTGGATGCAGTAAAAATCTGCCAAGGTTTACCTCCAGAAGTTGGCCAGCAGCGTCTTTCCATGTCTTAACATCTATTACTGATCACCTGCCAAGTGTGCTGAGTATGGCAACAAACCCTTATGATCTGTACTTAGCCAAGAGGGAGGCCTTTGTCCAGCTATGGAGGCCCTACGGCTGAGATGATGGTAAGGCCTTTAGTTTGTTGAAGTTATGTTTTGTTAGATAGATAGATAGATAGAAAATGCTTTATTGCACACCTTAAAACATACAAGTACAAAATAAAAAACTAAAGAAACACTGATCATGTGACAACCGGCGGTCTTATCGCTAAAGAGCGATCTCTACCAGACAACCTTGGGATGGATTGGATTATTATATGCAACATGGGGTTCTATCGATGTAAGATGTACATACGGTAATAGTAATAAATTTGAAAATATTATACCATACATAATTATATACATACATAGGTACTTGATAAACATACATAAATATAAAGACAACTGTTATATTATATACTGAAATACATATAAAACTAAAATACATATAAATGTTACTCTGAGGTTAAAATACGAGAGGAATTATAATTGTTTTATTATTTTCATCACTCAAAATGTTCGTAAAATTGTTTTCATTGTCTTCTCAATATTGAATACGGCGTGTGATTTCAATTTTATTAATATTCGTTTATACAGATAAAATAATTTAACTACAGATAAAATGGATAAAGTAGGCAATGCTAAACAGGAAATTTCTTTTATAAAACTGTATTTACTTATAAATTTAGATTTTTTTATTAAATTAATTGTTGACATTAATTACTTAAAAATAGATTTCTTCCTCGTGGTTCGTAAAAATCTGCCAAGGGATACGTACAGAAGATGGGCTTCTTTCTGTGCATCGACATCCCGTACTGCACTCGCCAACCCGTCTGCCAAGCGTGTCGTTGCCATACTGGCAACAACCCCTCATGAACAGTACTTGTAGATCCATGGCTTTATGCAAGTATGTGTCGGTTTTTTTTGTTATAAAAGATTACCTTATAAGCAACGCCGTGCTCAGAAAAGTCAAGATGAGTGTTCTGTTCGGCTTTCCTTCGAAGAGACGAGTACACATCGAGTCGCCACGGCGCTCGCTAGTCGGGCGCTCCTGTGCGGTAGCAGTCCAGCAAATGTGATGATATACTTGGTAGGACTACACATTCAACTGTAAAATAAATAAAAAAGGTCTAAGATCTTTATTAATATATCTCTTAAAGATTACAAATCACTTGCGAGAAACATAAACAGTTAATAGTAGTTTCAGTTTGCAACGAGCATTAATAAAAGTAACATTTCATTGGCAATCTAAGTAACTGATAGAATATAATACAATTTATTTGAAAAGATTCTATAACACTACTTTACATATTAAGCATTTATATTTATAATTCGGCTTTTAGGATGTGGTGTTTAAGTCGGCTTTTAAATTGAAACAGTACTTTCTTCTTTTTCTTCTAATTTATGAATGAAGCTCTTGTCCAACCATTCATGTATTTCTCTGCCGGGCAGCCTCCAAAATCTTCTTGGCTACCTAGCTGACTCATAATCGTTGTCAAGGCAAGGTTTTACTGTTGTAGGTTTTGGACGTTAAAGTAAATCATAATTTTTCTACCCTTATCCCACACTAGGTAGGGTTGGTAGGTACAACAAGTTTTCTCTTCCATTCTCCTCTACCTATTGTACTACGTCTGAGTTCAAAACGCTTCCTAAAGTTTATGAATATAATTTTTTTTTCGGCCTTATTCTTAAGCCCGAATAAATAAATAATAAGGATTAAGTCACATTGCTTGCCCTAATCTTGAACAAATACATCACCCTAATTGTAATAATAAAGTCAACAAACCCTTTTAAACAGTGGAAGTTATCAACAAACCGATATCTGAATTTATTCCCGCTTAATTAGAAGGGAGACAATGTCTCGAAAGTTTACTCCGGCTAATACGATTAATTTCGGCATTAATCAATTTATACCCAATTAGAGCAATTTATATTAGGCCTTCTGAGTAAAAATGGGATGCGCGTTAAGGGTCGTTTTCGGGTAAATAAGCGACGATTTTGAGTAGAACATTTATTTAATTTTATACTTCTACGTTTGGTATTTTGATACAAAGCAAGTATTCAACGACTAGATGCTTGCTCGTGGCTTAGCTCGCGTTTTTATTTATTTTAGACAGAACTTAAACAAAAAAACTAAATGTAAAAAAATATTGTTATACTTTTATACCGTATACACTCTCATAACGCATGTAGTAAAAACCTGTAATATATACAAGCGATCATTCATAGTTTCAGACGTAAAATGTCCACTACTAAGCGCAGGCCTCCCTCATGGGGAGTAGTTGATGGCAACTACCCCCCCTGAGGGAGGTAGTTGCCATCAACTACTTACTACTACCGGCTTACCACGCTTGGCAGGCGGGTTGGCAAGTGCAGAACGGGATGTTTATACATGAAAAGACGCAGCCCATCTTCCGGAGGTATCTCTTGATAGATTTTTACTGGAACTACGGAGAAGAAAATATTTTTTTAGGTTGCCCCTATAACGCATAGCGCTGTCTGTCTTTCTGTCTGTGCATGACACGATTACAACCGAACGCGTTGACCGATTTACATGAAATCTTTTTTGTTAGCATTGTCTTTACGAGATAAGGGTACTGATTGATTTTGGTGACCCTAGGGTCACAGGGACCGGAGTTATTATTACCTCAAAATATCACCAAAGGTAAAAAATGGCATTTGTCGGAAACCTTCGCCCCTTTTCAGGTACCCCCGTACCAATTTTTGTAATGAAATTATTGACAACAAATAATTTCATAAAAAGAAAAATTTATTTCATAAAAATTAAATTCATTTCATAAAAAAAAGTAAATAAAGTTTTTAAAAAATAAATTTCTTGAACCTGCTAAGAAATTTCTTAGCAGGTTCTTACTGTATCCACGGGCATGAGAGGAGGGGTAATATTCTACTGCCGGCACTCCGTCGCAGAAGCGATTATTGAACCTAATTAATTTGTAGTTCGTAATTTTAATTTTAGTGTTAAACCACATTATGGTAATAATCATTTAAAAAAAAACGAAAAACATTATCATTTTTGTTCACCCCATCGCAATATAAAAAAAATGTTAGATCGTTCGTCATAAAATAATCAATCAATTAAGCTGAAAATAATATTCACGAATTTAATTTAATTAAATAATAACTGCTTTGAAAATCTCTGAAAAAATAGAGATAATACCTCAACCCGCCTGCCAAGGGTGGTGAGTATGGCAACTACCCCTCATGGATATCCATGAGGGAGGCCTGTTCAGAAGTGGACTTTTTACGGCTGGAATGATTAATGATGATACCTTATTTGCTTTTGACAATATCAAAGTTACTTGTTATGTAATTTGTCAATTAATTAATTAGACTTTTGCAAAAACACAGAACAAAAACGAACAAACAAAATATCAATTGGTGTCTTTAATAAAAATAAACTATTTACCTGCTCTACTTTATTGCTAAGACCGAAAAATAATCTTAACAAGTTACAGGCCGAATTCGGGAAATTTAGACCCACACCCCATCACTACTTGTAACAATATTTTCCTAACGAAGACCACATTTTGCCCAAACAGTTAATTAATACAAAATGTCAATACGGGCGAGGTGATCGATAAAAAGTTAAAGAAATGGATTGATCCACGGGATTTCTTACGTGGTGTAATCTATAGACTTATAGTCGGGAACTGGAGGTATACCGAAATTGTATACTCGTATCTATCATGCCATAGGTGCCAGCAGTATTTTGTTGCCTCCTGGCCCGTGGATGTAGTAAGGATCTGCTAAAGGATAGCCCCAGATTTATAAGTTAGTCATAATTACAGAAGCCCATAGGGATTTCACGTTACATTGCTAGTGACAGATGTGAACCAACTTTAAGTAATAGTATCAATTGCGTTCAGCGATAAGGCCGCCTGTTCAATTACCAACTGTTTTTTATGTTATATTTTTATTATAAGTACTTTTGTGGTGATGAATAAAGAGTTCTATATCTATCTATCTATCAGTTATCTACTATCTATCTAACTCACAAACGAGCTTATAATTTTTATGTTTAAACAGATTGGCTACCTAATCACGAAAATTATATCTAATTTTTCTTTTTTCAAAAAAATAAAACAGATTTCAAATGATAAATTTCCTTGGATTACACCATCACATCCTAACTATGTTCCAATCGGACCACCTTGAAAGTGCACTCTTCCGAATAAAAAAAGAATTTTGAAAATCGGTCTACAATTGACGGAGAAATCGGTAAATATACGTAAAAAAAATATACAGTCGACCATAATAGAACCTCCGCCGTTTTTTGAAGTTTGTTAAAAAGATCTGTGTTCAGCCGAATAGCTTGTCTAACTTATTGATATTGTCACTTGCTCGTCATAAATGTATTTTGCCGGTAATTGATACACGCGAGAGGAAAATGCATGCTGGGATTAAATCTTATTGTGAAAATAAAATTGGACAAAATAAACGTTAGAATACAGAAAAATAAATGAAAAACGATAATATCTGTAAAAGTCAAAAAGCTGTGTCGCAGAAACCAACGCTCTCCTCCAGCTTCTTAGTTTTATATTATCGCTTAAGCTTATAACTTACGATAATGAGCGCAGTCGTATTCTTGTTTCAAACGTGAAATATAACGAGTCTTTGTGCTCTTAGATTGGTTCGTTAGGGGCTCGACGGGAGCTCGATGAGTACCGCCCAATGCGCGCGATTATCAAGGTGTGACTCAAAGGGATTCACTCCTGGAACAAGAGAAATGTAATAATAAAAATTATAAATAATGCTGGTAAATTTACACACAACATCATCTAGCCCCAAGCTAAGCAGAGCTTGTGTTATGGGTACTAGATGACTGATGTAGGTATCTACATAATACATTATATTACATAGATGGATATTTTTTGTTATTATACAAAAAAAAACATCCAGAACATCCTTTATAAAACTGCCTTAATTTGTGTATGCGCTTATTTAAAATTACCAAATACGATACGGTATTTGGTATAACTTATAATTGAGATGCGTACCTACGAAAAATTATAATGAAAAATGTTTAGCCTAATAAAAATATAAGCTATCGATACAAATAACTTAATGAGTTAGGTTACTCTACCGAGCCTAAATTACCACAGAAAAGTAACAAGTCACGAATAATTCAACAATTCATACAAACAATACCTGCACTTAACAACAAAAAATCACCTAAAATATTCAATCACATTCCTTTAAACACTCGATATTCACCTCTATTCCCATAACCTAAGAATCAAAACCAGCTAGCTTCACAAAATTATAACTGCATTGGAATTTCAACCTTACGCAGTTGGGATAACGTTCAAACATCGTCATCGCAATCAATTCTAGCGTCTCGATAACAATCGAGGAATGTTCCAGTAATATGGAAGGGGTAACGAGCACAGAGCTGCGATTCTCGTAGACACGGCTGATCTTTTTGTCGTGGGAATTCAACGGATTATATTGAAAAAGGAGTCGTACATTTCCGTATTTAAGATCGTATGTTCATTAATACTCGTAACTGATATTTTATTGGCATTTCTGTTGTTACTTTTTAGCGTAAAGTGTACAAGTTAGTTCTAGATTTAAGGTTTTTGTTTGTGATTTTAAGATATAAGATTAAACAAATAAATAATGCTGCTAATAATGGACAATTGACACAGCATAATATAGCCCCAAGCTAAGCAGAGCTTGTGTTATAGTTACTAGATTACTGATATACTTGATACATAATACTTCATATATTTTTAGGGGCCTTCTTTTGCCTTAAGCTGCTTATTTATGCCGCTTGTCGATCGAATCAGTAACATAATGACTGAATAGTGACTAAAGGGTCTTATTGTTATTTTTCGATGGATTGAATGGATAAAATAAAAAATGTCAAATTCATTTGGCGCTGACAAATCCACTGGTTTCCTTAAAATACTTTCCTCCATAGCTCAAACGTTAAGAAAAATAAATGTTTGTTAAAACCGGTGCCGGCAGTAGATTGTTGCCCTTCCTCTGTTGCTCGTGGAAGCAGTAATAATCTGCCAAGGGTTACCTCCAGAAGATGGGCAGCACCGTCTTACTGTGTATCAACCCGTACTGCGCTCGCCAACCCGCCTGCCAACTGTGGCGAGTATGGCAACAACCCCTCATGATCTTGGGGATCCATGAGGGAGGCCTATGTCCTGCAGTCTTACGGCTGAGATGATGATGATGATGATGATGTATCGATAAAATGTCGAGGAATGTTCCAGTTATCAGTAATATGGAGGTAACGAGCGTAGAGCTGCAATTTTCGTAGACATGGCTGTTCGTTTTGTTGTGGGAACTCGAGGGAAAGAGATTGAAAAAAGCGTCGTGCATTTTCCTTGTTTCCTATTTAATGACCGTATGTTTAATAAAAGCTATTGAAACTGTTGTTTTATTGGCATTTCTTGCGCATGTTTGTTAAGGTGTTGTAAAACTAACAATCGAAACGTAAAGTATGTTAGTTTGAAATATGTGTGTTTAAGGTTGTAGATTGGTGACCTTCTTTCACTATAGGCAGCTAATTAAAGCCGCATTTATTCGAACTTTATCTTTTGCTGGATAGTGATGAGCTACTATTCGACTAAAGAGTAAACGATCTTTTTTAACTCCTACAAAAAAGAGGGGTGTTATAAGTTTGACCGCCATTGTGTGTTTTCTGTGGCACCATAGCTCTTGAACAATTGCAGGTATTTTTATTTAAAAGGACGTTTTCTAGCGGTGGTTCTTAATTATGTTTTATCAAAATCGGTTAAGACGAAAGCGAAAAAAGACGTATGGGGGTGAAAGAAGGGATGGGGAAATATACCCAAGTTTATTATTATAAAAATAAATAAATAAATAAAAAAATCTGGACAAATCACACAGCACCTTCTAGCCCCAAGCTAAGCAGAGCTTGTGTTATGGGTACTAGATGACTGATATACTTTATACATTATACTACATCGATAGATATTTTTTTATTATAATATATAGAAAAACACCCAGAACACCCTGAACAAATATCTGCAGATCGTACAGACATTTGTCCCGAGGCGGGAATCGAACCCGCAACCCCTTGCAGCGCAGGCGGACCTTCGCCCGCTACGCCACAGAGCTCGTCGAAAATTAATAAGTATTAAATGAAAGCTAGGTAAATTGTCGGGGGTTACTTATTTTTTTTTTATTTCATATAAATAATATATGTAAGTTTGAAGCCGGTTTCCTTCAAAAGTTTGGATTTCATTATTAGTTTTCAAAATACAGGATTTTATCGCGTACCAATTTTGATTATTTTCCCGACATTTCGACCGGATTGCATCTGGTCATGGTCGCGGGAGGACTGAAGTTTCTGGGAGCTTCCGCCGCGAATTGATGGATTATGGATAATAGGTTTGATGGATTGTAGGATCCATGATTACCCTCAATTCGTCTTCAGAATCAGAAATGTCCAGGTTCATATAACGACACACTACACTGACGGTGTCAGGTTGCTGTACAGTCGGAACACAACGCACACACTTATTAATTACAGGATTCTACGCAGATGAGAGACGAAAACCATGTTCACGATTAAAATTTCGTGTTTTTTGATCTCAATCGCCTCTCGAACTTTTGTGTCATGTAGTTCTATTCAAAGGTACATAGGTTTTATGTACTTTTGGTAGACCATAAAGCTTAGGCGGCTGCACTATTGCAGGTCTATGAAGACGTTCATACATGTCCTCCGTGAAAAGGTCCTTCAGGTCCGCAATCACATTTCGTATACGCTTCGTTACTCTGGCAATCGGGTTGTAATTTACTAGCTTGTACACCTTCTCATCACTCAACAAGGCCCGCATTTTAGGGTCATAGTCACAGGTGTCCATCACCACAGTGGCATTTCCCTTGTCGGCTTTGAGCACAAGAATATCGGCATTCGCCCGCAGGTTTCTTAGTGATAATTGCTCTTCTACGGTGATGTTTGACTTAGACAACTTGGATTTTTTTATAATTTGAAAGAAATCGGCTTCAAACGATAGATGCCAAACGCCAATAACGCAAAGAGAGACCAAAGCCCTCCTACACATACACATACAGCTCGGCGGACCAACTGTACTGCCAGACGTGTCATCGCGTATATAAGACCAAATTTGGTCTCCAAATCAGGGCTCATGTTAGAAATAAAAACTAGAGACTCAGAAAAGGGTCGCCGTCATCGAAATCGATGAGGAGGTCTGTATATGTATGTCGGAGAAGGTACATCAGTATTGTACTTGTTAGCCATGGTAGGCTTCTATCACGTGGGCGGTAGTGGGTAAGTGCCGATTCAATTGAAGACTCAATATTCAAAATTACAATGTTGCAGGATGCTTGGCACCAATTTTACAGTCGATCACTTTCAAGACTACATGGAACGCGAGACAGTTTCTACGACTGTTCAGTGCGGCGATTAAACGAAGACTGCCACTCAGTCCAGGCCGACACGACACGTAGACTCCGTCGAGCGCCGCATGGTAGCGCTTGCGTAGCGCATAGTCTGTACTACGCTAAGTCAATAGCACGTCCGCATTCATAGAAGTCAAATTAACTACTATTCCGATATATATATACAACTAAATCTATATATCTATATATATGTATATGTAAGTTACCTCCGACACTTCATCTAACTTTTTTGAATTTAAGTTGACATGCAATAAAATAATTTAAAATTCTAATAAGAAATACATTTTACAAATTAAAATATTTTCACGTCACACTTCAAAGAATATCAGTCCAAACTAAAACTGCCGCCTCTTCGCATAAGCAGCTCTAGAGCCCATTCATCATACAACAATCCAAAGACTAATTAAAATAGATGTGACATTTACATATTGTTGGGATTTAGTACCCACGCACCCTGTACGGGAAAATAACTCTATGATTTAGAGCGTGTACGAAAAAATATGTCCCGTTGAATAATTTAGTGTCCCTTCATCCTTGCCATGGGGTGCTGGCATTAGAATGCTGCTTATTCTCTCTTGTCGGTGAATGCAGTAAGAATCTGCCAAGGGATACCTCTGGAAGATGGGCACCAGCATGTTTCCAGGTATCAACATCCCGTACTACGCTGAGCCCGCCTGCCAAGCCTGGCACGTTCGCCAACAACCCTCATGCATGATCCCTGCTTGCAGATAATTTTAAAACTGATAAACGGGCGTTTATCGCGTATTTTTTCTTCTCGACGTTTCGAGTGGCTTGCAGCCTTCGCGGTCACGGGTAGACTAAATAAATAAATATATAAAATGAAATAAATTTATTCAAACAAATATTAGGGGTAAGAACATGATACTTATATCTAATAATAACAAAAAAACCTAACGTAATAGTCGTGTGTCTGAACTAGGTAATCAAGTTTTTCAGGCAAAACGAGGTCACGAGCAAAAATTTATAATCACATGCTTACGAGTACCTATAACAGATCTGTTAAGTTAGCCTAAAAATAAATAACATAATACAGTGTCAAATAAAATTAATATTGCATTGAAGCAGAATCTTACAATATAATTGGCTAGTTCGTTATAAAATAAAATGTTAAACCTACTTTAATACCGCTAAAAAATTCTCAGTATCGTCTTAAGACACACTTTTGAGATATTTCCTTACAACTATTTTACAATTTTTAGAATTAAGACAGTAACAGACTGTCTGGGTACTGGAGTTACCGCTGCGAGTCGACAGTAGAATCCGCGACTACCCTCAATTCGCCAGTGCTTAGAGAATCATGAAGCAGCCCATGCCCAGCTGTGGACGTCCTACGGCTGAGATACTTTTACGAGCTAGCGCACACAGAACAGAGTTAAAAAAAACGGTAATAGAAAAAAATAACAATGTTAGTAGTACATAATTAAAAACTGTAATCTACATTTTAAAATAGTTATATATATCATCACAATATCATCATATACATCAAAAATTATTATCATCATTGTTATGTTTCTTGTAATTCTTGTAATTCTTTATTGCACACAAAAAAAACATTTACAAAAAGGGTACAGAAACAAACATGTACAAAGGCGAGCTTAACCCTAAAGAGTTTTCTTCCAGCAAACCTGAGGCAAAGGAGATGCAATATACCTATTGGATAAGACAGTTATGTGTACAACAATAAATAAATAAAGCAAGAAAAACACATGCGACAGATTTATTATACATATATTATATATACATACACACAATATATTATTAATTAGTTTCGTATTGATTACAAGCCAACATTTCTGTTCGCGTTGCATGTCTCTGTTTAACAATGTTTATCTTTGTTAATTATGCGTTTTGGTTTATCTTTAGTTTTAGTTCTAAGCATGAAATACAGTTTCTTCAAAAAATACTCTACTACTATAATAAAAAAAAGAGAAATCTCGCCAACATTCTACTAACGGTACTCCACAGCATCTGCTGCCACCTCCGACACAATATAATCATCATCATCATCATTTCAGCCGTAGGACGTCCACTGCTGGACATAGGCCTCCCTCATGGATATCCAGTTATTGCGGTTGGAAGCGATCTGCATCCACCGTCGACCTGCGGTCTTCACCAGGTCATCATCCCATCTTGTTGGTGGACGTCCTACGCTGCGCTTGCCGGTCCGTGGCCTCCACTCGAGAACTTTTCGGCCCCATGGGCCATCTGTTCTGCGAGCTACATGGCCTGCCCACTGCCACTTCAACGTGCTAATCCGTTTAGCTATGTCGGTGACCCGAGTTCTTCTACGTATCTCCTCATTTCTGATTCGATCGCGTAAAGAAACCCCGAGCATAGCCCTCTCCATAGCTCGTTGAGCGACTCTGAGCTTATTCATGAGGCCAATCGTGAATGACCACGTCTCGGTTCCATATGTCATCACTGGTAACACACATTGATTGTAGACTTTCGTCGAGGAATTTTGGGCAAAAAGACGTTGCGTAGTTTCCCAAACGCTGCCCATCCGAGTTGGATTCGTCGATTGACCTCTTTCTCGAAGTTGGACCTACCTAATTGGACTGTTTGTCCTAGGTATACATACGCGTCTGTCCTCAAAGTGCGGATGTTGTGTGTTACCAGGGCCAGTGGTCGTCGTTGGGGTTGGTAGCCGTCCGTCTCCCGGGGATTATTAGCACCCCTAGCCCCGCCGTTACCGTGGCCGCTACCGTAGCCACGACTAGCGGGGCTGCCGGGGACTCGGGGCCTGGTCCTTGGTTGTGTTATCATAAGGGGTTGTTGCCATACTCGCCACGCTTGGCAGGCGGGTTGGCGAGCGCAGTATAGGGTGTTAAAGACGCGGAAGACGCTGCTGCCCATCTTCCGGAGGCATCCCTTAGCAGATTCTTACTGCATCCACGGGCAAGAAAGGCTTACACAATATAAGCTTAAAGTTTATTACTTAACACATACAAATATTTAAGTAAAACAATTGGTTGATCTATTCCAACCTATTACATTCCACTGTTGAAAGGTTTTTTGTTCTATTAAATGACGAGACAAACCAAAGGCCCACCTGATGTTAAGCGGTAACCTCCACCTATAGCAACTGCAATACCGCGGTGATCAGGTTCACTAAGCACGTTACTAACGCGCTGCATTGAATTGCGCCTGTCACCCGGAGACAGAGTTGTAAGGTCTCATGTGCCCGTAATTTCAGTTGTTAAGTTGGTTAAACTTCGTGAGGAAACCCGCGGCTTAGTCAACTTCAGACGTTTTGACCTCACCCTTACTCTAACTAATAGCTGACTAAGTTAGAAGGTGGTATAGGTGCTGGTAATGCCGTGGGGTGCCGGCTGTAGAATGTCACCCCTCCTCTCCTGCCCGTGGATGCAGTAAGAATCCGCTAAGGGATATCTCCGGAAGATGGGCAGCAGCGTCTTTCCGTGCAAGAACATCCCGAACTGCGCTCACCAACCCGCCTGCCAAGCGTGGTGAGTATGGCAACAACCCCTCATGCACTTGGATCTCTCAGTCAATGAGGGAGGTATGTCCATCAGTGGATATCTTACGGCTGTAATGATGAAATGATAGGTGCTGGGCAAGCCTAATCCATCTACCAATGACCCAGACACTGCACCGTCCCGTACTGCATGAATACCAGTCGCTGACGCTGCATAAATTTTATTAGGCCTTTCCAAATAGATAGCTATTGTGAAATAAAGGTACATAATAAAATACCTTACAAACCATAACAGTAGCTTTTTATGTATTTCCGAACTATGATGGACCGATACAATGGTGTCTCGTATCATAGGGCACCGTGGGTATCGAACCCACGCCTCGGCACGTGGTGTTCGGGTTACAAGCTGGCACACGATGCCGCGATGTTTGTGACGTGCTGTTTATTTTTTATTTTGTTAGTTCTTGGACCACTCTATTTTCTGGTAAAGTCGATACATTTTCTTAATATTTGAAGAAAAATAGCTCCTAAGCTAAAAGATATAACGCTGGACATCTGAAAAAGTACCAACTAGTCCCTAACTAAGTAAACTTTTACTCCTATGGCAACCAGATAATTGACAGAAAATTGTTATATATTTTTTATAAATGCATACTTATTTATCATAAAAATACAGTTAGACCTGAGACAAATATCTCCACATATATTTCCCCCTTCCGTTCCCGCCAACTGCGGTACGAGGTCAAAATATAATTTTAAAAAGTATTTGTAATTGTTAAATATTTACTTTCATTTGTATTTACTTGTATTTGTAATCGCCGGCATAAGAGTACTGTCCCTTCTCTCTTCACCGTGGATGCACAGGTTTATGATGACAGGTCATCATAGTAAGAATCTGCCTAGAGACACCTACAGAAGATGGACAGCAGTATTCTTCTGTATAACAGCCCGTACTGCGCTCGCCAGCAGCAGCGCGACGAGTATGGCAACATGCTCTTGGAGACACATGAGTGAGCCAATGGAAGTGGACAGCAGCTGTCCTACGGCTGAGATGGTTACACCGTTAGCGGCATGCCACTTCATGCGCCGTCTACAAGATGCCATAATTCAGTACAAAATTGAACAATACTTGTCGAATCCACAACTTTCCAATAAAGGTCATATAGCTAACTAACGGAGAGTATCGTATTACAGCGCATTGTTAGCATAGTATAATGAGGTAAACCATGACGGGCCTTATTCATAATGATTCCTATAGTGACCTGATAGCCATTGTTATATTCTTCCGGATTTTAAAATGGCACGTCATCTCAGCGGTAGGTTGTCCACTATTGGACTGCCTCCCTCATGGATCTCAAAGTACATGATGAGGTAGTTGCCATACACACACGCAAGGCGGGCGGGTTGCCGAGCGTAGTTCAGGGTGCTGATACACATCCTGAAAAAAAGAAATAACTTTATTCAAACTACCACCAAAATTAATTGACCTAAAATTATAGCTGATCTACAATGTATACTTAAAGTTATGAATTACAAGTCTTAAATGTCCCACTGCACTGCAAATACCTCCCTTCAATCCTCCCATTTCTCCCTGTCACATGCTAGTTACCGCCCCCGCCGTGGGGTGCCGGCAGTAGAATGATACCCCTCCTCTCATGCCCATGGATGCAGTAAGAGCCTGCTAAGGGATACCTTCGGAAGATGGGCAGCAGCGTCTATCCGTGTATCAAAATCCCATACTGCGCTCACCAACCCGCCTGCCAAGCGTGGTGAGAATGGCAACTACCCCTCATGGAGATCCATGATCAGGCCTATGTTCATCAGTGGACGTTTTATGGCTGAAATGATGATAATGACATGCTAGTTAAGATCACATCATCATCTATATAGATGTTTGTATATAGCCAGACACAGACATAGACGATAAAATTGTATTTAAAAAAATATTTAAGTAAAAATTTTATCAATCATTTGGTTTATATAGTTCAAGCTTTGCTTAGTTTAGGACTAGATAGTGTTGTATGTAGTGTCTAGCATTATTTAATATTTGATTTGCTCTGGTGACAATTTTCTTAAAATTTAAACTAGCCGGCAGTAGATTCTCCGCAGTAATAGTATTACATAAGTAATGCCCACATTTTTTAATTGAACATCAATATATATATACATTATTATACACTTATATAATTATATATTATGTATATTCTATTTGTTTTTTTTTATATTTACTTTTCTTTTTAATCTCACACCATTTTACCCCATCTCATTACCACAATCCAATCCATCGAAAGGTTGTCTGGTAGAGATCGCTCTTTAGCGATAAGACCGCCGATTGTCACTTTATGTTTAGTGTTTCTCTTTTTTTTGTTAATTTGTTTAGTTTAAGGTGTGCAATAAAGCATTTTCTATCTATCTATCTATATTGATGTTAAAAGTTAATTAACATCCGTTATCACAACCGGTGATAATGATACTGTTTTATAATACCTTAAACTAACACAAATACACCTGAATATACCTAATATCGTAGGTTATGTGTGTCAGATGTCACCTGAGCCGTCATTAGCATATCAAAGCCTATACGTAACCGCCGGGGCATAAGTAGCTGAGAATCCCGTGCGATCATAAATATCTGTACGCAAAACACAACGCCCGCAGTCCACACAACCCGACACTTTTAGCGAAATTAACGCCTTATCAAAAAATCTATTCCGGTGGGGTATTATTAAGCACGTGGTGGTCTAAAATGTGAACGTCCATTAAGCCAGATGTGCTTAAAGTGGGCTGTCCACTGTTAGATGTAATGGCTTTTAATTGAATGATCATGAATGATATTGCTAGCTGTTAATGGCGGCATTGATTCAAAAATATTGGCATTCAACGCTAGTTCACTTTGAATGTAGAGGGTTTGCGAGTTATTTATGAGACATCTTATCTCTCAGTGAATAGACCAATTAATCAATATATAGGGCTCAAACCACATCAGCTCAAAACAGATGTTATAATACACCCCGTATATAACACTGAAATAGAAACTTGTTTCATTATATAATAATAAAACAAGTTTCTATTTCTTTTATCTTACAACTTGGTTGAAAAACGATAAAATAAGTGTGTGACTTTTTAATGGTAGAAACAAATACAATTCCTACCGTAGAATGCCTTGATTGGTCTTAATTGTGTTAACCATTTTCGAATACACCGGTTGTTCAGGTACTTCTGACTGTGTACGTTCAATTTGTAACGCTACACGAAGCTGAATAATAAATAATGATCTGTTTCTAAGAGATTAATGGAAATCGGCGATACAATTTTGGAAGGTTGCGCATTTATTTATGAGCGGAGCGGGTGACACTACTACTACGGTAAACCTCAAGCAAGCTGTCCACGGCGACGGGAAATGGCTCATTAAAAAATCGCAAATCTAACATTTGCCATTTTTGACCGACTTTATAAAAACGAAGGTGGTTCTCAAGCCGTCTCTATTTTCGTGACATCAATACTCGTTTATGAATCGACTGGGATTTTTTTTTTGAGTTCGTATAGATACAGCTTGAATTGGGTAAAAAAAATTAAATCAATGTATTTCGAGCAAGTAATTTATGAGCCATCTCAACTTGCAGTCGAAAGCAAACTTTACATTTTTAATAAAACAATAATAGTTATAATTTTAATAAAATGGCATTAAAAGCCATGTGGTGCCAGCAGTAGAATGTAGACTCTCCTCTCTTCCTATACAGCAAGAACCTACCAAAGGGATACCTCCGAAAGACGGGCAGCAGCGTCTTTCCGTGTACTGCGCTTCCTAACCCACCTGCCATGCGTGGTGAGTTTAGCAACATCGGTCAGTACTTGCAGGTCCATGAGGGAGGCCTATGTCCAGCAGCGCACGTCTCACGAGTGAGATGGTAATGACAAAAATCGTGTTGCTAAAGATAATAATCCTTGAGATCTAAATCAGGAATAAACCCTCTCAACCAACGAAAAAAAAAGTAAAAGTCTCTTCATCATCATCATCATTACAGCCGTAGGACTGCTGTTCACGTCCACTGCTGGACATAGGCCTTCCTCATACATCTTCAAGATCATGATAGGATTGTTTCCATACTCGCCACGCTTGGCAGGCGGGTTGGCGAGCGCATTATGGGATGTTGATACATGGAAAAACACTGCTGCCCATCTTCCTGAGCAGAGCAGACCCTTAGAAGATTCTTACTGCATCCACGGGCAAGAGAGGAGAAGCAACATTCTAATGCTGGCACCCCATGGCTTTTAATGAAATTTTATTAACACTATACTATCATTGTTTTAATAAAAAATGTAAAGTATGCTTTCGACTGCAAGTTGAGATGGCTCATAAATGACTATCTCGAATTACATTACTGTGAGGTCACAGCAATGATAGCATACTGTAAAAGTCTTTTCATCATCATCATTCCAACCGTAAAAAGTCCACTACTGAACAGGCCTCCCTCATGGATCTCCATGAGGGGTAGTTGCCATACTCACCACGCTTGGCAGGCGGGTTGGCAGAGCGCAATACGGGATGTTGATACACGGAAATACGCTGCTGCCCATCTTCCGAAGGTATCCCTTAGCAGGCTCTTACTGCATCCACGGGCATGAGAGGAGGGGTAACATTCTACTCCCGCGGCAAAAGTCTTTTAACCCTTTCAAATTATTGGAAAATTGAACTACAATTCGGTTCCAATCACAGTTCTCGCCCCCTCTGCGCCGGGACGCCGCCTCACGCCGCGCGCCAAGTCACGACCTCATCGTAAACTGTGCCGAGCGCCTTGCCAATACCCCGTCACTTCCAACCGCATACACCCTGTATACTTAAACTGTGTGTTTTTCACTAAGCGCCTGTCAATACAGGCGTCAATACAATACGCCAGGTACGCCATTACACAGGTATTTACCTAGCTTAAGTATCTATAATAATAATAAATAATAATAATAAATAATGCTGGACAAATCACACAGCATCATCTAGCCCCAAGCTAAGCAGAGCTTATGTTATGGGTACTAGATGACTGATATACTTAATACATTATACTACATAGATAGATATTTTTATTATATATAGAAATCTATGTTTTATAATTTGAATTGTATTTATCAATAAAATCTTAGATCTAAGTTGCATGATTTGTAACGTTTGTAAAAGAAAATAAATTTTGTTTATTACATATTGTAATTTCTGGTATTTCAATAAATATAAATAAATAAAAATAAACTCGCTGTGCCCACTACAAGGGTCCATAAGGCCATATTTTAAAGGGCAATATATTCTACAACAAACTCCCAAGTGAGTTGCAGAAGTTATTATTGAACAAAAAAAACGTTATCAAACGTAACCTTTGCAATAAAGCTTGTTTAAAAATATCAGATTACTAGAGGACAAAACCACTTGGGACGGAATCTCCTCCAACTCCTTCAAACCATGTTAAACGTAACAAAAAGAAAATAAAAATTGTTATAACGACCGAGTTAGGTTCTTCTGTTAGCTTCTTTTCCTAATCGCGTGTCTTCTGAAGTGAAGCGATTCAAATATATGCTTTATTTAATTAATTTGTGTTGTTTCATTTTGTAATATATTTTATGTATGACGCATCAGTAAGGTCCATGCGGCCGCACTGAATAATATTTCTTCTTAGTTGGTGTCAATGGACTGATATGATGATGATGATGATACACGTCAACGTAAACGATCCTTTACAAGTCGTCTCATCCACTGTCGTTTGAAAATCCACAAATTTGAAATAATAACGCGTGAAATCGTAACAACATCCTGAAGAAGACTCTCAGTATTGCTTATTCAGGACCATCTAAGGTCACTGTTGCCTTTTAGTACTAATGATATTTTTATATAATACTACATTCTTTATAAATTGCACACAATTTCTACGAGGATGCATAAATGCCGAACATATTTCAGAAGGAATTCTCTACCTGGGCTTACAACCAAATATTGTAGGAAAAATCAATATGGCGTGCTTATAGCTACAATAGACTCAATATGATGGCTAGCATTTTTCCCATAAATTATAATAGTTGTAAGAAAACTCTCATAGGCACACTTCAAAGTATGTCTTATGATGATACAGAAAAGTTATTATCTACATATATCGAAGTAAAAAAAAAAATATTACTCAGTTATGAATTACCTTGTAATCTTAGTACAGATACGACGCAAGCATTTTAATGGACAAACTAAGGTGTAAAATAGTTAGCTTAGTTTTAGTTTAAAATATGTATGAAATTGTTCTATTTCGGTTTTTTATATATAAATGATTATTATGTTATTTACCTGTAATTAAAAATATAAGTCCCACAAGCCTGAAACACAGGATTAATCCTAGTTCAGACAAAAATAGTAGTAAACTGATATTTAAGTAAGTTTTAAATACCTATTTTGTAATTTATTGTGTGGTTTATGATTTTTTGAATAAATTATCTTATCTATCTTAATTGATTCTGTTTAACACTTCGTTGTAGTAAATATAAATGGATATATGATGATTCTAAATTTAAAACTGTCAGCGTGAAATTCGGTATATTTATTCCGTTTTCATTTCATTACGGCACTAATCGAATAGCTTAAGTCATTTTAGTCCTTTTTCCGTCAATTTAATTGGCTTGAGCTTGTTAGTTCAACAAAAGTACTACCGCTAATTGAACCTAAAATTTAGAATCTACAAGCCTTCAGTCAATTTAGCTGTAAGAAGTGTACTACTGAACACAGGTCTCTCTCATTGAACACCATGAGGGCTAGTTGCCATACTCACCACGCTTGGCAGGCGGGTTGGCGAGCGATGTATAGGATGTTCATATACGGAGAGACGCTGCTTCCCGTCTTTCGGAGGTATCATTTAGCAGACTCTTACTACATCCACGGGCATGAGAGGACGGGTAACATTCTACTGCCGGCACCCCACGGCTGCCTAGAATTGTCTAAAAATCTTATGACCGTAAGCACATTATACGCAATTTAATTATTTAAAAAATACCAAAGTCACGCCCACACACACAAAAGCCACTACATTTGATAATAGCAACACAGTAAAACTGTGTCAATCGCCTGGCAATGCTGGCAACCGGCCAATTCCGGATAATTGCCCATATCGGCCTATTGAACGTCCCTCTCAGACACCTTGTATAATGCATTGTACATTTCACGTGTGCATAATTGATTGCGCACCCTGTATTTATGTCGTTTATCATCGTCTTGTCTGAGTGGATTTATCCTGTGTGTTTAGGAAAGTAATTCTACCTCTATACTAATAAAGTCAATATGATCATTTCAGCCGTAGTAAGTCCACTACTGATGAAGGGTAATTGCCATACTCACCACGCTTGGCAGGCGGGTTGGCGAGTGCAGTACGGGATGTTGATGCACTGAAAGACGCTGCTGCCCATCTTCCGGAGTTAACCCTTAGCAGGCTCTTACTGCATCCATGAGAGGAAGGATAAAATTCGACTGCCGGCACCCCACGGCGACTAATAAAGTAATCCATCTTTACCATCTCAGCCGTAGGATATCCATTGCTAGACATACATATGCCTCTCTCATGGATCTTCAAGTACTGATCATGAGGGGTTGTTGCCGTACTCGCCACGCTTGGCAGATGGATTGGCGAGCACAGTTAGGGATGGTGGGTACAAGGGAAAACGCTGCTGTCCATCTTCCGGAGGTATCCCTTGGCAGATTATTACTGGATCTACGGGTAAGAGAACAAAGCAATTAATACCTAATAAGTAAATTGGTCTCTCGTAATCACCATTTCAGCCGTTAAACGTCCACAACTGAACACAGCCTCCATGAGGGGTAGTTGCCATACTCGCCACGCTTGGCAGGCGGGTTGGCAAGCGTTCAAAAGGAGGTTTTCAATTGTGTTATGTCCAAATCTGTTAATACGTTTACAAGATATGAATGCTGAAATAGGTGATAAACCATTGAATGTTTCCTAATATACCCAAGTTTGGTATCAGATGAAAGAGCATGGATGTGTAGATAACAAACAGTAAACTGTAAAACTCTCTCTACCTAATAATTTTATAGCTCAAACCGACTTCGACGTATTCGCTGACAATTTCGCTACTTTCTTTAGACAATTAGTGACATTTTTAAACATTATTTGACATATTTTGTGAATATTATATTATTGTTTTTTTTTTATTTTATTCTATATTGAATCTGACTATTTGATCTTAATTATAATTTAGCTATTGTTTTTAATTTGTAATTGTATATATTTGTATTATATAAATCAATTTAATATTTGGGTGCTTTGGCGCAAGCTAAGCATCTGTGTATGTTTTAATAAATAAATTTAAAAAAATAGGTTACTTCCGAGACTAGGTATCAAGTGTCGCGGGTTACTTAAAAGCTACGGTATGAGGTTCTTTAATAGGCGGGTATTCTCCCTACTCAAAGGCCGGCAGCGCATTCGCTTCGCCTCTGGTGATGCAGATGTCCAGCGACGGTGACCACTTCCCATCAGGTGGCCTGTCTGCTCGTCTCCCTGCTTATATTATACAGGGTGTATTATAACATGTGTACTAAGCTGAAAGGGGGTGATTCTGACCACCCCAAGGAACAACTTTTGTTCTACGACTTTTCAGGATTCAGTGATTTTCAATCAAGAAAAGACTACGGAAGTGTTACGTTCAGCTGATTAAACAATATCAGCTGTTGAAGTTGATAACTTAAACGCTTGTTGTAAATCCTTGTTCTTCAGCGTCCATAGACCATTTCACAGGCTTCATTAATCTAACAATGCAACACGATTAGAAAACGAACAAAGAATAGTGAACGGAGTGAACGGACAGGCAATTAGGTTATTAGGACAGGCAAGGATGCGGAATTCGTCGACGGAACTTACTAGATTTCAGAGAGGTGCCGGCTGCGGCAGTAGAATGTCGCCTCTCCTTTCTTGCCCGTGGATGCAGTAAGAATCTGGTAGAATAGGTAGCAGCATCTTTACGTGTATCAATATCCCATACTGTACGTGCAGCACGCCTGCCAAGCGTGGCGAGTATGGCAACAGTCATGATCTTAGAGATCTATTAGGCAAACGTCCAGCAGTAAGTAAATAAATAAATAATTCTGAACACTACACACAACACCATCTAGTCCTCAAACTAAGCAAAGCTTGTTCTATCCAACCAGATAATTGGTGGAGTACGTAAATACATACCATCATCATCATTATCATATCAGCCCGTTGCCACCCACTGCTGGGTATAGACCTCCTCTTCAACACGCCGTAAACGGTCCTGTGCATGTCTCATCCACTGTCGTCCGGCAAACCTAGGCTAGATCTTCCCATCTGTACTTACTGAGTAAGGCCTTTGCATCTATTATAGATGATTTATGCAGCGTCAGCAACTGGTAATCATGGTCATCACGGAACCTGGGACATTTATTTATTTATTTATTAATCGGTTCACCAACACGGAGTACACTGTTACATTAAAAAAGGAATATGTCTGATTTGTACTAGCCTAGTGTCACTATAATTAATGGTGAAGACAGCATGTTAAAAATATTTAGAAACTGAGCTAGCAAGTAAAAAGCAAAATTACAGCAACATAATAGACAGAAATTATTACAATAGAGAAACTGATGATTAAATAATTAAAATTAAAATTACATAACAGTTAAAATAATAATTGATGGATTTGATGGATTAGGCTTGCCCAGCACCTATACCATCCTCTCAGAAGCCCGCGGCTTAGTTAGTTTCAGACGTATTGATCTGGTCTTTCCTCTGACTAACAGCTGACTAAGCTGAGAGGATGGTATAGGTGCTGTACTTACTATACAAAAAATACCCAGAGCCGGGACAAATAATTGCAGAACCATTACAAACACTTGTCCCGTGGCCGGAATCGAACCCGCTACCTCCTGCGTAGACCAACTGAGCCACAGAGGCTGAGATGATGATGAATATAATTAAATAAGTGAGAAAATCTAAAAAGTACGTCAATGGTGGCGATTTCGTTGTTGCAATAACTAGCTAAAGCTAATTCATCATCATTCCAGCCATACATACCATACATAGGCCTCCCTCATGGATTTCCAGTTTAAAAAAAAACGTCTCGGGTCCTGGTCCTTGGTTGCACAATCATGAGGGGTTGTTGCCATACTCGCCACGCTTGACAGGCGGATTGGCGAGCGCAGTAAAGCGTGTTTATGACGCGGAAGATGCTGCTGCCCTTAGCAGATTCTTTCTACATTCACGGGTAAGAGAGGAGGGGTAACATTCTACTGGCAGCACCCCACGGCAGCTAAAGCTAATTAAATTTAAGTAAAATAACATATAACTAGTGTCAAGTCTGTTCTTGCCCTCCTTAAAGCTAATTATAATTAGAGATTTGACGTTTCTTCATTTAGAACTGTCAACGTCAAAGTGGGTCAAATTGTTTCGTAATGACAGAAGCCGAATAGTTTCACGTCATTTAAGTACATTTTACGCAATTACCTCTATAGTAATTGACTATAGTTAGGAAGTGCGCAAACAGAATTGACACCAATATTCGGTTAGTGCTGTTTTAAAATTAAAACGTAAAAATTGTACCAAATTTGACACTGACAGCTCTTAATTTAGAAACGTCATGTCTCTAATTATAATCAGTTTGAGGAAGTCCAAATAAATGACACCTATAACTAGGTACGCTCTAGCTGCGAATGACAAGGGTCATCGGTCCATAGGACCTGTTCACGTCCACTGCTGGACATAGGACTCCCTCATACATCTCCAAGAACATGACGGGATTGTTGCCATACTCGCCACGATTGGCAGGTGGGTAGGTGTTGATACACGGAAAGACGCTGCTACCCATCTTCCGGAGCAGAGCAGACCCTTAGCAGTTTCTTACTGCATCCACGGGTGAGAGAGGATAGGCAACATTCTTATGCCGGCACCTCACGGCAATGAAAAGGGTAAATGTCCTCAATAAGGTCCCGGGAAATCCCGGACGAAACAATTAATTGCGAGAAATAAGTAAAAAACTCACAGTAAAGGTGGAACAGAGAGTTCAACGAGGGCACAGTGCTGGGTAAACAGCTGGTAACTTTTATAGGCTATTTTTTTGTATATAAAGTGTAAACCCACACTAAGGTATCATTTATAGAAAGGAAAAATGCATTCAAAATTTTGTCTCCAACGGGACTCGAACCCGTAACGTTCAGACGAACACCTTTAACGCAGGCTGATTTTCGACCTGACGATTAATTGCTCCGTGGCCGAACGATTAAGGCAGCCTGCGTTAAAGGTGTTCGTCTGAACGTTACGGGTTCGAGTCCCGTCGGAGACAAAATTTTGAATGCATTTTTCATTTCTATAGCTGGTAACTTATACATAACATACTAGCCAACCCCTGCCAAACATACTAGACGACCTCTGTGACGCAGCGGGCGAAGGTCCGCCAGCGACGTAAGAAGTGGCGGATTCCTCGGGACAAATGTCTGTACGATCTGCAGATATTTGTTCAAGGCGTTCTGGATGTTTTTCTATATATGTACATATGTATGTATATATTTAAAAAAAACTATCTAGTAGTATAATGTATTAAGTATATCAGTCATCTTATATCTAAACTAGCCGCACCCCGCAGTTTCACCCGCGTAGTTCCCGTTCCCGTGGGAATTTCGAAAAATTCCTTCTTAGTGCACCTCTAGGATGCTCATGGTATATGTGTGCCAAATTTCAAGTCTCTAGGTCCAGTGGTTTAAGCTGTGCGTTGTCTGTCATTCACTCAGTCACTCAGTCAGTAACAGAAGAGTTTTATGTATATTGATAACACAAGCTCTGCTTAGCGTGGGGCTAGTTAATTGTCCAGTATTGTTAATTGTGTTTTTTTATAAAGTAGTATAAGAATGCTGCCCTCGTCCACTGCTAGACCTAGGCCTCCCTCATGGATCTCCAAGAGAGCGTTGTTGCCATACTCGCAACTCTTTTCACTCATAGCACGAAGTTTGACCTACAAAAATACCCTTTGAATCCCGCGATAGCAATTCCTTCGAAGCCTGATGCAATCTCACAGAATGACACATCGCGTGTCCGGCTGTTATGAGCATATTTTATTCCATCAGTAAAAGTGTTGACGTCAGTACATTTTCATTTACGAAACAAAACAGTCACGAAAGAAAACAAATCATCATCATCAATTCAGCTGTGAAACGTCCACTACTGAACACAGGCCCCTATCATGGATCTCCATGAGGAGTAGTTGCTATAATCACGACGCTAAGCAGGCGGGTTGGCGAGCGCAGTACTGGATGTTGATACACGGGAAGACGCTGCCGCCCATCTTCCAGAGGTATCCCTTAGCAGGCTCTTACTGCATCTACGGGCATGAGAGGAGGGGCAAGCAACATTCTACTGCCGGCACCCCAAGGCACTACAAATATATTTCATACAATAACTTACACGATCTATAAAAAATATTTGGTAACAAATCCGCTAACCTATATCTAAGAAGCGCTTAAGAAAACACTCAAAAATATTTCAACACGTGTTTCCCTCTGTACAAGGCAGCTTCAAGAGAAATCAACTCTCTGTTCGTCATGGATACGCTAGAAATAACGAAGACGGAGAGGCCCAGTAACACTATTCCTGAAAGTACTTTCTGTTCGGTCGGAGAGGCAATACGTTCAGGGAGCGCTGGTGTTGTTCATTATTGGACTCTAGATGACAACTAGATGTTGCTTCTCCTCTCTTGCCCGTGGATGCAGTAAGAATCTGCCAAGGTATCTCTGGAGATATGCAGCAGCGTCTTTCCGCGTATAAACATCCCGTACTGCACTCGCCAACGCGCCCGCCAAGCGTGGTGAGTACGGCAACAACCTATCATAATCAGTATTATTCATGAGGGAGGCCTATGTATAATCATAATAACTTTATTACACACCAACTTTAAAATACCGCAAATACAGGAGACAAAAATAACAAATAAATGTGCAATGGGCGGTCTTATCGCAGAGCGCGATCTCTTACAGGCTTGGATGACGCGACTTAAAACCCAGATTGAACCCAGTGCATTTAACTTGCAAAACAAACAAGCTTGGAACCTCAGCAGCTACATCGTAAGAGGAGGTCGGGCTATACGGCCCCCATTAACTCGGTCAATACAACTTAACTGTTCTTAGTATTTTTAATTCATTAGTTTTAATTAAAAAAGCTTTGGCGCTCAGAGATTTCATTCTCGTACAATAATGAAGTTTGCTTTGAAGTGAAAACAGTTGATGGAGTCTTCGCCTTTGTTCCAAATCTTTTTGTTTTACTTAATCTGTTTTGTTTTATTCTAGAGTGGATAAAACGGAATTAATTTGCAAATTTCCGGATAATCCAGAGCGTTAAGTGAGTTTAGTTAATTAAGCCGCATCGGCCAAGTGATATAAAGCCCGACTTTCGATTATAAGGCCGTGGGTTTCGTTACCGGACGTGCACCAATGAATTTTTTTTTTAAATTGTTTGTGCTGTTTAAACTCGTGCTTTTAGGGTGAAGAAAAACATCGTGAGGCAAACCGCGGCTTAGTCAGCATTAGAGGTTCTTTCTTCTAACTAATAGCCAGCTATGTTAGGAAGATAGTAAAGTTGCGGGGAAAGTCTAATTCAACAATCAAGCCACTGCAGCGTTTCGTACACCTTGAATACCAGTTGCTGACGCTGCAAAAATCATCTGAATCAATAGAGGGAAATTCTCAAATGTAATAGGCGATATATTACGAGTATATCGATCGTATTTTAGCAACAAGTCAAAGATTTTAACATTGAGGTCTGTGTTATGTCAAAAGTTAAGGAATTATTTAAATTTCGTACTAGCTACAATAATTTATTGGCTAGCACAAGCCCTAGCAAAAGCAAATAGAGTATTGTTTCATTTTATTTCATTTTTCTAAAAATCACGAAAAACAAATCACTAAAAGCAGATAACACATCAGCTAACAACCTTGCGAAAAGCACATTCGTGTTATATTATTAAAGCTCGGTGATTGCCAAACCCGAACCTGTATTATATTATCTGTGCCCGAACTAACACGCGAGGTGGCCCGACCTCCCCTGAATATTTTATTTGGAAAAATCAATTGTTTTCACACGGCATGGGATATCGATTGGGTCGGAAAAGCTTTACGATTGAAATACCCATGGGAAAAACGTATGGAAAATGGGTAAAACCCATAAGATACCATTGTACCAATTTCATTAAAATTAAGTGCCTATACTGGGCGATAGCCGTAATGCCTACTGCATTACGGCTATCGCCCAGTATCTACTCCTCTCTTGCCCATTGATGCTCTAAGAAACTGCCAAGAGATACCTCCACAAAATGGGCAGCAGCGTCTTTTCGTGCATCTGACGTCAACTGCTGGATAAAGGCCTCCCTCATTCATCACTAAGTACCTGATCATAAGGGATTCTTGCCATATTCACCACGAGCGCAGTACAGGATTTTGATACTCGGAAAGACGCTGCTGCCCATCTTCCGAAGGTATTCCTTAGCAGGCTCTTACAGTATCTACGGGCATGAAAGGAGGGGTAACATTCTACTGCCGGTAACCCACGGCAGAGGTATATTTCAATAAATCTCACTAATAATAAAATGCCGAAAGTTTGTTTGTAAGGAGCTTTGTTATCTCTTCACGCAAAAACTAGCGTACATATCGAGCTGAAATTCTGCAAACATATAGATGTTGAATAGGATTAACACATAGGCTACTTTTTATCCAGGTACAACGAGGGAGGGCACAAGTTTGTAAATAATAATAATAATAAAGCTGAAAGTTTGATTGGATGGAGGTATGTTACCTCTTCACGCAAAAACCAGGCTACTGATTGAGCTAAAACTTTGCATACGTATTGATGTTGACTAGGATTAATACATAGGCTACTTTTTATCCGGGTACAACGCATGCGAAACGGCGGGCAGAAGCAAGTATTTCAATAAATTACAGACAACTTGAGAACCTCTTTTGTACTCGGTATAATAAAAGGAAAACATTCTGCTTTATTGGATTTTCACAACCGTACTTAGGTCATCCACTAACGACGTCAGGTTTAAACAGTCAGACATGTCACATGCATCGCTCTAAAGCCATTGAAATACAACATTCATTTCCCAGCGAAATAACTTATTCTAGAAGCGTCCTTAACAAAACAAGAATAGCGAATCTAACAGGGAGTTGGCGTAACTTAAAAGGAAACTTAAAAGTTTATCCTACTTACGAGGATTTGGAAACCCGTTGGAGAACGAAACAGATTAGGTTTTTTAGCCGACTTTAGTATGAAAAGTGTTTTGATCTAAGGTCACTTTTGCCTTAGCTCGTGGCGCAGTTCATAAAAAGCCACCTGAATCAAATCAAATCAGATAAAATTTGCCAAGAGTGAGTCGGACTCGCGCACCGAGGGTTCCGTGCCCTCATAAATTACATATAATATATGATAAAGGCGGTTTATATTTGTTGGAGAACCGTTTCCAACCCCCTTTTCGGAAAAAAACTATGCAAAAGAGAGTTCGCTATAATTTTCCTGTAATCTTTACATATACTTTTATTAGCTACTAGCTGTGCCCACGACTTCGTCCGTGTGGACTTAGATGTGCTTAAGTCCGTAAATAAGCTGTATAATACTCGTATAGTGACCGTAAAAATAAGCAGAGAAATCAGAAAATTCGAATGCTCAGAGCGACATTCAAGTAAATATTTTAAGTTTATTAATTTCCGAAACACATGTAGTACATGCTTACTTGGGATACTCAGAAAATTCTACGAAAATGAAATAAACTGCTCTATGGGTAAATCTTTTCAAAGTACTCTGTGGAGAGTACTTTGAGGCTGGGGCAGCCTCTATACAAAGTTTTATGCAAACCTGTTTTCGAAACATTTTTCCAGTCCGCCGCAGACACCTCGTTTAAAGCCTGCTGTAACAATGACAGCGCATCTTCCGGCGACTAAAATTGTATCCCTTTGAGCTAATTTTTTATTTTTGGGAATAAAACGAAGGCAGAGGTGACCAGCGTTCTGCTTAGGAAGTCCCTCGTTTTGAATGGGGTGTGCGCGTTGTCGTTGTAAAGCAGTAGCCCGCGGAGCCCTGTATTTGGTGGCTAGTTGCTTATAGCAGAGAAAACTTCTGCCAAGCCTTTGATAGATTACCATTCGGTGTTGATGCTTTTTTGGTTCCGTAAAGGAATTGAGACCAAATAGCTATATTAAAAAAAACACGCGATCAAAATCATTTATGATTTCATGCAATTGAATAAATTGCTGTATGTAGAAGTAAGCGTAAATAATAGCATTCAAAATTGTTTGGGTGCACTGCATTATACACTTTTAATGAAAGAACATCTTTGATAATTCTTTAAGTTAATGACAAAACCTTCTTTCATAATAAAATCCTAAATGTTGCTGAATATACACAAACCGCTTTATGTATGCTTATTATATTTGAATATTACTTGATTTATCATGGATCCCATCATCAGAACTCTTATAAGCAAGCAAACATTACTAAGTGAAACAAAAAAACCAACCGCAAATTTAAATGCTTTAGCATTAAGTCCTCCTTACACAATTTATTGTTATGTGTTAAAGTGTTAAATAAATAAATAAATAAATAAATAAATTTAGGTCATACACTATTGAAGAACTCCAGTATCATCATTTCATCATTTCAGCCATAAAACGTCCACTGATGAACACAGGCCTCCCTCATGGATCTCCATGAGAGGTAGTTGCCATACTCACCACGCTTGGCAGGCGGGTTGGTGAGCGCAGTATGGGATGTTGGTACACGGATAGACACTGCTGCCCATCTTCCGGAGGTATCCCTTAGCAGGCTCTTACTGCATCCATGGGCATGAGAGGAGGGGTATCATTCTACTGCCGGCACCCCACGGCAACTCCAGTATAACTTACATTATTTAATTCCATTAAGGTTCATTCCAATGACCCTGAGTTTTGTAATTAGAAAAAAAACTTTGCGTGACACTCTCACAAACAAACAAACAAACCGACAAATAGAGTTTTTTTACGTTTTATTACCTTTTCCTCATGTATCCCACTTATTTATTTGCAAAAATATTAAATGTACAGACGCGAAAGGTTTAGGATTTTATTATATTTACCTATAGATAAAAAAATTAAGAGTTTATCTCTACAAACTTCGGAGATAAGAGAAACAGTATTTTTTTTTCAATATTTTTGTAAATAAGTTTAAGACGATACGGTTTAAAAGAAAACTAAAAAGCGTTTATTAATGTATCTCTTGCAATCATAATAAGAACATTTTCAACATTTTTATATAGTCTATAATAATGAAAAATTTTATACCATTCCAAATTTCAAGTCGATAGCATCAGTAGTTCCCAAGATATCCATTTGTGACAGACAGACATACAAAGTGATACCATAAAGGTACCATTTTACCATTTTGGTCCGGAACCCCAAAAATACTTTATTAAGTGCGGCCGCATGGACCTTACTAATGCGTCATAAATAACATAATTATAAAATAAAATAAAAACAAATTAATAGAATAAAGCACTTATTTATGTTAGCGAACAGAAGAACCTAACTCAGTCGTTATAGTCATTATTTTTCAAACAATTTTCTTTTGCTAATACTAACTAATGCCGGTGACGATGAAAATGATTTCAAAGAAATTAACAACCTTATCAAAAACTTACGATTCCGGTGGGATCCCGCCATCAATTTTTATAAGGTTATTCATTAATTTGAAATGTTCTACTTAAGTGTGGTTAAACACTATATAAATTACAAACTGATGATAATGATAATGATGATGATGAGAAATCAGACACAGTCACTATCGATCAGGCATTACACAGTAACATGTCCGGAGCACTGCCAAATGTTCCTAATACGTGCAAAAATACTCGCCCCGATAAACAACTGCGTTGCTATTCGTAGGCCGTGAAACACAATGTAGCAACAATTATATACCTCACAGAAGGTTCACTTAGGTTGAATAAGATCATCTATTATCTATATTATCTTCTTTATTTATTGTTGTGCCAAACAGGGTCTATAATGCTTCTTAACACCATTGTCAACACCATTGTACCTACATTATAGAACACAATAAAGTATTGAGTATTGAAAAAGAAAAGATTTTGCCGTTTGGTACCAATATATTGGGCAGTAGAATGTTACCCCTCCTCTCCTGCCCGTGGATACAGTTAGATCCTGCTAAGGGATACCTCCGGAAGATGGGCAGCGGCTTCTTTCCGTGTATCAAGATCCTATTCTGCGCTTTCCAACCCGCCTGTCAAGCGTGGCGAGTATGGCAACTACCCCTCATGAAGATCCAAGAGGCCTGTTTTAGCAGTGGACGTTTTACGGAAAATTATGATATCGATCCTTGACTCTTCCTAAAGCCGCAAATGCTTTCAGAGTTGGTTGAAGCTACGAAAGCCGATGGCGGGTTAGTAGACATTTTTGATAATGTCATATCGGTTAAGCACCGATTTTAGCGAGGGGTTACACGAGGGGTTCGAACCCCACAGGAATATCAAATTTAATAAAGTTTTATTTTCTTGAAATTTTCTTATTCTTTTATCTTAGTCTGGTTTGACACGATACAAATTACAAATTGCTTTTTATTTATTGATGGATCATAATAAATATACTAAAAAATACGATTTTACGAATATCTTAAGGAAACCTTCTGAATGGCGTAAACAAGGTATCTACTGTGCCAAAGTCGCGCGGTCACGCGATGTCGCACGCCAAATAGTGCGTGCGACATAGCGTTAGAGATGTGGAACTGACATGACATAATAATGAGTTTTATATTATAATTTTGGTCCCTATCGAACTTAAATGTAAAAAAAATATACATAAATATAGGCAGTAAATAAACATGAATAATATATTATGTTTCGTTCATTTTATTTTCTGCCTATATTAGGAATATTTCTTTACTTGTTACTTCGATGTGTCATAAAAGCGTGTTTTAAGTTTTTTATAGTATTCAGTTTTTACTTTATTGTACGGTTTATTGTTTAAGCATGCTACAAAATTAGTTACATCTAACATTAAAGATGGCGTTATTATCATTTATCGGTAGGAAACACAATTTGACAATAACAGCAATTGTGATTAATCACACAAGCGCGGGTGGCCGAGGAACGTTCTCAGTGGCGCCTAATAAGAGAGGCCTATTCCCAGCAGTGGGCTAAATGTGGGCTGATGATGACGATGGTGATACACGAGCGCGTTGAAATCATTCCTGCTTGCGTAGCAAACAGCTACGAAACTGCTACGAGGTAGAAAGGATATGTGAGGAAATTATTTAATCCTGCCGATCCTACTCAGGATAATGGAATAAAATCATCAAATTATTGTATTTTCGTCGGTCCTTGATAATTCTACAAAGTTTCAATTAAATTTGATCGTTTTAAGTGGGCCAAAATCGAGTTCAAAGGAGCCGGTTAACATACAAACATGCAAACATACAGACATCCAAACATACTAGTGAAGCTAATAAAAGCGTAAGCGTTGCAAATACAGACGACTTGAGAACTTGGTCCTATTTGAAGTCGGTTAAATAACGCGATACATATTATCATAACATTTTCTATGGATACACAGCTAATGGCTGGATAATAGATAACAAAAATATAATTTTATCTCAGATGGCAAACAGGTAAAGTAGATTATCCTGTAATGATAATCCACTCAGGCTTTGTGGAGGCTTATTACCTTTTAATGTAAACGAAGATAAAAATATTATATTTGTCCTTTTAACATGACATGGGACTGCGCATGTAATCTGCCTATGTTTTCATCATCATTACAGCCGTAAAACGTCCACTACTGAGCACAGGCCTCCCTCATGGATCTCTGTGAGCGGTAGTTGCCATACTCACCACGCTTGGCAGGCGGGTTGGCATCGCAGTACGGGATTTTGATACACAGAAAGTCACTTCTGCCCATCTTCTGGAGCTATCCTTTAGCAGATTCTTATTGCTCCAAGGGCATGAGAGGAGGGGTAACATATTCTTCTGCCGGTACCCCACGTCTTAAATAAGCTAAACTTTTTAAAATTAAATGAATTACAATATAAAATGATTAGATTACTTATTAAAATAACTTTGCTCAGCATCGGGATTAATGTGTAAACGAACATTTAGAATGTATGGGTTCATCATCATCATCATCATCTCAGCCATAGTAGGACAACCACTGCTGGACATAGGCCTCCCTCATAGATCTACAAGTACTGATCATGAGAGGGTTGTTGGTATACCCGCCACGTTGGCAGGCGGGTTGGCGAGCGCAGTACAGGATGTTGTCCTCCCTTTCCCGTGAGTACAATAAGATTCTACCCAGGGATACCTCCAGAAGATAACCACAGCAGCGGCTTTCTTTGTATCAACATCCCGCACTTGCCAACGCCTGCCAATCATTCTGAGTATGGCAAGAAACTTACTGGAGAGTGTCTCGTGACGGCTGATTTTTGTACAAAATCTCTTCCATTTTCTTTATATCCCAGATCGCTTTTTATTCTGCAGACGATAGTAAGGCGGAATGATTTATATTGTTGTCAGATTCAGCGGGAGCTGTGTTACAGTGACCTCGCTACTTCTGGAAGCTTCACGTTATTGGTACACGAACCATTAGGAAGGATTTCCTTTCATGCTGTTATGGACTACCTCCGTGATGAGTTGTATTAGAACTATCATTAAAAGATTGAAGTATTATGAAAGGTTGACTTTACATTGGCAAATTGTTTTCAAAATAATTTACATGAAAGATCAATAGAATCAATTTACCAACATTCGTCACCACGTTCTAACAAACAATATTTCGAATGGTTGTCTGCTTCTTCTTCCTATTTACGCGAACACCAGGTAAGTTCATAAACTCCCTTGCGCATTTCGTTCGGAAGTCCTATATTGGTATAGGTTTTCTTTAATTTGTTTCAGAACGCTAACAGTTGGTTATTAAGATGTTGCGGGTAATTTTTACCCGACTGTGCGACGCAAAGGAGTGGTAATGTGTTCATCAGTCTATGTATGTATGTTTATTTACTATGAGACAATAAAGATCTTAATATTTTATCACTATCGCTACATATTATACTAGCAGTTCGCCACAAACTTAAGACTTCATTCAATAAGGTCCTTTTGCTATTCAAATTCAATTACAATTCCTATTGTATGAATGTGGCGCCCCCTATGAACTGTGGCGCGAATAGAACCTGTAACCTCCTGGTTTTCAATCGGCTACTAACTCTTGGTAAAATCTCCTGATGTTTAAATTTCAGTTCAAGAGTCTTGCTGAATCCACGGCAAGAGAGGCGAGGCATTCTACTGCCGGCAACACACAATTCAGTATCTAGATTTAATTTGTACGAGGCAGGAGCGTAATTCTCGTAACTATGAGAAAATATCACGATTAATAAATATCGTTGTAACCGTCAAAATAAATCAATTAATTAATCGCTATATTATATTATTATCTCACCGGACCCGCTAGATGGCGTTGCAATTTGTGTGCGGTGCGTTACGAAATTCGGGCGTGTCATCTAGTGTATGATAAGTAAGTACCTTAAACAAGCTTCGCTTACTTTTTCTGCTTGCTGGATATTTAACAGCACTAGATGCTGTTGTGAACTATCTTGCATTTTATAGCTGAAATTCCTCAAAAACAAGTCGACCAGCAACTTCATTGGAACACGAGATTAAAAGCTTTTTCGAATATCTAAGCTTGCTAGTAAAGTCAGCAGGGGGTAATAATTCAGGAGTATCATACGGGGAAGCCTGAATAACCGATGTGCTGGGTTCAATGCACGAGGCCGGCAAAGTATTTGGACACGTAACCTAGTTCCTAGACTTGCAGACTGCAGAGATAGTAGATTAATTTAGGTACTTACTAGCTTCTGACGCGGTCTTGCCCGAATTTTCATTTGGGCTTTTGATGTCAATATGAACTAAAACTATAAGTGAAGGTGTGAGGTTTCTTCTTCGCTACCTACCCTTAATCATCATCATCATCATCACAGCCGTAGGACATCCACTGCTGGACGAAGGCCTCCCGTTACCATACTCACCACGTTTGGTAGGCGGGTGAGTAATTACATTCCCTTACCAAATGATAGAGGTATTAAAAGCGAGCGAATCCAAGTATTTGCGATAAAAAAATTAAATGTGTTTTGTTTTTCTTTTGCAAATTGACATTTTAAAGTAGCTTCTGTGCTCTAATGAATAAAAACTATTGACTTTGACGTCACGATCGATAGAAATCATCTTAATTTTAGTTTTCTACAAGTATCATTAATCAAGGTCATGGACGAAGTTATGAAGATGGCTAGGTTGAAATGGAGATGGGCAGGGCACTTGGTGAGAAGGGACGATGGAAGATGGTCAAAGGCCGTAACAGAATGGTGGCCAATAGACACGGTGCGATCTAGAGGTCATCTCGCTTGATGGTACAATGACATTATTACTTCTGTTGGGACTCAGCGGACAAGAATCGCAAGGGACCGTAAACAATAGCGCATTTAAGAGGAGGCTTATACCCAGCAAACGAGCTAAAATCATCATTATTTATTATATCAGCCAAGAAACGTCCACTACTGAACACAGGCCTCCCTCATGGATCTCCATGTAAGTTGCCATACTCATGCTTGGTAGGCGTGTTGGCGAGCGCAGTACGGGATGTTGATACACGCAAAAACGCTGCTGCCCATCTTCCGGAGGTATCCATAGCAACTGCATCCTCGGGCATGAGAAGAGGGGAACATTCTACTGCTGGCACCCCACGACTACTCCCAGGGTTGATATGATAATCATTAATCGATTCGCTTTTGTAAGTTTATTGATACGCTCCCAACCCTATTCATTTCTTTCCCCTTTACTGTTTTGACCCAAAAAGCTGGCGCCGATAGCCAACGCTCAGCGCATCCAATTTTCCACCAGTAATCAAGTCGGTATTGGCTCCATCACGCCGCGTCTAGTAATCGCTGGACTTCTGTTAAACGGTGATAGCCATTTATCCTCCAAGCTTTCTAGGTCAGAACCAGGGGCCTTATTCTCATGAAGATGATAACACAATAGATAAATATCATAAAAACTGTCGTTAAGTATTGTATTGAAACCAACGTTATTTTGACGGTTACAACGATATTTATCAAACGTGATATTTTATCATAGTTACGAGAATTACGCCCTTGCCTCGTACAAATTAAATCTAGGTACTGAATTGTGAGGTGCCGGCAGTAGAATGCCTCGCCTCTTGCCGTGGATTCAGCAAGAATCTGTCAAGAGATACCTCCAGATAAGATGGGCAGGAGCGGCTTTACGTGTATCCAGTACTGCGCTCGCCAACCCGCCTGTCACGCGTGGTGAGTATGGAAAGGGGGTAACATTCTACTGCCGGCACCCCACGGCAACAGAACTTAAAATTAACAAATCTAGTTCAATGGTTCTCAAGTGGTTCTTGGATAAAACAAGGAAAGCTTCAGCTCCTTTAGAACTGTTTTAAAGGCCTTTAGAACCACTGTCTCTCTTATCAGACGCAGGCAAAGTTGCGCAGGACAGTTAGTGTTGCATATTATTAATATTTTTTTTTATCGATTCTTCTTCCAACTGACTATCGGATTTCCACATATCGTCACTTTTAACATCTGTCATTATTGACTTGTTTTTTTTTTTTTTTTAATTTCGAAACTGGATCAGCTGAGAGTAAATAATCTCACTAGATCCATAATTTATTGCTGTTCTAAAAACTGGATCTACTGAAGGTTAAAACTCTCACTGGATCTACTGAGAGTGATCCGGTATTACCTACTGTTTCGAGCCAATAGCGAACGGAAAGCTCTAGTAGTGCACACGTGAACTGAATGCAGTGCATCCAATCTCCCACCTGCAATAAAACCTTATTGGCTCAGCCACTCCCAGTGAATTTTAATAAAAAGTAGGGTTTCTTCGAAAGTAAGAAACTTAATCAGGAGGCCAAACCCCCTTATATACATAGCGCTATCTGTCTGACAGTCTGTCTGTCTGTCTGTCTGTGTATGAGACGATTACAACCGAATGCAATGACCGATTTACATGAAAACTTTTTTGTTAGCACCGTCTTAATGAGAGAAATGTACTGATTGATCTTGGTGACCCTGAGGTCACAGGAACCAGAGTTATTGTGGCCTCAAAAGGTCACCAAAAAATACTAAAATTCAAATGGCCGCTTTTTTATCACATAAATTGTGTAAAGACGTTTTAAGTTGACATTAAACTTTAATGGAAAATGTGTCTTTTATTATTTTTAGTACGTTTAAATAAAAGCTTGTTTGTTAAAAAGTCTTTTTACTTTTAAGTTATTATTATATTTCAGTTTCGCATTCTACGCATCATCTTTCATTTGATAACAAACTCGGGTATATTTGGAAACATTCGATTATTCAATCCCTATTTCACCCCCTTTATTTCGTAAACTTCTTAAGCGATTTTGATAAAACATGTTTAAGCACCATCGCCGGAAAACCTGCTTTTATTATAATATAATAACATAAACACGGGAATTTATCACGTAATACCTTTGATTATTCCCGACGTTTCGACTGTGTTTCAACAATCGTGGTCCCGGGTTGACTGGAGATTTCATTGGAGTGTCCATCAAATCTGCTTTTAAATAAAAAAATCTGCGACACATAGACGCAATAGAAGTTTGACCGCCATGGTCAAACTTGTAACAACACTTTTTGTCAGGGGTTAAACAAAATGTTTATATCTTAAACTTATATAAGGTGCTAACAAATTAGTCACGGATATTTTTACAGCTGATAGTACTCGGTTCTCGGAGTACATTTAAGTATGAAACATCATAGGTTTTGTTATGTTTTTTTGGAGAAAACTAGGAAACAAATTTGCTACGTTAAAACACCCTGTTAATAAGATAATTAAATGAGACCTCTTTAGACATATTCTAGAACCTCTTTAAACCATCATTCAAGTGGCCTCATAAAGTTGATAAATAAAATACTTGAATCATAATGACATTTAAGAAAAACTACTTTTGATGTGACATGACAGACAGTGTTAAACCATCTTGACAGGTACATAATAGGGGTGATTATTTTAAAAATTAATTATAATTTATTTTTTGTTCAGTAAATGAAAACAAAGAAATTATATACAAAGGTTCTTTAATAACAAGTAAAAGTTAATTGTTATAATGTAATGTATTATCTCTTAAAATATCCGAGACTAATTTGTTAGCACCTTGTATAATGTTTTTCCTTTTTGTTACAGAGCCATGCCGTAGTAATGGTGGACATCTGACAACATGGAGAAGTTCACTGCGATAGTGGCGCTGCTCTGCGTGCTTGCGGTAAGTTTTGGCATATTTTTTAAGTTTTTTATTTATAGGCATTAGAATCCTGAATTTCATTAGAGGCCGTAGTGGTAAAACTTTATGAAGAGTTCATCCGGGGAAGTACCTTACCTATTTCTGCCGCTAAATGGTTATGCCTGCATTGCTGTGTTCAGGTTTGAAGGGAAAGGAGTTTGGGAAAATTACGGGCACATGAGACCTTACAACTTTATGTCTCAGGGTGACGGGTGCAACGTAATGCACCGTTGGTCACGTGCTTCGTGAATGTTATCACGGCAGTATTGCAGTTTTAGAGGATACCGCTTATCATCAGACGGGTCTTCGGCTTTCTTTTAGTCGTTTCAAAAAATAGGAATAGTCGCGGAATTTACGTTGCATTCGGTTTCAAAAAAGTCGTATCATATTATGCGACGACTTACAAAACTACGCTCTTTTGGCCTCAGGCTTGAGTTATTTATTTATTAAGGTCATCCAACAAGAAAATCACATAACATGTGTCAATTAGTTATAAAAAATATGTTGTCTGTGTGTTTCTCCAATTACAGGGTGCCTCAACGTGCACAATTGATGATACACCCACTGCTTGGTGTGGGTAGGCATCCCTATGCGTACGCCATTTAAGCCCGTCCTTTATTATTATTTTTTATTATTATTTATTTATACATACATTTGATAAGAACGGCTTACACCACTTACACTAATCAATCAATATTAACAATTATAAATATTTATTTATTTATTTATGAGCCTGATTCTTCCCACTGCAGGGCAAAGGCCTCCCTTCCCTCTCTCCACTGGTCCAATATTAAATAAAAAAATAATAATAAAAGTTGCTGTGCTAAGCCAGGAATTGCCCGCGACCTGGCGAATTTCGACCCATTGCGCCATCGGACGACCACGACTTCTCCAACCAGGCCTTGGTCACCATTCAGTCAAAGTTTTGGTCTACCTGCCGTCACCTCTTTGAGCCAAGAGACCAGCCCATTCCATTTAAGATTCGTAACCCTGATTCCAACGTCTTAAGCCCTATTCCGGCGCTGGATCTATGTGTTATAGAGATGAGTCCGGTATACCATAACAAAATAACCGTTAGCTTGATTCAAAAATATAATATAACGTTATTGTAAGGTGCGCGTACCGCTAGGGGATAACTGTGTAAAGCGAGTATCGCCCACAACCGATCAACCAACAACTTATCATAGTTATCATAGCTATCCAACCCTTCAATAACCATCACTTATAATCTAGGCACGCTTGCTACCGTCCATCCACCTGATTTAGTTAGAAATAACCAATACTGAGTTAGGTATAATGCACAAATATTTACGAATTCTTGGAAGTATTGATGGTATATGTATTCTAACGTAATTGGGTACCAGTTGGTGCTTACATTATCGGAACAAAGTATCTAACTAATAATTGTTGGCAAAAATACTATTAGTTGATGCCGAGCATGGTTCGAAGGCTGTTTGAAAATCCGCATGATTTAAACTGACTGGAGTGTTGTTGAAAAATGTAATCCAAGACAATAATAATAGACAACTTCTCTTCCGTAATATAATTCAGATTTCTCGCAAGATTGTGCAGGAAAAATTTGAAATAGGAACGTATATACAATATCATATTTTTAAAATAGTTTATAACTGGCCAGTCTTTCATTACATGAAAACTTTTTTTTCGCAATACTTTCTTAGAGGCCTGGTATCTGTATTAAAACATATCCTTTGATTTTAACCAAAACAGTTTCGGAATTTGAATTAGTTGAGATGTTTGCGTTTAGTTTCTTCATATATCTACTATATTATCTATCTATATACATATGGCGGAAATACCGCCCAAGCAACAGATTCCAAACTTTAGGGCAATTAAATTAGAGTCCTGAAACATAAACACAATTTGGGCCAAACAGGGTCCTGTTAAATAATTGACCCAATTAAGTTTCATTTGATTATATTCAAAACATTGTCAGTGTATTCTGTCATCATCATCATCACCACGACTTCACTCATATGCCTCCCTCATGGATCCCTCCAAGATCAAAATTATATTACCCATCTGGTATATTATAACACAAGCTCTGCTTACTTTAGTTCTATGCAAAATGGCCAGCAATATTTAATAATATTATTAATATATGAAGTTGAAACTTCAAAAAGGGGATTTTTAATAAGGTATAACTTAGTACCAGTGTGAAAATTGTATAATTGTTGTGGAAATAAAAAGATGCTGTTCTATTTACTGGAATCACAAACGATATCTTCTTATCAAATAATGATAACTGAAAAGTCCTCTCACTGCATTCAGTACCAAAATAATAATAATAATAATAATAATAATAATGTTTATTTGCACCTTAATAATTACATTTTACAAGTAGTCTTAATTAAAAAATAGGCCTAAGGTTGTAAGATTAACTTATTTTAGTGATACAACTAATTGCCTAAACTAGGATTGAGAGTATCCTGTGTGATAGGCATTAGCGCCCACCTTCAAAAGGTAACAATTCATATTTGGCCTTGAAATAGTAGCTTAGTGTTTACTAAAATGTTGCTTTGTTGTGTGCATTTGTGTAGGTTGCATGTTGTTGTGTATAAATGTATGTGTGTGTGTGTGTATGAATGTGTGTGTGTGTGTGTGTGTGTATGAATGTGTGTGTGTGTGTTTATGTGTCCTTTAGCCCTACTACTAAGCATCTATATCACTAACTGAAAACTTATTACTAAAGGGTGTGTAATGAATGATATAAGTGTGTATATAATTGAAAAGAATGACTATGTTTGAATAAATATAAGAGGATGTATTATGTATGGGTGTGTGTGAATTCACTATGATATTATTTTAAAGAGATCCTCAGTAGACTCATATGATAATGAAAGGAGCCAGGTAATTAAGGTCTGCTTACATAGTACTTTATTCATCAGGAAGATTTCTAAGTGTTTGTTAATTTTGTTGTATAACCGAGGACCAAGGAAAGTTGAGAATCTATGTGCAAACGATGTGCAGCAGCTACTAGTTACGAAAGCTTGATATTTTCTCCTAGTGTTTGTTCGTGAAGAGTCGATCATATCTGTTTTGCCATGCTGTTTTAGGATCAGGTGTAGTATAAAAAGTTGGCGAACGGTAAGAACGTTACATTCCTTATATAATACTGTTGTGTGGTATAATTTTGGTTTGAAGTAGCTAACTTTTAATAGTGCTCTTTGAGCTCTTTCGGCATATATAAGATGAGATTTAGCTGCCCCACCCCAGCAAGTAATGCAATATGAAAGAATAGACTGACATAAAGAGGTGTAAATCAAATTCATTAACCGTGAGTCTGCAGAATATCTGAGTTGTTTGAAGATGTAAATGAGCTTTCTGACTCTATTTGAGATGTAATTAATATGAGTTTTAAAGTTAAGGTTATTATCTATTACAATACCTAGATATTTAATAGATTCTACAGCTGATAAATAAGGGCAATCGCAAGTTCCTGAGGTAGAGAAGTTACAGGTGTGAGCGGTTATATTATAGATAAGGGGTATAGGATAGGGAGGGTTACGGATCGAGAAAGGAATATATTTTGTTTTTTGCGTGTTTAGTGACAGATAATTATAGGCCAACCATTGAGTTACTTTGTTGAATCCAACTTGTGCTTTCTCAAAGACCTCCGTCCATGATCCTCCGTAAAAGGTGAGCGTAGTGTCATCTGCATAAGACATAATTTTACAGTTCTCTATTTTAAGTAATGTAAGGTCATTAATATATACTAGGAAAAGGGTCGGGCCGAGAATGCTACCTTGCGGAACGCCATGAGTGGTAGGTAAGCTATTACTAGTATAGTTATCAATTTTGACCCTCTGTGACCTGCCCGTCAAGTAGTCTACGAAAAGTTTTAGTTGTATTCCACGTATACCAAGATTTTCTAATTTATATACGAGTATAGGGACAGAAACCGTGTCAAAAGCTTTAGCAAGATCTAGGAATATAGAAAGACATTTTGATTTACTGTCAACTTTTTTCACAATAAATTCAGTAAATTCAGTAAGTGCATCTTCCGTAGATTTACCGCGGCGAAACCCAAATTGTCCTTTAGCGAGTAGATTATTTTTTTCCAAGTAATTGATTAGTCTATAATTAATAATTTTTTCTAATATTTTTGAAAGTGAAGTTAAAATTGAGATTGGTCTATAGTTTGTGACACGGCTTCTGTCTCCACCTTTAAATATAGGACGTACTGTAGATCCCTTTAGTGATTTAGGAAACACTCCCTGATCCAGGCAGAGATTCAAGATATAGGTGAGAGGAGCAAGTATTTCATTTTTTATACATTTAAGAATGTTTGATGAGATTCCATCATCGCCTGATGAACAATTGCTTTTTAAACCTAGAATAATATTTTCAACCTCTTGCTCATCAGCGTTTAATAGCACAAATGAATTAATGGGTGGTTTAATTTCAGAGACGTGAGGTACAATTTGCTCTGGTAGGAGAATTTCATTAGCCAGTTTTTCCCCGATAGTGGCGAAAAAGATGTTGGTGGTATCTACAGCTAATTCAGGAGATGGTGCAATTGAAAAAAGTTCGTAGGGGTGTTCTTTTTTTAGTTTTCTGTTAGTAATGTTATTAATAGCATTCCATATTTTTTTACTGTCTTTGCCAGCATCTATTAATTGTTGACGTTCATATTGCCGTTTAAGTTTTTTAATTAGGTTGTTACAGTAGTTGCGATACCTTTTATAGGTGATTTCAAGGGTTACGTTTAAGGGGGTCTGTTTTAATTTTTTATGCATTCGATCTCTATTTCGTATGCATCTGACAAGACCCAATGTCATCCAAGGCTTGAGTAGTCTATGTCTCGATGAGATGGTTAAAAGTTGTGAATGTGAAACAATTATATTTTGAAGCTTAGATATGAATTGATCAATAGCAGTGTTAGGGTCTCGTAATTTATAAACGAACGAGAAGTCAATATTTTTACAGTCATTTAAGATATTTTCAAAGTTTAATTTAGTTATTTGTTTATTTAGTTTAAATTTCTGGGGATTTGTTTCAATGCAACATAATATAGTTTCATGATCGGTGATAGCTGTTTCGAGAATGAAACATTTTACAGAAAATTTAGTTTTTAGGATTACATGATCTAGACAACTTTTTGAGCGAGTAGTGTCGTTGAAAGCTGGTAAGAACCCATTATGCGAGAGAAAGTCTAGGTAATCAGGTAAGAGTTTATCTGTACTGTTTGTGGCGATATTGACATTTATATCTCCAATAAGAAGTAGATTTTTAAATGATGCAAGTTTCGTGATTATTGTTTGGAGAGAAGTTAAAAATGCATCAATGTCTTTAAAACAATACGGACGATATATCGCTACAATGGCTACATCATTTTTCAGTTTAATAATGATGCAGTTTGCTTCACGTATAATAGGCTCCTCAGCATACGCCTCGATATTATCATTAATATATACAACGACACCATCATTCTGATTGTAATGCGATGAAGACGATATGCTTCGGTAGCCATTTAGAGCAGGAACATTCTGTACACATGAGATCCAACATTCAGTGAGAATTATAATATCACATGAAAAATTTAGCCGTTGGAGGAGTATACAGAATTGGTTTAGGTTGGCATTTATGCTACGTATATTTTGTGAAATGATTTTCAGGTAATGATTGGGTTCTGATAACACCGAGGTGCAATTTTCAGGTTCACATTTCATAATTTCAGAGATCGAGTAATTATCAATGTCACTTAATAATTCGCTAAGGTTACCGAATTTTAAAGTAATTTGTTACAAAGTTACAAGTCAAGAGTTCATATGGGCAATATTCAACATTGGACAGTTTAGTTGTGGTTCTGGTTAATTTTGCTGTTAAGTAAGAATGCAACTGCTTACCGGCATTATTTACCATAGGGATCAATAAAAGCGAGGTACCGTATATATCATAGGATAGGGTTGAAGGATAAATATGCGTAGTATGTATTTTGTTTAAAAGTATGTGTGTTTGTGTAATGTATATAATACCAGTGAGATATTGTGTGATATTTGTGTTGTGTTGTATTATAAAATTATTTCCTAACGTAATGAATTTTGTTATAAGTATAGTTAAATTAAGTTTCATGCAGAGGGCATTAAATACAAAAGCAGAAACATTAAAAATAGAAATTGAATGCCGAACCGTATAGAGCTGCCAGTCCAAGATAGGGTTCAAGTGTATTATCCAGCTTGGAAGTCATAAGCTATCTTTTCCAGCTGCTCTTCAGTTTTAATGTGAATGGTTGGAGAACCTTCGGTCTTCTTGACAAAGACCTTGCCGTTTGAAATCCAACAGAACTGCAGCTGTTTGGATCTGACTAGTGTCCTGGCAACGAAATGCAGTCTTCTAGCTGTCGGGGTAAGATGTTCTGCAACATATATTGGCGAGGCAGGCCCCAGAATAAAGCTTCATTTAGCAAAACACATTCACAATGTTGTTAATGATAATAAACGTCATAACAGTGTAGTGTAGACGTAAATTAAAGTGAAATGCAGCGAGTGCCGCAGATGTGGGAAACGTGGAGGTGGTATGTTATATTTTATGCGAGAGAGGTTGTAAATTTGCCGTGGGGTGTCAGCAGTAGAATGTTACCCCTCCTTTCATGCCCGTGGATGCAGTAAGAGCCTGCTAAGAGATACTTCCGGAAAATAGGCAGCAGCGTCTTTCTGTGTATCAACATTCCTTACTACGCTCGCCAACCCGCCCAAGCGTGGTAAGTAGGTATGGCAATTACCTCTCATGGAGATCCATGAGGGAGGCCTGTGTTCAGTAGTGGACGTTTTACGGCTAAAATGGTGATTCCATTCTGATTTACTAAAAAAAAATCCACAAATGATCCACAGATTGTTTTTACAGCGACAGCAACTTGTATCGGTGCTAAACGGGACGCTGCAGTGCTTAGGATATTGACAGATAAATGAGGCTTGTCCAGTACCTATACTATCCTCACAGCTTAGTCGGCTAGTCAGAGAAAAGAACAGGTCAATACGTCTGAAGCTAACTAATCCGCCGGTTTCAACGTTTTCCTCTACCATTCAAGCAAATGTTAAAAATGTGCTTATATTAACATCTAGAAAGAAACTTCCATTGGTGCACGGCTGGTAACCTCGGCTGCCCAGTCGAACCACGGCTCTTTAGTAATTACAGCATAAGAATTCATCTCTTGCTTCTTAATAATGTAACAGTGAGACTCGTTATTAGTGTAATACTCCACTTCCTTCGTAAATATTGCGCTGTCGATAGATAATATAGATAGGTTACTATTTATTGGTTACATAAAACATGTAACAGAAAACATAACTAAGTACAAGAAAATTATAGTTTAGAGCAATCTCTTAGCGATAATTTTCTTGTGCACGGCCTTATCGCTAACAGCAATCTCTCAGCGAAATTTATCGTTTAGAAAAATATCTTGGCGTTAATTTTCTTGTACTCGGCCTTATCGCTAACAGCAATCTCTTAGTGAAAATTATCGCTTTGAGCAATCTCTTAGCGATAATTTTCTTGTTTCCGGGTTTATGGCTAAGAGCAATCTCTTACAGGCAACCTACTAGTTAAGCAAGAGCATAGCTCAGGCGGGACTACAGGGATCAGCACCCTTTAGTGTTTAGAGAAAATATTTACAAAATTTTACCACCTCCGAAACCGCTGCTTGTTTTCACGCCTTAGTGAGCGTACCATTAAAGTAGGTAATTTGCTTAAAATGCAAATGTCTGGCGGTATCTATGTTTCACTTCTAATTATGCGACGACGCGACGTAAATACGGACGCGGGCGGTTACAGTAGCTCTCTGGAATAGCTCTGAATGAGATGGAACCAGAAATAATTTTGACAAACTCTACGTAGTTTATTTGTTTTATTTACAATAGGCAAGCATTCGGCCACCATCTAACTTGGAGACAAGTAAAGGTGTGGCCTAAGATTCAACTCAATTCAATTTTTTATTGCAAAACGGATGGAGATGGAGCACGCTTGTCTGAAAAGAACCTATGCACTCGGGCCTTGAAGACTCCGAGGTTATCATTATTTCAGCCATAAAACGTCCACTGATGAACACAGGCCTCCCTCATGGATCTCCATGAGGGGTAGTTGCCATTCTCACCACGCTTGGCAGGCGGGTTGGTGAGCGCAGTATGGGATGTTGATACACGGATAGACACTGCTGCCCATCTTCCGGAGGTATCCCTTAGCAGGCTCTTACTGCATCCATGGGCATGAGAGGAGGGGTATCATTCTACTGCCGGCACCCCACGGCGATCTGGGAAAACAGACGCCGACAGCGGGTAGTGTACTGATAAAGGGTGGACCTTTATCAGTACCAATGAGAAAAGAGGGTGAGTATTGCTTGGTACACAAAATTTGTTTACTTTTGTCCATAAATATTTAATGCTGGACAACACACAGCATCATCTATTGTCGTGTTTTGGGTACCTACTAGGATTTGTATGTAAGTTTTAGGGAATGTATCTATGGGCCGTATTATTCTACGGCCCATGGATACATGGAACATGGATATTAAACATAAATGTTAACATATTAAGTTAACATTTACCAAGCAACAGATTCAAAACTTTAGGGCAATTAAATTAGAGTCCTGACACATAAACACAATTGGGGCCAAACAGGGTCCTGTTAAATAATTGACCCAATTAAGTTTCATTTGATTATATTCAAAACATTGTCAGTGTATTCTGTCATCATCATCATCACCCCAACTTCACTCATATGCCTCCCTCATGGATCCCTCCAAGATCAAAATTATATTACCCATCTGTTATCTGTGTAAGTTAACATAAATGTTAACATATTAAGTTAACATTTATGTATTTTTACCCTCTGTTGTTGTCTGATTATAATAACATTTCATTCGTGAAACTGACGCAGTAGACCTGCTATAAAGCTTGTCTCTTAGCAATACATAATAAAAAATACGTAATAAAAAAAATCCTTTAAGATTTAAGAAGATTTTTTTATTGTGTCTTTCACCATCATCATCATCATCATCATCTCAGCCGTAGGACGTCCACTGCTTGACAAAAGGCCTCCCTCATAGCCAAGAACTGTATATGAGGGGTTAGTGCCATACTCAATACGCTTAGCAGGCGGATTGGCGTACGCAGTACGGGATGTTAATACAAGGACAGACGCTGCAGCCGACCTTCCAGAGGTATCTCTTGGCTAGGTAAGGAAGGAGGGGCAACATTCTTCTGCCGGCACCCCACCGCAGCGAATTTAATTAATTGTTCATTATTAACCTAAACTTTTAAGTATTAAACAAGAGTTAAGGTGGCTTAGTGGTTTTTTGATGATGTAAATAATCTTGTTATTCTTTTTAAGTAGTTTTCTTTTAATAAAAAAATTGTTTACCTACTGTTAAATGCAAAATGAAAACATAATTACACAATATGCATTAAACAAACACAGAAATTTCATTTAAATAAACATAACATTCGTAGAGCCAGCAATTAAACAGTTCATTATTATGTTCATTATAATTACAGCAGTAATATAAATCCTGCTAACTCCGAATTGCAAACACATGGTGTAAAGCTAACAGTTACACTACTCCGGTGGATATAATTATTATGCAAATTGTTCATTACGGCCTGACGCCCCCGGATCTAATGCAGTATCACAGAATAGACTAGTGTAAGGTAAGCATCACTGTTGTAATAATAAGGAACGGAATCATCATCATCATCACAGCCGTAGGTCGCTGCTGGATACAGGCCTCCCTCATGGATCACCAAAAACTTATCATGAGGTGATTATCGACATAATCACCACGCTTGGCCGGCGGCTTGGCGAGCGCAGTACGGCATGTTGAAACACGGAAAGACGCAATTCATCTTCTGGAGGTATGCTTACCAGGCGTATAATAATAATAATAAAATACGTTTATTTCAGGCTTCGTACACCCATAAAAATACAAGATAAATTAAACTAAATTAAAATAAAATAATACAAGACCTCTTAATTAATTTTGATGTGACACTAATGAAAAATGAGGAATATTTACAACAATTATTTGGCAATGTTGCATTTGATGTTATTATTATTTAAATAAGCGTGCATCCTTGAGGAATGATACATATAGATGCAGTCAAACCTATTCGCGAACACGCTCAGAATGCTGTTGGAGCTGGCCCAGACCCTGCGCACCAGAGATGCTCCCCGCTTGCGCATGGTGGTGTAGAAACAGTCCACACGCGCCTCGGCGAACATCCCCGACGCGCTGCAGAACCGGGGCAGCCCCATCAGCACTCTGAACGCGTTATTATACTGCACACGTAGGGCGCTGTACTGTTTTTGCGTATGGTTCACCCACAGGCTGCATGTGTAAAAACTAGAACAATATGCTTTAAAAAGCGTTGTTTTCACCTCTCTAGAGCAGCGAGCGAACCTGCGGGCTATCATGTTCGCTCTTACAGACAGCGCCCTCCGTTCTCTCTCGATGTCTGCATCGTCTTTCAGGTCAGAGGTTAGGAGATGTCCCAAGTACTTAAATTCGCTAACTTTCTTTAATGGAGTTCCATATAACTTTATGGGCGGTATGTTATGTACGGGACAGCTTCCTCTGGCCTGGAAAACCATGCATTCACTCTTTTTCACATTATATTTTAGTCCATGTTCTGTAGCATACCTCTCGCAGATCTTTAATAGTTTACTTAAACCACACGTGGATGCGCTCAACAGCACCATGTCGTCTGCATAGCTTATGCTGTTGATGCAGACACCGTCAATATGACAACCGACACGGGTACTGCTGAGCTCATCCATCAGCGCGTCTACATACAGGTTGAAGAGCTTTGGAGACGTCAGCCCGCCCTGTCTCACGCCGCACTCCAGCCTGTATGTATCCGAGTAAGCGCCTGACCATCGCACCACATTGACCTGGTTTTGATACCAGAACTTAAAAATGTTATTAAGCTCTGGTGGCATTTTCAGTTCATTGAGCTTTTGCCACAGCAAGTCATAACTAACCAGGTCGAATGTTTTGGATAGGTCGAGGAAACAGGCATGAATGGGAGTCTTGCGATCAGTGTAATACTTAACAGTCTGCTTCAGGCTCAAAATAGCCGTATCTGTTGACAAGCCTGGTCTAAAGCCGAATTGACTATCATTAAGTGTTAGATAACGACTAAGTTGAGCATCAAGCAGACTGTCCAGCACCTTGGCTACAATAGTGGCTAACGAAATCGGTCTATAGTTATTCTTATCACTAGTGTCGCCAGTCTTATTTTTAACTATAGGTACCACCACAGTTTTCATCATTTCATCGGGTAAGTATGAGTGTCCCATACATATGGTAAAGAACATAGCAAGCACTCTGGGCAGATGTGGACCCGCGTTCTGTAGATGTTCTATGCTGAGACCATCATGGCCAGGAGATTTACCACGTGACATATATTTTATAACTTTGTGTACATCAATGGCTGTGAACCTAGTTTGTAATTCCTGGCCATTGGATCCCCTATCGATTACCAACTGTGATGGTCCCAAGGGCGAGTGCACGGTAAAGTGATCCCTGAACTTCCTGAAATCCCTGTATGGCAACTACCACTCATGGAAATCCATGAGGGAAGCCTGTGTTCAGTAGTGGACGTTTTACGGCTGAAATGATATGTTAACCTGTGGAACGCCTTGCCTGTATCTATCAGGCGTGCTCCATCCCTTCCAATCTTTAAATCTATGGCTAAGACACATTATTGCCTGTTGTCACGTGCTGCTTGATTTATTGACACGTTTTTACGGAACCGGACCAAAATGGTAAAAAGAAACCCTTATGGTATCACTTTGTCTGTCTGTCTGTCACAAATAGATATCTTGAGAACTTTAATTGACTTGAAATTAGAAACGGTATAAAATAACGCTTTTTCACTAATATTGAATACCTATATAAAAATGTTCTTATTATGATTGCCAGGGGGGCGGAAAGGGGGTCTCAATTTTTTAAGTGAAGTTACTAGGTCATATGAGGCATTGTATGAAAGGAATTCATTAGCACATTAAGAAACGGTTTTTCGTTTTCCTTTAAGCCTTATCGTTTTCGAATTATTTACAAAAACGTTGATAAAAATAGCTCTCCCTCCTTATCTCCGAAGTTTGCGGAGATAAACCTGTGAAACTTTTATTGCTAATAGAAGTGTATGTAAAGATTACACGAAAATTAAATAGAACATTATAATTTGCATAGGTTTTTAGCAATCATCGAAAGTGTAAAAAATCTACATACCTACGTTACGTTGTCAGACAAGAGATGGCGCTGTCAAGGTTCTCCAACACCGCCTTTATCATATAAAATATAATATTCTATGATGGCACGGAACCCACGGAGCGCGTGTCTGACTTGCTTTTGGTCGTTTTTATTTATAGTTTTATTAATTACATGTTGGTATTCTCTATACGTTATCTGTGATACATATATTATGTATATTATAATGTGCATAATTTTTGTTTAAGACCTTTACTTGTAGTTGCCTACGTGTTAAATTGTTACAATTGAACAATAAAGTTTCCGTATTCTTTATCTTTGTAATATATTATGTATATTGTATTACAATAGGTTAAATGACCGGTATATTTGTAATTACATACAAGACCTTACTTAGAGCGAGGAGTATTATATCAAAGTACACAGGTTTAGTTCAAAGTTGTTAACGTTCAGAAGCACATACGAGTACACACCCAGTAATTAGATACAAGGAAACTACTTTGTAAACCTAACTGAATAAATAAATTTAAATTACTTTAAGCTTCATGTACACCATTATAACCCTCTTGTCATAATAATAGACAAAAATAAAAAGAATCCATTTTAAGGGTGCCTGGTAAAGATCGCTCTTTAGCGATAACACCGCCAAATTTCACTTGGTTTTTCAGGGTTTATTGTTATTATGTTTAGTTTTAAGGTGTGTAATAAAGTATTTTCTATCTTTTCTATCTAACTATCCTACATGTTGCTGCTAAAATTGCGGGGAGCTTAAATGCTGTGAGTGGCACAGCCGCTTCGTGTAAAGTAGATCCCAGAATATCTTAATTACCAGAATGAGAGCTTCTAGTAATAGTTTAAGCAACTCTGTTTAATATAATGTAGTCGACTTGATGTACCTGAGTAGTCGACCTTTTAAACTTGTCCAGAAATGGGAGGATAATTGGTTTTTTAACGAGTAAATTGTTGTGAGCTGTTGTGAGTAGTTTATTACTTTATTTGTTCAAAAAAGCGCTGTGGGGTTCCAGTAGTAATGTTGCCTCTCTTCTTGGTGCAGTAAGAATTTGCTTAATGAAGCTGCTTAGATAAGCAGCAAAATTCATCCTGTATCAACTTCCCGAACTGCGCTCGCTAAGCCGCCTGCCAAGCGCGGCGGTTATAGCAACAATTTTCTCATGATCTTGAAGAGCGATGAGAGAGGCTTATGACCAGCAGTGGACGTGAAGAGCAGTTCTACGCTGCGATGATTACGATAATGACCCTGATGATAGGTTGAGGACGACAGAGGCACGATGAGGACCGTTCATGTGGCGTCGATTTGCGCGAATGGCCCTATCTGTGGAGCGATTTTGTCTCACTCTTTTTTAACGCGATACATCGGTGCCGTGGACCAGTTTTACGATATTTCTAAAGTATTGTATAGGAGACGTATAAAACGTTATTAGTATTGGAATTATTAGAATATAAGCTTGAAATGTATAAGTAATTTTAATTTTAATACTTATCAATATGGACGAATTTTTTGTGTTTGTTAAAACTGTTTTATTGTGTAAAACCTTTATTCTTAACACATTCTACATAATAAAACATTTAAATAAGCAAAGTGGGAGTCCGTACTCAATCAAAATTGCGTTTGTTGTATGGCCCCTCAAATATTTATTTATTCCGTTTTTAGTACTTGTTGTTATAGCGGCAACAGAAATACATCATCTGTAAAATTTCAACCGTCACAGTCCATGAGATACAGCCTGGTGACAGACAGACAGACGGACAGACGAGTCTTAGTAATAGGGTCCCCTTTGGGTACGGAACCCTGAAAATGATCAATACGAACCCATCTACGGAAAATTTTAATTAGCCTTCAATGATGACATGATGTAAACATGTCATATTGTTTAGCATATAATTATACCATCGAACCTATACGTAAGCATAGAAGTATGTTTTCTTAAAATTTTTAAAATAAAAAAATAAAAATCATTAGTTTTAACCAAAAACCGCAAGTGAATGTGATGTTTTTTTAAGTTTTGATTTGATTTCTAGACATTAAACAAGTGTCTATATGCCACTCTTGTTTCCTTCCCAATACGTTGTGCAAGTTAGGGCACTTAAAATAAAGTCTATGTAATAAAACTTTAATAACAAACTCAAAAACTTGCTTTATCTAAGTACTGTGTAATTTCTCTGAAAAATCAAAAATACATGTCTATTATTTTTGCATTATGTATATTATTTTGATTTTCACACCCTGTCAACATGCTAATTTTCCAAATCAAAACTTATGAAATCTAAAATATATCAGTTGCGTCACGATACAAAGTCATCTTCACAACACCGTCTCTTTTAACAGTCAGAACTGAGTCTGTAATTTGAATTGTTCTCCGCGTTCACGTGGTTATACATATGTCCCGTATGCACGTAGAGGCACGTATGTCTTAACTACAGTAGTTACGGTGCGATGCTCTCAACCCGACGATAGTTTTAGTGTCGAAGCTTAGAGCTATAGTGCATATTATGCTAATTAGTGACGTAATGGATGGGCTTAAATTATCTTGTAACCGTCATTGATATATAATAAAATGAAAATAAATAATTGTATTGCCGTGGGGTGCCGGCAGTAGAATGATACCCCTCCTCTCATGCCCATAGATGCAGTAAGAGCCTGCTAAGGGATACCTCCGGAAGATAGGTAGCAGCGTCTATCCGTGTATCAACATCCCATACTGCGCTCACCAACCCGCCTGCCAAGCGTGGTGAGAATGGCAACTACCCCTCACGGAGATCATGAGGGAGGCCTGTGTTCATCAGTGGACGTTTTATGGCTGAAATGATGAAATAATTGTATCTAATAGTGTGCTTGCTTACCCGCCTGCCAAGCGTTGTATGGCAACTACCCCTCATGGAGATCCATGAGGGAGGCCTGTGTTCATCAGTGGACGTTTTATGGCTGAAATTATGAAATAATTGTATCTAATAGTGTGCTTGCTTACCCGCCTGCCAAGCGTTGTATGGCAACTACCCCTCATGGAGATCCATGAGGGAGACCTGTGTTCAGTAGTGGACGTTTTGCGGCTAAAATGAATGAATGATTAGTGTGCCGTCAAGGCAACTAAACATGGCCTTAATATGTCCTGAATTTAAACAGGCGGTTAGGTTTTTTAGTTTTACTTAATGATGTTTGCTTGCTTTTAAACCCAGTTCTGATGATAGGATCCATGATAAATCGAGGCAAATACTCAAATAGTTTTTCGTAAACTTTCGCGATCACAATTCATTATAATATGATAACATAAACACGGGAATTTATCGCGTAATAATACACAACACAATTAACGCATGATAAACACAGTCGAAACGTCGGGAATAATCAAAGGTATACGCGATAAATTCCCGTATTTATGTTATTATATTATAATAAATACTCAAATGTTAAAAACATGCATATAGCAGTTTGGATATTTACTGCAACATTTTAGATTTTACCATTGAAGTCGCTTTTTGTGCAAAAATTAAAGAGTTATTTGAGAAAGTTGAGGATCAATCCTTGTACATAAATGAAACTATCTGGTTTTTGAGTAATTACCTACACGTATTCGCGTTTGTTGGCTCTGACCGTAATGGGAACAGTAGATATTTGGGTGGTCCCACGCGAGAACGGCGCGTGTGATTAAAATGACAATATATCTAAAGTTTTGTAGGGAGCTATTATGTAATACTTATATCGTTAAAATCGTTATGAAATAAGCTAATAATTTTTTTTTTTTAGTCCTGTTTTACCTTGCAATGTATTAATAATATCAACTTGAAATCAGGTTTAGCGAATTTATTCTAGTTTATTGTACAAAAGTCGTGATAATTAATTAAAAAAAACTAATTATTTGTTTAAAAGTTTTTATTTTATTTACAATAATATATAAATATACACGAAAAATAAAAATAACACACCTTCTCATATAACGTCTTTTACTATTATTTTCAATACTTATTGACGGCGTGGTTACGCGAATGAGACCCGACTCATGTAAAATCTAGCAATATTAGATGATGGCGTTTAGAAAAGTAGCAAGTGGCGTTTTGCCATCCTTATCATTTCTCCTACGCATTGTGCAAGTTTGAACAGGAAAGGAATACTTTTAGCAGTCAAGGGGTCAATAAATATCGTCGCATGTGTTCACGGACACGCCGTGTCCGCATAACAGATGGCAGTATATGACAGAGGAGTGTCCGCGCCACAGACGAAGGGATATCCGGTGAATTCAATTGTGTGGCCGGGGCGGTCGGTGGTCGGCCTTTGACTGGCTGACCCTTGGACAACAGTGTGTCTACCATGAGTTGTCACTGTCAGATCGCCTGCCGTTGCTACAGTAGTAATAATACGTTACTATGACATCTGTCAGATTTGTAACTCATGCTACCAAATTCTAAGCAAATGAAGCACAAACTACAGTCGCTATAGTTTACTGCGTTTATATATGCGACGAGCTCTGTGGCGCAGCGGGCGAAGGTCCGCCTGCAACGCAAGGGGTTGCGGGTTCGATTCCCGTCTCGGGACAAATGCCTGTACGATCTGCAAATATTTGTTCAGGGTGTTCTGGGTGTTTTTCTATATATAATAAAAATATCTATCTATGTAGTATAATGTTATGTGTGAATTGTCCAGCATTATTTATTTGTTACAATATTAATGTATTAAGTATATCAGTCATCTAGTACCCATAACACAAGCTCTGCTTAGCTTGCTTAGCATCATTTAGATGCTGTGTGATTTGTCCAGCATTATTTATTTATTTATTTATTACTAGTAGTACTGAACAATCCGCTAGAGGCGCTGTACAAGTTTTCATACATTTTTTAACTACAGTCGCTAGCGAGTATAGATTATGAAAACTCATGGTAGACCTACAGAACTATTACGTATATCCTTCCCCAACTTAATAAGGACGTTTACTCAATTGTTTCGTGTGTGTGTAGCGAATTCGATAATATTCTGGTGTATCTTAAGTGCTAAAGATCTGTGTTGAAATGTCTAGTGGATATGATCATTATGTTGAAGCCATGGGGTACCTGCAGTGGAATGTTGCCCCTACTCTCTTGCCCGTGGATGCAGTAAGAATCTGCTAAGGGATACCTCCGGAATTTAGGCAGCAGCGTCTTTCCGTGTATAAACAGCCCGTACTGCGCTCGCCAACCCGCCTGCCAAGCGTGGCGAGTATGGTGTTGCCCCTCATGATTAGTACGTAGTGATCCATGAGGGAGGCCTTTGTCCAACAGTGAACATCCTGAGATAATGATGGTTGAAGCTGTAAAATAGGCATATACGCTGTATAAATTCGGATAGGAATGGCAGGGAGTGAGGGTAGTTAGACAGGTTGTAAAATAAAACCGGCCAAGAGCGAGTCGACTCGCGCACCGAGGGTTCCGTGCCATCGTACAATATAATTTATGATAAAGGCAGTTTATATTTGATGGAAAACCTTGACAGCGTTATCTTTGGTCTAATAGCGGAACTGATAGATATTTTAAAGTTTGGATGTTTTTAAAAAGATATGCTAATATTTAGAGTTCGTTGAATTTTTCCTGTTATAATAATAATTATAATATAATTTCGGTCTACAAACAAAACGTACAGAGTAACTTAACTAAGGACCATAAAAAATTATTAATTAACGTGTTATCTTTAGGTACATACACTTCCTTACCATCTATAGGGCAGAACTTTTAATTTATAGTTCTAATTTCCTTATGATATAAATGAATTTTGATCTTCATAAACATCTTAAAATACAGAATTTGAACTATATGCCGCTCCCGGTCTTTTCTGTAGAGGGTGGCTACATACATATGTGACCAAGACCGTTCACGTTATAAGCTGGTGGCTCCATATGTAACCTTGACCATTAAGGATAAAAAAATAGTAAACATTTTTAAAGAAAAAAATGTTTTTGTTTATATAAAAGTATATTTATTTCCATCAAATAAACTTTATAGCAAAATTATTAACAAAAAAACAATCATTCCTTTATATAACGTGCACAATAAATAAAAAATCAGTCTTCAGATTTATGAAAATTTTTACTAGTAGCCAATCAGCTACTGATGTAAATAAATAAATAAATCATCATTACAGCCGTAAGATATCCACTGCTGGACATAGGCCTCCCTCATTGACTTAGAGATCCAAGAGCATGGGGGGTTGTTGCCATACTCACCACGCTTGGCAGGCGGGTTGGTGAGCACAGTATGGGATGTTAATACACGGATAGACGCTGCTGCTCATCTTCCGGAGGTATCCCTTAGCAAGCTCTTACTGCATCCATGGGCATGAGAGGAGGGGTATCATTCTACTGCCGGCACCCTACGGTAGAATGGCATAATGAATGATACTTTACAAACTTCACATCCTAATCTCCTACGAACTGGTTTATCTTTAGTACTACAGTAAGCGGAACGATTGCAAGTTCTATTTTCCGAAAAATGAGGCTGATTAGAAACAAATCGGTTTGTTTTGTATCACATCGTTTAAATTTGGCGATCTGGTGAGGTTCCATGGGAGAACGTTGTCAGGATCTGAATCACCACCTAAGTCAGAATTGTCCGCTTAATCTTCTTGAAATCCGCGTATAAAATTCTCAAATTCTTCGTCATTCGTACCATCTAAAACGAGGTTTAGTAGATTCGACATCTTAAATAAATTGAACACTATTTATACCTTCAAATAATTGTATAAAAACACATTTCCTTTCTATGTAGACTAGCGCAACGGTTTAAATAAATAAATAAATTTCTTTATTCAGTTAGGTTAACAAAGTAGCTTCCTTATATCTAATTACTGGGGCTGTATGTGCTTTTGAACGTTAACTACTTTGTACTAAACCTGTGTGTAAGTAACTAAGTGAATGCTTGTATGTAGACACGAAGTGGCTCTGCCTCAGCTACCAACATGGTTTGAACCTATACTTTGGTATCCAACATTATCTTTTCTTTTATCGCAGTCCGGAACTCACACGAACGCTCAGTGCAACGCCGCACTAATAATTTTAATTGAATTTTTTTTAGTTATTTGACATTTCTATATGGCCTTTTGGTGCAAACGAATAAATACTTTTTAACTCTGACTTTGGGGTACCGATACCATATGATATTGAATGAAAATGCTGAAGGCATAGGATATTGAATGAAAATGCTGCAGGCAAACCATGTTTTCCCTAAACTGTGCTTCGCACAAAAATTTGCAGTCTAAGTCTGGATTAATTAAGTGTCTTAAGGCTCAACAAGTTGCAGAGGCAAAGTCTAAATATATCTCACCTGACATAGTATGTGTACCCGCGCGCTAGAATGAAATGCACAATGATTAATTCCTTATACGACTGCGCAAAAATATGTGAATAGACTTTTAGCACACGGGTTATTGTAGAAAAACTTGAGTGTAATCTTTTCCAAATAACATTTATTTCAAATTTTGATAATTAAACTATGTCGGAACGGCGTTAATTTTTGAGTTTTCTTTCTCCGTATATTATTTAGTTTCGTCCAAAGTTGGGCTAAAATCAGTGTTGAAATACGAAAGTTTATAAGCTTGTATTTTTGAAATAAATACTTTTATTACGGTTTGGTGTGTATACAAACATAGAATATGACGAGATAAATTGATATAATCCTTTGTGTTGGATGGCCAACGTCAAACAGTGGAGTAGTTACTCTTCCACGTTTGTAAGGAAAGATGGGCGACTCGTTCAGCCTATTTATTATGTTATTGTATTGTGTAGTAGATTTCGGGTAAATAAAATTATTTTCATTAATTTCGTTAATTAATTAAAAATATAAATAGTAATAGTATTTCTGCAATAAGGCGCCAACAGTGGGTTAACCTAGGAGTTCTGTGTCCGAATGGTGAAGGCAGCCAGCGTTAAGGGTGTCTAAGCGTGCGGGTTTGAATCTCGTTAGAATAAAATTTTGATTACATTTTTAATTTCCATAAATGATATCTTTTGTCCTGGATGGCAGTAGAGTCTCCCTCCTCATTTGCTCGTAGATGCAGTAAGAATCTGCAAACGGATACCTCCGAAAAATGGGCAGCGTCTATCCGTGTACCAATAACCCGTACTGCGCTCGCCAGCCAGCCTACCAAGCGTGGCCAACCCCTCATGGTCTGTACGTGGTGCTCCATGAGGGAGGCCTTTGTCCAACAATGGACGTTCTACGGCTGAGATAATTAAATAAATAAATAATGCTGGACAATTCACACAGCATCGCCAAGCTAGCCCCAAGCTAAGCAGAGCTTGTGTTAGTAGATGACTTATTTAATTCATTATACTACACAGAAAGATATTATTTTTATTTTATTACATAGAAAAATATCCAATATACCCTGAACAAATATCTGCAGATCTTACAGATACATGTCCCAAGGGAGAGAATCGATCCCGCAACCTCTTGCATCGCAGGCGGGGACCTTCGGCCGCTGCACCACAGAGGTCGTCCTTACATCACTTGTAAAAAAAAAGTTATCTGAACCGAACAAATTTCTTTATGTGCCTTATTCAATTTAAATGTGTCTTTTTCTTCTTTTGTTAATCGACTATTCTAGTAGCGTTTTGCTTTATTGAATAAACACTTATTGACTTTGACTTTGACGTCAAAAGATGATGATGAGGAAATGATACGTTTGGTCGGGTCCAGAGGTTGTTCAGTCCGCGTGCTCGGTTGCGCCTCACGGCCCGCACGCCGCGCGCCGGGCCGCTGTTTGCGTTTTACAGCACGTGCTGTTCTTGTAACCCGCTGTAAACCTAACCTGAACATCGGTTAGCGAAATGAGCGGGATGTGCCATGGAAAACCTATGTTAGATTTAGATTCAATAGATAGGTATTATAACATCAATACAGGGTGTATTATAACATCTTTACTAAGCCGAAAGGGGGTGATTCTGACCATTCCAAGGAACAACTTTTGTTCTACAACTTTTCAGGATTCAGTGATTATCATTCAAGAAAAGACTACGAAAGTTTTAACTTCAACAGCTGATTATACGATAATAAACACTCTAAAGCCAGCTAATTCTCGACAGGGTTATTGACATCCGCAAAGAGTTCCCATACAGGTACAATTAAAAATACACATCACACAGTCTAATAAAATTATAATTAAAAATATAAATAAATTATAATAATATGAATTCCCGATAGTTTTTCTTTCTAAACTACTTGTTTTCATTGGCAGAAACCCCCCCTTTCGGGTTAGTAAAAGTAAGTCTTTTGCATCTATTATAGATGATTTATACAGCGTCAACAACTAGTAATTATGCTGTACGGGATGTTGTAGTGCCTGGGACATTGTAAGATGGATTAGGCGTGCCCAGCACCTATACCATCCTCTCAGCTTAGTCAGCTATTTTAGAGGAAAGAACAGGTCAATACGTCTGAAGCTAACTAAGCCGCGGGTTTCCTCACGATGTTTCTTTCACCGTTAAAGCACGTGTTATGTGTGCACATGCATTTTTCAAGAAAGAAAAATCCATTGGTGTACGGCCGATATCGAACCCACGATCTTCGGAGTAAAAGTCGGGTTAGTACACATAATAATATATATAGTCTCGTCAAAATAACACCTGAACCAACCCCGTATTACAAATATAATCCCGATACTGTGCTGGATAATAGTATCCACAAAATCTACTTTGATAGGGCAACCCTAACGGACAAAACAACACACTACAATACCTATACCTGACATAACCCTTCATCATTTCAGCCATAAAACGTCCACTGATGAACACAGGCCTCCCTCATGGATCTCCATGAGGGGTAGTTGCCATTCTCACCACGCTTGGCAGACGGGTTGGTGAGCGTAGTATGGGATGTTGATACACGGATAGACGCTGCTGCCCATCTTCCGGAGGTATCCCCTAGCAGGCTCTTACTGCATCCATGGGCATGAGAGGAGGGGTATCATTCTCTTGCCGGCACCCCTTACCTTACCCTTAAAACCAAACGTCCTCAGCTGATTCACACTTGGCTAAGGCCCGTGCGTATTGGTTAATTTCCGACTTTCTTAGTCGAGCAGATAAACTTCTGAAAACCACCAATAAGAATAATAAAAACTTTTGTTTCCAGAAAGGTCTTACACATGTTATAATACGTACTGTATAACGGTGTATTTTTACAGTTCAGTCCATATCGCTCACTACTCTCCAGTGGTAAATTAGTGCTGGATATTTTAATAATAGTTGCTTTATCTCTTCCGTGGCGTGCACGGCTGTGGTGAAATTTATTCAAATCATCTTTAACATTTTGCCCGGCAGTTGGATCCAGCAGACTGTTTAGATTAGATTAGATCTTTAACAAATGCGAAAGCCCAATTATTTTCTTATTACATTTAGCCCGGTGCAAAACGTGCGAAGCTAGTTATTTAAGTTATACAGTTACCTATAATCAGTCAGGTACCTATCTAATAATTAAACGCCTATTGGAAAAATATGAGCAATCACTTACTAAGTATTTAAACAAAATATGACCCATTTCTTCAATCAGAAAATTAATTGGTATCATCGATTGGAATCTAAATATAAAAAGCTGTCTGTTTGAAAATATTATGGATATTACATATCTTTGCGTAGGACGTCACTGCCGGAAATAGGCCTTCCTCATGGATCTCCTTGTGTATCCTGAGGGGGTTGCTGCCATACTCACTACGCTTGGCAGGCGGGTTGACGGGCGCAGTTGATGCTGATACACAGAAAGACCCTCCTGCCTATCTTCTGGTAGCATCCCTTAATGACTACTCTATCCACGGGCAAGAGAGGAAAAGCAACGATCTACAGCCGGCACCTGAAATTATAATGATGATATAAATATTAATATATACAAAGAATAAAGATTCAACTTAGCGTTAAAGATTACCAGCGCGGTGTTCTACTTACTTATTTATTTAAGTACACAAAACAAGCAATACACAAATAATGTTGAGGCCTTTTGGTAGTTAGATAAAATAAATAATAAATAAAATAAATAATAAATAATGCTGGACAAATCACACAGCATCATCTAGCCCCAAGCTAAGCAGAGCTTGTGTTATGTTAGATATCTACTAGTATAAAATTTACAACGTTGAATGTTACAACTTATAAATAATATTTATATGCACCGTTTAACAATACTAATTATCATGTTTTAGGTGCACATGCTGTTTCTGTCGTTGAAGCTTTTGGTAGCTTTATTCTAAAACTTAATAAACTTGTAAGGTTCCGTATCGGCGGTGGTATATTGTTCCAGAATTTTAATGCAGCATAATCTGAAACAAACCCCTATCATTATTTCAGCCGTAAAACGTCCACTACTGGACATTCCCGCATGGATCTCCATGATTGAGGATGATGAGAAGGGGTAACATTCTACAATCGGTACCCCACGGCACGTCTTGTGATGGCAACCATTTTAAAAGTTTTTTACAAGATTTTATATAAATAAAAGCATGTATACTAGAAGAAAGTCTCGGACGATCAACTAGTCTTTAAACAAACGCTACCCAGTGATTGCAGCGGAGCGAATCTCGCGAAGTGTAATATTGAATTTCCACGTAAAACTCTTCAGTGAATCGAATATTCTTTGGCGCTGATTGGTTGTTTGAAGACGTATTTAGATTTTCAAGATTTTCATTGGATGGGGAGTGAAAGGTATGAGGAAATTTCTATGGGCACATGGTAAAGGACCTTCTAGAGTGTAAAATACGAGTATAATTTCCCGTGCAGTTGAAGGGTTTGTATAAACAGTTATATTGGAATGACATGTTGTTAAATGAATAACGTAGGTAATTTACAGTACCGTGCTTCTCTTCCTCGCTTGGAAAAACAAATATTTTCGAAGCGAACGAATTCTATTATGTGCTGATTCAAGAGCGTTTTTTTTAAACTAGTACTATTATGCATAGCGCTGTCTGTTTGTCTTTCTGTGCATGACACGATTACAACCGAGCGAGTTGACCGATTTACATTAAACCTTTTTGTTAGCGCGTTTTAATGAAAGAAGGGTACTGATTTATTTTGGTGACCCTAGGGTCACAGGGACCGGAGTTATTGTGACCTCAAAAGGTCACCAAAGGTCAAAAATAGCATTTCCGGAAACCTTCGCCCCTTTTCTCTGGGCTTATTCCACAAATCCCCGTTAACCGTCCCCGTCAACGGGTTAATCTTTTTAATAAAATCCGATTTTTACCTATTTATTTTTTTATGTTTCCTCAATAAAATCATAGAGCTATATAAAAGAAATCATAAGTATTATAAAATAAAACACAGAATGTACTTATGTATGTAATCACAGATTTAACATTTATTATTAATACCTACAATCACAGTTTAACAGTTAAATCAGTCTTACATATATCTAATAAGTGTGGTGACTTCTCTAGTACATATTACCTCAATGTAAAAATGCAGCATTAAAACATAACATTCTCCTAAGCACTATTATAAAATTCAATTTGGGTAGCCAATACCCACAAAACAAACTTTTACATAAAATATGACGTGTTAATAATAAAAAGTGTTGAATCACCTAAGTTCTTTTAACAAGTGTCCAATCGTAATTACGCCTACACCGGACACATGCCAGCACCACTACACCAACAACGATGCCTGCAGCAGCGCAAGCACATCAAGCGCCACGCCGACACGATTGTACAAAACTTCTTAATTAATTATTTAGCTCCACCGTCTTACAAATTATCATCTAATCATACATTCCAAGACCATTCGCCCCGCACTTCGATTTAAAACACGACATTCCTCGTTCCAGAAAACGAGCCAGAGACAAAATTGAATTTGGGGAGCATCCCCCAAATCATTAGAGACAACAGACCCTTTATCAAATATCCAAATAAATTTTTAATTCACGAGACTGTGCTCATTTCGTTAAGGTTGTCCATCAACGAGAATACAATAAAACATCGCACTGCCCCAATAAAGCGAGCAGCCATTTTGCAGAATCGCCACCCCTGGAGGACGCTCGCATGCGATTTACGCGTTTTAGGGATATCAATCTGCTGTTATGAGAGGTTTATTCATTAACTGGAATTGAAATAATAGGCTTAAATTTGGATATGTTTATTTGGAATTACTGAAATCTCGTTTGTTATATATGAGAATAACAAACACTGCGGCTTGGTTAATCTAATAATATTAGTGTATAATATAATAATATAATAACTGCTCAAATTAACGCCTTTTTAGAACTAAAGCAGAGTTGTCTCTATATTTCATTATTTATTTCGTGGTTACACACATAATTATAATCTGTGTAATACCTTAGCTGATGTTTGGTATTCTTTTATGTTATTGTAACGTTGCGTCTAGCGCCGTCACATGACTGTATAAGTAGCACTAAATTAAAGATAAAGTAATTAAACATTATTTAAAAACTTAACATTACAATACGGAACCTTCGTATTTCTTAAAATATTCTGAGGTTCGCTAATTTCATTCGCGCACCCGCGGAACCATATTACATACAGCTAGCCTATTCCTTGGGTAGGATTATGTGGTATTCTGTGGCCATTCGGACGCCGTGTCCTGATACTGCCTTCTCGCGCCGACCAACGCGCACGCGCTCCGAAAACTGCTAAGGAATCCCGCTGGGGATTCCACTGCACCTTTTAAAGAACTCGGGTCTACCCCCGGTTTTCATCTGCTGCACCTACGGCTTGCCGCTTTCACCGCTTCAAAGTCCTATTTCGAGCCAAGACATTCTTGGAGAGGAACGCAGCTGCCGCCCGTCTACCTCATCGCCGAAGGCGTACCCTGGAGCGTGGAGCCAAGATTCCTGGAGAGGAACGCTGCTGCCGCCCGTCTACCCCTTTAACGCTCAGGCCAGTGACGGTGTACTAATAACTCTAAGTGCATTAGAATTATGTGCGGCTGTGTAGTATTTTAAGGACAGTAAAGGGTAACTTAAAATCATCTGTTTGATTGCAACCCTTTCAGGACCCTACCTACCTACCTACCTACCTGCGTGTAGTGGGGGTTAATCAACCCCTAACGCCGCAGTGGCGCCCATTTAACGTGGTTATTGCACAGCCTATCATATTCTTTTGTACTTCTAATAATTAAGCAGCTAGCCGATCTAGATTTGAACGTGTGAACGAGTGGTGATTTTTTTCTCTCAGCGAACTGGTACGTACTACCCTGCTACTACTGTTTTTTCTTATTGTAGGACGATTATTGTGTTTTATTATCTTTTCTCATCAGTTCCCTAATGTTAACTGTTACGTACTAGGTACTAAGTATCCAATTCTATTAGCTAAATTTATTGTAAAACTTGTAAAAATTTGATAACTCGCAAAAAGTGGTACCTACCCACTTACTTATAAGTTAACTACGTAACGGTTCGCAAGTCGTTTCAATTTTGTGCCTGTTTATTTCAAGGTCATTTTATTTTCGATCACCTATTCGTAGTTAGTTTCATTTCATTGTAAGCTAATTTTTTATTTTTTACAATGGAAACTCACCCTATAAAATTCCTACTACTAAACAAACACGAGCTATCGTATGAGGTCCTTATTAGAGGCGAGGAACCGGCTAGTACTGTACTAAAAATAAGAAATCAAATAAATAAATTAACTTCGATGATACCTTCGGAGGATATACAAGAATCTGGTCTTGAATCCGAGATTGATGTGGATGGCGTTACATTGTCACTAAAAGAATTGATTTCACGAGTCAAATCATTGCAAGAAAAATATGATCTAAATCTTTTTGAACGCGCTAAAGCGTTGGCGAATCATATTTACTATCGGCTAGGCCGAATTGATAAAACAAATGTTGCTGTGAAGGTGGCTAACCTACAAAAAGAATTTAATTCTCAATACGCCCTGTTATCTAAACTTGCTAAAACGAGCTCTTCAAGCATTTCAGTGACTGAGCAGTGCTCGGATCAGTTACTATCTATTAGCGTACCTACTGGTGACTCATGTAAATGTGAGCGTAATCATATTGCCGATCTACAAAAACTAAAGTTTAATGGGAACTCCTGTGTGCGTGTGTTTATACAAAGAGTGAATGAGTTTTGTACGTCTAGGAATATCTCGCAGGCTAAGTTACTGAGTTATGCTACTGAAATATTCACTGATCAAGCGTTGCATTGGTATCGTAGCGTAAAAAATGATGTAGGTAGTTGGCAAGATTTAACTAAATTACTCGTAGCTGACTTTGGTCCATTTGATTACAACTATAGGTTAATATCTGAAATTCGTAATCGCACTCAGGGTGATTCTGAAAATATTGGGATATATTTAGCCATTATGTCGGAGTTTTTTTCTAGGTTGTCTAACCCCATGTCTGAGGGGGAGAAGTTAGAAATATTACTACACAACATAAGACCGTGCTATTCAAACGTATTAATTTTACATAGGGATAGTATTACTTCTATAGATACTCTTCGGTTACTATGCCGTAACTACGAAAAAATACAGGCGTTGTCTGCACAGTTTCGTGAACCTCCTAAGGTGACCACGGAAACTCTAGCTCCTGATCTAGCATTTTCTAGACCTCAAGAAGCGTCTATCAATGCTTCTGGGTCAAAACCGTACTACAATAGGTATAACTATAATAAATCTGCTACTCAGACTGCTACTAGTCATTCTAATGATACGCGTACACCTGTGGCAGCTATCAACGCTACTAACCCACTAGGGACTAAAAAAAACGCTATTGTCCGCGGTGTCGCAATGACTCGCACTTTCTTAGTCAATGTAGGCGAGAACGCTACCTAATTTGCTTCAAGTGTGGAAAAAAGGACGTTAAATATCCTGACTGCTCTAACTGCAACCCTACTATTCCAAAAAACTAGGTAGCTTAGATTGCTGCAATGTGAGTGATAAGTCTTTTCCTAAATCTAAAACTACAAAAACAGAGTGGGAAGAATGGTTGCACTTTATAAAAGTTTTTTCCACGAGTTACTCTATTGCATCAATCTTAGATCGTAAACCTGATAACGATGTACGTCCCTACGTAACTATTAAAGTAGGCAACCAATCTATATGTGGATTGCTTGATTCTGGATCTGCTGTCACAATACTTGGAAATAATTCTCATCTGCATTTTCTTACTTCGGGACTAACTTTGTTAAATGATACTAATCTTAAATCATTTGTGGCTGCTGGTGGTCAAACACTATCGGCCATCGGATACCTAAATCTACCTGTTTCATTTGAAAATAACTTTCATGTCATTAGAGCTTATATAGTGCCAGATGTTAAGTCGTCGTTGATATTAGGCATTGATTTTTGGCGGAAGTTCGAAGTGTGTCCTAGGTTTTTAAATTCTATAACGTTGTCAAATAAAACTATAAGCTGTATCTCCGAGATAAATATTTCTACTAAAATGCTACAATCCTACGAAGAGCTAAATGAAGCTGAAAGGGTTACTGCTGATAATATTATAGAACAATTTCAGTCGATTTCTTCTCAGAAGTGTGGCCTAGGTCGTACTACTCTAATCGAACACTCCATCGACACAGGTACATCTAACCCTGTTAGACAAAGATACTACCGGCTCTCACCGGAAAAACAACGAATCTTAGGTGAAGAACTTGACGAAATGCTTCGTTTAGGTGTGGTTGAAACGTGCGAAAGCCCGTGGTCTTCTCCAGTGTTGCTAACTCCTAAAAAAGATGGTTCTTTACGGTTTTGCCTAGATAGTCGTAAACTAAATGCTGTGACTAAAAAAGATGCCTACAAGCTACCTTACATATCTGAAATATTAGATAATTTAAAAAACGCTCGTTATCTATCCAGTATCGATCTTTCTCGTGCATACTGGCAAGTACCGATTGCCGAACAGGATAGAGACAAAACTGCTTTTTACATACCTAATCGAGGTACCTACCGTTTTACTACTGTTCCTTTTGGCCTAACTAACGGGCCAGCCACTCAACAGAGGCTAATGGATGCCTTATTTTATGGTCCTGAGTTTGAGAATTCCGTTTTTGTATTTATTGATGACATAATAGTTGCTTCTTCTAACTTCCAGTCTCATATCGCTCTGCTTTTAAAAGTCCATCAGAAACTAAAAATAGCAAATCTTACTATCAACTATGAAAAATCCCAATTCTTCAGGAATGAACTAAAATATCTTGGTTTTGTGGTTAACTCTAAAGGTCTCCATGTTGATCCAGGGAAGGTTGAAGCTATCCTTAATTTCCCAGTACCTACTAATAAAAAAGAGGTGAAACGATTTCTTGGTACTGCTTCATGGTACAGAAGGTTTGTACCGAACTTCAGCGCTATAGCTGGTCCCCTAAATAGCCTAACTTCTACCGGTAAAAAGGCTAAGTCATTTTCGTGGACTAAAGAAGCGGATGATGCTTTCTCTAAACTAAAAGAGTGTCTTATTTCTGCCCCTATTCTTTCATGCCCTAACTTTGATTTACCCTTCGAAATTCATACGGACGCTAGTGATTATGGAGTGGGTGGCTTACTCACACAGACTATTGATGGAGTAGAACATCCTATCGCTTATATGAGCAAATCTCTTTCTGCTCAAGAGAGAAACTACAGCATTACCGAAAGGGAGGCTCTCGCTGTGCTCGTCGCTCTCGAACATTGGAGGTGTTACATTGACAATGGTCGTAAATTTGTTGTTTACACAGATCACTCTGCACTAAAATGGTTTCTAAATCTAAATAACCCTACTGGTCGTCTCGCACGTTGGGGTGTGCGACTATCTACATTCAATTTTGAAATGAAGCACCGTCGTGGTGCTGACAATGTCATACCAGACGCGCTATCGCGTGCTTGTACTATCTCTGCTATCGATACTTCTCCTATGTCTACTAATACAAAGGACGAATGGTACCTAAACATTTTCCATGGCTGTCAAAATTCTGCAGTTTCATTTCCTAACTACGTCATAAAAAACGATAAGCTGTATCGCTTTATGAAAAGTAAATGTTCACTAACTAAAGAATTTGAATGGAAGGAAGTTGTAACAATTGAGGTTAGGGAGGCTATTATAATTGAAAACCATGCTGAACCGGTGGCAGGTCATCTTGGCATTTTTAAAACCTACAAACGTCTTACTTTAAAATACTACTGGCCAGGAATGCACGCTGACGTGGTCAAAGTGATTACTTCGTGTGACAGTTGCATTGCTCACAAACATCAGAATCATGCCACTCTAGGAGAAATGGGTAGACCTAAATCTTGTTCTAGGCCTTTTCAAGTACTGAGTATTGATCTGGTTGGGCCCTTGCCTGTATCTAGAAAACAGAATACTTTTCTATTAGTGGTAACTTGTTGTTTCAGTAAATATTGTCTTTTGTTTCCTATAAAACGTGCTACCGCAGAAATAGTTACTAAAATTCTAGAAGAAAACGTATTTTTGGTCCACGGTGTTCCCGGGACAGTAATACTGGACAATGGCAAACAATTTGTCAGTGCTACTCTAAAACAAATGCTATCTAGATATAATGTCCCACATTTACATTTTACTCCTAAGTATACGCCTCACGTAAATACGGTCGAAAGATACAATAAAACTATAATGACCGCAGTTTCTACATTTATTACTAATGATCATCGTATCTGGGATACACTAATACCTAAAATCCAATTTGCAATTAATAACTCGGTAAATGAAGTAACGGGCTACACGCCGTCATTTCTAGTTTATGGCCGCGAACTAGTCACTTGTGGTTCGCACTACACTAACAAGGAACCTGGTGATGTGGAGGACCTAATCTTCCAACCACGCGATCAATACGCTGAGAATCTAGGTACTCTGTCATCTATATTTAACAAAATACAATTATCTCTTTTGAAAGCACACAGTAGAAATTCCAATTCTTATAACCTACGTAAAAAACATATGGAATTTCAAGTAGGTGACGTCATTTGGAGAAAAACATTCTATCAAAGTGATAAAGAAAAATATTTTAATAAAAAACTAGCTCCTAAATATATTAAATGTAAAATTGTTTCTAAAAAGTCTCCTCTTGTTTACGAATTGAGCGACATGAATGGTAATAACCTCGGCTCATGGCACATAAAAGACTTCAAACTAATTAACTATAAAGATTGATCTTAAAATCTTATTCTAAGTTGCATGCATGTATTAAAAAATAAAAATATATACATATATATAGGTTACTAAATATAATAGGTACTAGGTCACTAGGTTAGTTAAATACTGTAGGCATTGTGTTATGTTTCTGTTCAATCAGATTGACACTATCTCGTATAGCTACCTAACTATTATACGCTATTATAAAGATGCTATTGTCATCTGACTAGGTTTATGACCCTCGGTGCGCTGAGCATCGTGTAGGTATTTACAATTCTTCGTGCTATTACAATCTTCTCTAAACTAAATATTATTTTCATGCTGTGTCAATAATGTTAGTAAGTTGTAATATAAATAGTTCGATCTAAAATTAGTAGTATTTCTATAAAATGTACATACCTACTACTACTACTACCATGGTATATACAGTTCACCTATATAATTTAATTATGTAGTTGGACCTTAGTCTTCAAAAACTACCTAATTAATAGATTACGTTTTTTCTTTTAGCTATGATGAAATACATGTTCAGTACCGATGCTCATTGTATGAACTACAAACTACCTATTGTGAGTTGTCGTGCTAAAACGATAAACTTTACCTGTGCTGTTTTGAGTTTACTTAACTATATTATAAGTACACTCTGAATGTTAGGGTCTTAGGGCACGCTATAAAGTGACTTTAGACAGGTTGTTATTTTGAATGAAAGATGAAGTATGAGTGTAGGATGAATGTAGACAGTACTATGAAACTTTAGTGAAGTGTATTGAGTCGGATTTCCATAAGGAAAATCCTACGCTTTTTGGCGGGGTACTGTAACGTTGCGTCTAGCGCCGTCACATGACTGTATAAGTAGCACTAAATTAAAGATAAAGTAATTAAACATTATTTAAAAACTTAACATTACAATACGGAACCTTCGTATTTCTTAAAATATTCTGAGGTTCGCTAATTTCATTCGCGCACCCGCGGAACCATATTACATACAGCTAGCCTATTCCTTGGGTAGGATTATGTGGTATTCTGTGGCCATTCGGACGCCGTGTCCTGATACTGCCTTCTCGCGCCGACCAACGCGCACGCGCTCCGAAAACTGCTAAGGAATCCCGCTGGGGATTCCACTGCACCTTTTAAAGAACTCGGGTCTACCCCCGGTTTTCATCTGCTGCACCTACGGCTTGCCGCTTTCACCGCTTCAAAGTCCTATTTCGAGCCAAGACATTCTTGGAGAGGAACGCAGCTGCCGCCCGTCTACCTCATCGCCGAAGGCGTACCCTGGAGCGTGGAGCCAAGATTCCTGGAGAGGAACGCTGCTGCCGCCCGTCTACCCCTTTAACGCTCAGGCCAGTGACGGTGTACTAATAACTCTAAGTGCATTAGAATTATGTGCGGCTGTGTAGTATTTTAAGGACAGTAAAGGGTAACTTAAAATCATCTGTTTGATTTCAACCCTTTCAGGACCCTACCTACCTACCTACCTACCTGCGTGTAGTGGGGGTTAATCAACCCCTAACGCCGCATTATATAAATGCATTATTTATCATGAATAACTGGTTTAGGCTACGGCGATACCAGTCTACCTCTATAGTTCTTATTTTTATTTCCTTTATTTGTAATTACGAAACTTAACACTTAAAACCTGGTATTTAAGATGTTTAAATTGTTCGCATACATTACAATATAAAATACCTTGTTGCATATCTTAAAACAATTATAACTAATAATAAGATAATTGGTTTAACAATTGCTGTATCTTATGCAATATCTTTCTCAAAGTCAAAGTCAATAAGTGTTTATAATAAATCATTTATTTTCAGACAACATAATCCACAGTATTAAATTAACAATAAAATAAAATTAAATATTCCATAACCACAAATGTCAAAATACAATACAATACAGAACACAAACTAATTATACCTAGTAGCAGTTGCAGGATGCAGACAAGGATGTCAAACTTTCCCATATATATAGGAAAGCTTGACATCCCTGTACTGCGCATGTATCATGCTACAGTGGTTCACATGCTCGCAATCGAACCTGCTTGCATACACACTTAGAATACCGTTGGAGCTGGCTCTGATCCGTCGCCCCAGGGATGTGCACCGCTTGCGCAAGGTGCTGTAGAAACAGTCCACTCGCGCCGCGGCGAACATCCCCGATGCGCTGCAAAATCGAGGCAGCCCCATCAACACTCTGAACGCGTTATTGTACTGGACACGTAGGGCGCTATACTGTTTTTGAGTATAGTTAACCCACAGGCTACATGTATAAAAGTTGGTACAATATGCTCTGAACAGGCAAACTTTTACATTAGCTGAGCATCGAGCAAACCTGCGGGCAATCATGTTCGCTCTGACAGATAGCGCCCTCCGTTCCCTCTCAATATCTACATTGTCCTTCAAATCAGAGGTTAACCAATGTCCAAGGTACTTAAATTGGTGAACTCGCTGAAGCGGTGTACCGTACAATTTGATCGTCGGTATTGTCTCTGGACATTGGCGACCCCTGGCGGGAAAGACCATGCATTCACTCTTTTTCACATTATACCGCAAGCCATGTTGATGCGCATATTTCTCACAAATACCTATCATCTTCGTTAGGCCACAGACAGAGGCGCTCAGCAGGGCCATGTCATCAGCGTAGCTAATGTTGTTAACGGCAATTCCGTCAACATGGCATCCAACACGAGACCTGCTGAGCTCCTCTATCAGTGCGTTTACGTATAGGTTGAAAAGTTTCGGCGAGGTCAAACCCCCCTGCCTCATCCCACACTCCAACCTATACGGCTCCGAGTAGACACCCGACCATCTAACGACATTGACCTGGTGTTGGTACCAAAACTTGACGATATCCAGCACTTCTCCAGGTAGTTTTATGGCTTCTAATTTGTGCCACAGGATGTCGTAACTGACCAGGTCGAATGCCTTCGAGAGGTCAAGGAAGCAGGCAAAGACTGGTGTTTGTCTTGTAGTGTAGTATTTGACAGTTTGCTTTAGACTCAATATAGCTGCTTCTGTTGATAGACCTGATCTGAATCCGAATTGGTTATCATGTATCTCTAGATGCTTATCCAACTGAACACTAAACAAACTGTCAAACACTTTCGCTATTATGGTGGCTAGTGAAATCGGTCTGTAATTAGATTTGTCACTTAAGTTACCCGTTTTATTTTTCACAATTGGCACCACCACAGTTTTCATCATATTGGCTGGTAAATATGAGTGTCCTACACAAAGAGTGTAAAACAAGGCCAGCACACCAGCTAAATGAGGTCCAGCATTCCTAACGTGTTCAATACTAAGTCCGTCGTGTCCTGGAGATTTACCACGGGACATAGATTTTACAGCCTTTCTAACATCTTTAGCTGTAAACCTAGTTAGTAACTTCAGTCCACGGGACTCAGCACTGTTCACCGACTGTGATGGGCCCAATGGTGATTTTACAGTAAAGTTCTCTCTAAACAAGTCTGCTATGCCTTTACAGTCATTGACCCCCTCCACACTCAAAGGAAGGCTAGGCTTATTGTTCAGTTTGTTTGTGGATTTCCAAAAATTTCGAAAATCGCGTTTTGAATGTTCTGTTGTAATTTTATCCATTTTTAGCTGTTCACTGTGGTTCTGACACCACCTTAAACGTGATTTGAAAACTTTGCGGCTGTCCTGCATTTCATTAAAAATACGGCCGCCCTGAGGTTTGCCATATCGAACCCATGTCTGGAATTTAAGCCTAGCCTCCCTGTGAGATTCCGCTACGTATCTGTTCCACCCTGGCACAGGTTTTTTCTTTTTATACAAATTCAAATTGTGACTTCTATTTGCGGCTTCGCTTAAAATACTAACTATTTCAAAATATAATTTATCAATAACATGTCTATGGTTAAAATTATTACACATAAGGTCAGCACAATTTTCAAACGTTTTAGGGAAGTCAATTAATCTAAGTTTTTCATGGCACAATTTATTATATAAGTCGATTTCATCTGGTTTCCGTTCGCCCCAAAAAACTTTATTAATGTCATTATTTCTAGGAATTATTATTTCTGGTTTAATTATATTTATGTCACATTCAATAAATAATGGAAAATGGTCAGACCAAACAACATCATACTTTGGATAAACATCAAGAATCGAATCTGTAGCCGCTTTGGTTACAATACAGTGGTCCAGCCAGCGTCTAGACCCATTCGCTTCGCTAATAAAAGTATATGTGTCCGAGCTTCGTCCTAAAAACTGAACGTCCGCACATATCCAGTCTTGTTCGGCACAGAAATACGTAAGCTCATCAAAAAAGGCCTCATTTGGATGGGCATTAAGGTCTCCTAGCAAATAAACTGAGCAGGCATTGTTATTGCTTATGATAGCACTCACCAGGCTTAGGCAGTCCGTAAATTCCGTTAGATTTTCCGCTTTATCCGTAGGCATATAAACACTGAACAATAAAAACGACCTTTGACCCATGGTAATGTTTATAGCGCACACACGTGGGTTATCACACTGCACTACCGACACATTTTGGAAGACACTTTTGTTCCACAAAAGTGCGACCCCGCCGTGGGGTCGGCCGCGAAGCATGCCCGCCGCCGTGTCCACCGCCGAGGTCCCCGTCCAGCCAAACCGCTGGTCAATACCTCCGAGAAACTGGATATCCTCTGGCATTAGCCAAGTTTCTTGCAGTGCGATTATGTCCGCCGCTCGGCATAGGTCTCTTACGTGGTCAATGGAACGCTTCACGTTCTTACAATTGAAACTAACAAATGTATATTTGTTACTTGACATTTTCATTAGAAAGGCCGACCACAGTGTCATCACTGTTCATATTCTTCTTTGACTTGAAATGTACAAAACGACGGAATATAATACCTTGTGGCCACAGTTTTTCATCCAAAAATAGCGGTGCCTTGGTCTCCGATACATAAAACTTGTAGGCATCGTAATCTTTTTCTCGTCGAAATATAATTTTCTCCAAATAAATTCTTTCATGAATTTTATTATAAACATACTCGCTTATATCGGTTTTGGTAGTATCTTTATGCACAAGCTTTCATTATGAATATTGGCACCTTTACAGCTGCTGCCTTAAAATTCCCCCCTGTGTCCTGGGAAGAACCTGTCATTCCGTGATAACGGTAGTTAATTCTCGTCTTTTTTCGGTGTACAACTTTCCATTCATCTTCTACTCTCGCATTCTCAGCAAAAGACAGCTTTGAAACAGTTAACTGACTATTTAATACTTGGTTAGTCTTTGCCTCGCCGTTTACCATAGATAAGTCCAACCGCTTATAATCAACGGCAGGCTTGGATAGCAAACCGGTTTTGCGTTGTTCGGGCGGCGCCGATAGCTGCTCCGGCGCGCTCCCCGTACCCCGCGCCTCCGCGACCGGCCCGTTAGCGGCGGCTGGCTTCGCGCGTTCAACGCTTTTATCTTTGTCAACTATTTGCGGGTTGCTTTGAATATTTTGAAATCGGTTTTCTTGAGATGAACTCGACGAGTTATTAACGTTATCCATTATCGTCATATCAATGTGTGACAGCCCCATTGGGCCGCTATCTACACATGCCGCACCTCTTTTGGTGTTTATGCGAATGTTTCGGTATTGATTTGGTGTTGATTCATCAAATCTAGGCCTATTTCTTACTTGCAGTCTCAACTCCTCAAGCTGATCTGACGTGACATATTTTGATTTTATGTCACTTATATCCGTTTTAAGAATGAGTAAGTCCTTGAGCAGTTTCGTAACATCTAAATGGTCAAATGTCACCGGTGGAAGCTTTTCTAGATCGCGGGCAACAAACACTGGCATTAGTTCGGGATCTGTCCCTTTAAAAAGGGATATGACATCTTCGATATCACGTTTAATCAATATACTATTATTTACCAAACTGCTACTTAGAATATTCGCTTACCTAATTCTCAATGAAAAATATAATAGGTACCTAACCTACTAATGAATAGGCGATTATGTTACAAATCTTACTATTGAAATAAAGCTTTTTCTTAACTCATTTCCATCTCTGCATCACAAAATAGAGGAATAACAATCTTCCCTGCCCATCAAATTCTAAATCCTCATTCCCATTTCGCCAAAGCGCCCCTACTCAAGAAACTCACGATATTTATTTAAATAGTTGGCTACATCTCTTATAGCGCGGTCCAATCCGTTTACAGTCCGTTACATCACAGAACTAGCTGATGCCTGCGGACCCTGCGAATTAACCAGCGTTTTATATTTTAACCGACTTCAAAATGAGGAGGCGGTTCTCAAATAATCAGTTTTTTTTAATCTTCATAAAATCAAAACTTCGTTGCGAACCGATTAAGAAAATTATTTTTAGTTTAAACGAGGAATCGAGAGAACTCCTCAAGTATTGTAATATTTAAATACAGAGTTGTGGTATTTTCTGCAACAAGTCAAGCATTTGCAATCACAAAGTATGATTTGGTATACAGAAACTGATGAAGAAGACCACATCAATCACCACGTAAGTAAAAAAAAAAATTAGCAGCCCCCGCCACTTTACCTAGTCTCAGAGATTGTTATTTAACATATACATATTTTATAGTTGTTTGTTTTTGTACATTTTTTGTACATCACTGATAGCGCCGTCCACCCCGTTCACAGCCCGTTATATCACGGAATGGGACTCGAGCGGACTAGAAGGCTCACATATTATATCAAACGACGGATTTATCTCTCGGTTCCACACACTCGATGCGCTGAGCTGTTTACTTAAGCTTGGGTTAAAAAATATATCTTATAAATAATAAAGAACGGCCATGATCTATATCCACTTGTTTGGTTTCACGCCGCGCCGATTATGCACCACATTTGGTTCGCGTTTTGGCGCGAAATACGGCGTGCGCTCCGCGTCGGCGCTAAGTGGATACTGGCTCGGATTTTACAATGCAATGTATTGTGGTACTTATGCTCTATGGAAAGGATTTGAATGAAGCTTGTCGGTACGTTAATTCATAATTCAGTCTGTTTTCGGGATATACAGAGTAAAAATTACTTCAGCTGATAAAGAGATTTTATTTTTTTATTAAAAATATTTTTGTTTGTAATTCAAAACTTATTATCATCTATCTACATTTTCTGCTGTTTATACATAGTTTGTAGTACAACCTCACTAAAAATAATAAAATAAATAGGTGTCTTCAAACAAAATTTCATTCTAATCGTAATTCTAAAATTCATTTTTTATGCATAATTTTTTTTAAATTTTAATTTACCTTATCGAATTAAATTATTATTTCTTGGGCGATGTAAACTTAATTAATTATTGTCATCGTTAACTTCACCCAGAACGCTTCAAAACAAACAAAAAGTCGATAAACACTATAGTTTACCATTAAATTACCATTACACTATAGTTTTAATATTTTTTTTTTAGGGGAACCATAAATCACTGGTCGCTAGCGAAGCCAAAATCAAACAAGCGGATATCTAGTATAATATATGCAAATATTTATAATATATAGTATAGATCACGCAAAATTGTTACATAAGTTATAGTAAAATATCATAATTAACAGTAAATCATTACTACCCCATGTTCTTGGAGATCCCTGAGGGAGGCCTATGCCCTGCAGTGGACGTGGACTACTTCCTACGGCTGAGATGGCTGACTGATAGTGAATCGTTCATAATTAGTTTATTCAAAAACTTGACTTCATCTCTCATACCGCCGTCCACCCCGTTCACAGCCCGTAATATCACGGAATAGCGCTCGCGCGGACCAGAAGGCTCACATAGATCAAACGACGGAATTTATCTCTCGGTTCCACACACTCGATGCGCTGAACTGTTTATTTAGGACACGTCCCCCGGATTTATCTGATGGCAGAACTATTATCTTTGCTTTCTTCGCCAAATTGTTAAGCAGCAGTGGAAAAGACAAAAAAAAGGTTTCATCTCATCACAGCTGGAAAATGGCCACCCTCATGAATCTCCAATGGTCAGGGGGGGCTGTTGCCAAACTCGCCACTTTTGGAAGGCGGGTTTACGAGCGCAGTACGGGTTGTTGATACCCGGAAAGACGCTGCTGCGTATGATCATTAGAGTACGATAAACAGTTTATTCGTGATCATAGCGAAAAAATTACTCAAAAAGACTCGAAAGTAATGTGACACGCTATGATCACAAATAAACTGTTTATCCTAACTTTTGACGTGGGAAACTGCGCCGAAATATCGGGAAACTCAAAACGACTAAAATCATGGTAAATATCATGTAAATATTGCATATAGTTATTCTAAATAAGCTATCTGCGTTACTACCAACCCGTCCCATTTCCCATTTATATGATGAGATCCTTGAAGAAGATTCCCTGGACATGCAATATCCATTGCCGCCCGGAATGACGTAACAACATAAATATTTGATCGCTGGCGAGCAATCTACTCGTTACATTACGTTTTAAGTGTTACTGGGCCGTGAAATGATTTGATGGAATGAAAAATTTAGCTTCGGTGCCTATTAGATGTGTGGATTTGCTTTTAACTTTGGTTACCTACGTCTAAGGGCATAAATTAAGCCTAAAAAGTCAAAATAAGTAAAAATTAACTTGTCTATATCTTAACTTATCATCAATACATAGTATAAAACAAAGTCGCTTCCCGCTGTCTGTCTGTCCCTATATTTGCTTAGATCTTTAAAACTACGCAACGGATTTTGATGCGTTTTTTTTCAATAGATAGATTCAAGAGAATTGTTTATATGTATCATCATCATCATCATCATCATCATTTCAGCCGTAGGACGTCCACTGCTGGACATAGGCCTCCCTCATGGATTTCCAGTTGTTGCGGTTGGAAGCGATCTGCATCCACCGTCGACCTGCGGTCTTCACCAGGTCATCATCCCATCTTGTTGGTGGACGTCCTACGCTGCGCTTGCCGGTCCGTGGCCTCCACTCGAGAACTTTTCGGCCCCATCGGCCATCTGTTCTGCGAGCTACATGGCCTGCCCATTGCCACTTCAACGTGCTAATCCGTTTGGCTATGTCGGTGACCCGAGTTCTTCTACGTATCTCCTCATTTCTGATTCGATCGCGTAAAGAAACCCCGAGCATAGCCCTCTCCATAGCTCGTTGAGCGACTCTGAGCTTATTCATGAGGCCAATCGTGAATGACCACGTTTCGGTTCCATATGTCATCACTGGTAACACACATTGATCGTAGACTTTCGTCTTAAGGCACTGAGGAATTTTGGACGAAAAAACGTTGCGTAGTTTCCCAAACGCTGCCCATCCGAGTTGGATTCGTCGATTGACCTCTTTCTCAAAGTTGGACCTACCTAACTGGACAGTTTGTCCTAGGTATACATACGCGTCGACAACTTCGAGAGCCGAGTTCTCAACCATAACTGGGGCAGGCACCACATGGACATTCGACATAACCTTCGTCTTGTCCATGTTCATTTTAAGGCCTACCCGTTGGGAGACTCGATTGAGGCCTTCGAGCATCGTGCCGAGTTCCTCCATCGACTTTGCCATGACCACAATATCGTCGGCAAACCGAAGGTGAGTCATGTATTCGCCGTTAATGTTGATGCCTAGTCCTTTCCATTCCAAGAGCTTGAAGACATCTTCCAAAGCGGTCGTAAACAGTTTCGGAGAAATAACGTCTCCCTGCCTTACGCCTCTTTTTAAGGGAATATCCTTCGAACTCTGTTCCTGTACTCGGACTGACATAGTGGCGTTTCTATACAAAGACTTCAACACTTCGATATACCGATAGTCAATTCGGCATCGTTGGAGAGAATCGAGCACCGCCCATGTTTCGATCGAATCGAAGGCTTTCTCATAGTCCACAAACGCGAGACATAGCGGCAAGTTATACTCTTCGGTCTTCTGTATCACTTGCCGCAGCGTATGAATGTGGTCTATGGTACTGTAGCCTTTTCGAAACCCGGCTTGTTCGGGACGCTGGAAGTCATCAAACCTGCGATCGAGACGATTTGCGATGATCCTTGAGAACAGCTTATAAACATGGCTCAAAAGCGAGATCGGTCTGTAGTTCTTAAGCAAGGTGTTGTCACCTTTCTTAAAGAACAGTACCACGACGCTTTTGTTCCATGTTTTTGGCGTAATACCTTCGAGCAAGACGGAGTTGAAGAGCTTCTGAAGGACTTTAAGTATCGGTGATCCACCCGCTTTCAGAAGCTCTGACGTGATTCCGTCCTCCCCCGGCGCCTTGTCGTTCTTAAGCTGTTTTAGGGCCATCCTGATCTCGTACAGGCTGATGTCCGGGATATCTTCGGTATAATGTCGGGTCAGCTTGGCTCTAGGGTCTTCTGCCACACTGCAAACAGGTTTAGTGACCGAATCGTAGAGCTGTCCATAGAACCTTTCGACTTCCCTTAACACATCGGCTTTACTTGACGCTATGCTGCCATCTTCCCTCTTCAGCTTCGTCATCTGGCTTTGCCCAATAGACATATCTCTCGCGAACACTTTGGAGCCTTTGTTCCGCTCTATCGTATCTTTAATACGAGCTGTATTAAAGGTACGAATATCGTGCCGCAAGGATTTCCAAACTTGTCTATTGAGCTGCCTATGTGACTTAGCATCATCGGGAGACTGCAGTCGTAATGAGCGTCGTTCAGCCATGAGGTTAAGAGTGTCATCAGAGAGTTTCTGAGGTCTATTTGTACGGGGCGTCTTAAAGAACTGAGACCCCACCGTATGGACAGTTTCTACGAACCTGTTATTGATCTCGTCCACTGATGCATGTTCTTCGAGACCCAGACAATCAAAGCGATTTGAAAGTTCGAGTTGAAAGCTCTCGAGGTTTATATGGAACGAGGGGTATATGTATAAAACATGCATAATATAGTAGATAAACACTGATTAGAGGTTTCTAATGTGAGGTCGTAAATAAACACATTTTTTGCGCTCACACTGCAAACGCTAGCTGAACCCTACGAGATAGATCAAAATAATGTACTACAGTATTGTACACCTTAAAAGGGTCTACAAAAAAAGTGCGCGATAGGTATATTATGTAGTATTTATAATATCAGCATTGCACACGAAGCCGGGGCGGGTCGCTAGTAATAGTACAAAATAAGCGTCCGAAATTTTAAAATTTTAATTGAAATAGTAATTAAGGTTAACGCTGGTCGTTACACAATTTCGGCCCAAATAAAGCAGAGCATGTGCTATTGAGCCTTGAGCCCCTCTTCTATTATTGTCCGACGTTCCAACAGGATTGCACCCATCGTGGTTCCGGAACACGCCAGTCTTCCGGGACCAGCAAAGCGAAGGCGTCACTTCAGAGTACCCTTATTGGTCCTCATAGCTGTAGGAACTTGAGATTTAAGGCCAGTTCACTAGCGTCCTAGCGGACAGCATACTACACTAACTGTATCAGCGCACTTTGGTTGATTCCCACGCCGAGTACACCAATTCAGTTTAACGATCAAATAGCAAACCGCACCATATAAGTGACCACTGAAGTAAGGACTTTTACATCTATTCATCATCATTTCAGCCGTAATAAGTCCACTTCTGAACACAGGCCTCCCTCGTAGATCTCCATGAGGGGTAGTTGCTATACTCACCACTCTTGGCAGGCGGTTTGGCGAGCGCAGTTTGGGATGTTGATACACGGTCCTAGTTTGTCCTAGTTTGTTGATTGTCCTTGTTTCACCTCCATAAAGCCGGGTAAGAGACGTCCCTAATAAAAACATTGCCAGAATACAAAAATAATATTCTATTATTCCCCCCGCGGCGCTGCATCATCTGGATCTTAGTAATTTCGGATGGAATCATTCTCCGCCGGGAGTTCTTTGCAGCTTGGGGGAAGTCTCAATAATATTTTATATTATTTATTTAAATAGGACATCCAACTCAGGGTTACACATAATGCACATAACACTAAGGTCATTATTATATAATATTCATCATCATCTCAGCCATCATCAACTGTCCACTGCTGGACATAGGCTTACCACATGTATCTCCAAGATCATGATGGTTGTGCCATACTCACAACGCTTGGCAGGCGGGTCGGTGAGATGATAATATACGGGAAGGGGCTGTTGATCTTCCAGAGTCCTGTTAACATATGATTTAATATATAATTAATAGAATCAGGCGTTACTTTGCGGAAATCCATGACAATAAAATGCAATGAAAATATCTAGTTTTAATTCCGCTAATGCTGAGATGCATGTGCATCGCTCTCCCGCCCGCTAATTATGCACATGCAGGGAGAACTAGCTTGTTAGTGCAACATGCATACCCAAACCCACACGACGACACGTGTTTTGCCTCTCCGCGAGGCATCTTCAGGTGAGACGCCGAGGTGTTGGCTGGAACGAAAGTCTTTTCGTTCCAGCCGCCGACCAGAAACACGTTTTCTAAAATTTCAAGAGGTATCCCTGGGCAGATATTTACTACACGGCCAAGAGGGGAGAGTAAACATTCTACTGCTGGCACCGCACGGCACGCGTGTGCTGTACTATCATATAGAGATAATTCATTAACTTTTCAACAAAAACTGACTTCAATGCCTGATAATGCTGATGAGTGAAGGTACGGTATATTTTCTATGTATTCATAATAGCTATCTTTCGTCATGGCCACGCGTGAATTTTTAACATTGAAGAGATTCGATGCCTAGCTGTGGTCTTCCACAGCAGTTCCATTGCGCAGCACGGGATGTTGATACACGGAAAGACGCTGCTGCCCACTTTCTGGAGGTATCCCTTGGCATATTCTTAATGCATTCATGGGGCAAGCGAGGATTCACTGGGGTGTCACCCGTTGTAATTACTCGTTGTTGTTCTTCGTTCTCTGCGTTGTTGTTTTTTCTAGTGTCTTTCGTTAATTTCTCCTAATGCTGCCTTGTATCCAGGCGAAACACGTGTTGAATTATTTTTGAGTGTTTTTCAAGCGCTCATTAGATATAGGGTGCATTATATTATCTAACCGTGGGGTGCCGGCAGTAGAATGTTACCCCTCCTCTCCTACCCGTGGATGCTGTATGAGCCTGCTAAGGGACACCTCCGAAAGATGGGCAGCAGCGTCTTTCCGTATATCAACATCCCATACTGCGCTCACCAACCCGCCTGCCAAGCGTGGTGAGTATGGCAACTACTCCTCATGGAGATCCATGCGGGAGGCCTTAGTTCAGTAGTGGACGTTTTACGGCTGAAATGATGATGATAATGATATATTATCTGTGATATAGTATGTAGGTTAGCGGATTTAAATATTCGTTGTTCATTTGTTTATAATCTTCCGGCGCCACCCGGCAATTTAAACAATATAAATAAAAGATTTTCCAATAAGCTTTAAAGTAAACTGCGCATGGTTCACTTGAACTACGATTAGAAATGGACCGTCTTTGAATGGGGTCGCACAAATTATCAATATCTGAGAGAGCTAGGAAAAATCTGCTCGCTACGTGACGATCATAACCCAGATAGTGCTGTGTTTGCACGGGATAGTTGGGGAAGTTTCTTCACTATACTCGTCTTAACTTGAATCACAATAAGCATGAGGCAAGTTTACATTTTGAACTATTTCGTAAGCAAAATAATATTGAGGAATAAAATCAATTTATTTCAGGCACTACAACATGTACTACAGAATATAACAAAACGCAAAATTACATGTCAATATAAGTTTAGTTTGTTATTTTTGTTACAGTGTATAACCACACTCAGGTAGAACATTTTGAAAGAAATGAATAACCTTATCAAAAGTTTTACTGTTCCGGTGGGATTCGAACCCACGTCCGTCAAATCGATACTTGACGCTTCCTTGAGCCGGAAGTGCTTTTGACCGCTAATCTAAGAACCCATGTCGGGACCAGCTGAAATTCTTAATAAGGTCGGTTTGAGCAACCGAAGAGCGCTATCTACAGGTAACTACTTCTTTGAAAATTTTCTACCTAAGTGTGGTTAAACACTATAAAAAATAAACTATAGAATAAGCTACAACGACATCTCTAGTCATTGTTACTGAATGCAACTTCAGACAATGAACAGGAGAACTCTAGTAGTTACCTGTAGATGGCGCTCTTCGGTTGCTCAAACCAACTGCATCCATGACTAAGAGAGGAGAGGCAACATTCTACTGACGGCACTTCACGCCAGCTAGGCATCAAACCTAATAATAGAAGATAGTAAATATTTATAGCTAATTTGGGTGCCCATGTGTTCCATTCTAGATAGTTTTTAGTCGAGTAGAACTAAGAACTGAATTGTACTTGTGATGTTTGTGGTAAAAATCTTTATCTTAAAAAAAGAAAATAGTAACTATTCTACATCGTTTAATGCCCGGCCAAGTAACCCACTGTCCTGGAGTAAACGCAGTCTCCTCCGGGCACGTCTGTTGGTCACGTGCGCGTACTTACGCGATATAATTATTCTAGATCTGGCTCCTGGACCGCAGTGATATTCAATTTAAGCACAAAACTATATCACCGTGCAGCTTGCGCCAGTGGTTTAGTGGCAGTAATTTAGTTTGAATGGACCTGAGTCGGCGCTAGGTAAAGTTTGTAAATTTTGATGTCTAGCTGCCTTGAGTTGCTGGCAGTAGAATGCCTCTCCATCTTGACCGTGAATTTATTTATTAATAATAAACTAGTATACAACAGTGTGAAAACATAAATCAAGTAATCGGTTATCACGAATAGATATACATAAGTAAGTAATAAGAGATAAAACTATTAACAGTATGCTTCGAACACAAAAACAAGGTGGAAAATAAATACTATCTACTATAGTAGATGACGCATCATTGCGGCACGATATTCGTACCTTTAATACAGCTCGTATTAAAGATACGATAGAGCGGAACAAAGGCTCCAAAGTGTTCGCGAGAGATATGTCTATTGGGCAAAGCCAGATGACGAAGCTGAAGAGGGAAGATGGCAGTATAGCGTCAAGTAAAGCAGAAGTGTTAAGGGAAGTCGAAAGGTTCTATGGACAGCTCTACGATTCGGTCACTAAACCTGTTTGCAGTGTGGCAGAAGACCCTAGAGCCAAACTGACCCGACATTATACCGAAGATATCCCGGACATCAGCCTGTACGAGATCAGGATGGCCCTGAAACAGCTTAAGAACGACAAGGCGCCGGGGGAGGACGGAATCACTTCAGAGCTTCTGAAAGCGGGTGGATCACCGATACTTAAAGTCCTTCAGAAGCTCTTCAACTCCGTCTTGCTCGATGGTATTACGCCAAAAACATGGAACAAAAGCGTCGTGGTACTGTTCTTTAAGAAAGGTGACAACACCTTGCTTAAGAACTACAGACCGATCTCGCTTTTGAGCCATGTTTATAAGCTGTTTTCAAGGGTCATCACAAATCGTCTCGATCGCAGGTTTGATGACTTCCAGCGTCCCGAACAAGCCGGGTTTCGAAAAGGCTACAGTACCATAGACCACATTCATACGCTGCGGCAAGTGATACAGAAGACCGAAGAGTATAACTTGCCGCTATGTCTCGCGTTTGTGGACTATGAGAAAGCCTTTGATTCGATCGAAACATGGGCGGTGCTCGAGTCTCTCCAACGATGCCGAATTGACTATCGGTATATCGAAGTGTTGAAGTCTTTGTATAGAAACGCCACTATGTCAGTCCGAGTACAGGAACAGAGTTCGAAGGATATTCCCTTAAAAAGAGGCGTAAGACAGGGAGACGTAATCTCTCCGAAACTGTTTACGACCGCTTTGGAAGATGCCTTCAAGCTCTTGGAATGGAAAGGACTAGGCATCAACATTAACGGCGAATACATGACTCACCTTCGGTTTGCCGACGACATTGTGGTCATGGCAAAGTCGATGGACGAACTCAGCACGATGCTCGAAGGCCTCAATCGAGTCTCCCAACGGGTAGGCCTTAAAATGAACATGGACAAGACGAAGGTTATGTCGAATGTCCATGTGGTGCCTGCCCCAGTTATGGTTGAGAACTCGGCTCTCGAAGTTGTCGACGCGTATGTATACCTAGGACAAACTGTCCAATTAGGTAGGTCCAACTTTGAGAAAGAGGTCAATCGACGAATCCAACTCGGATGGGCAGCGTTTGGGAAACTACGCAACGTCTTTTCGTCCAAAATTCCTCAGTGCCTTAAGACGAAAGTCTACAACCAGTGTGTGTTGCCAGTGATGACATATGGAACCGAGACGTGGTCATTCACAATTGGCCTCATGAATAAGCTCAGAGTCGCTCAACGAGCTATGGAGAGGGCTATGCTCGGGGTTTCTTTACGCGATCGAATCAGAAATGAGGAGATACGTAGAAGAACTCGGGTCACCGACATAGCCAAACGGATTAGCACGTTGAAGTGGCAATGGGCAGGCCATGTAGCTCGCAGAACAGACGGCCGATGGGGCCGAAAAGTTCTCGAGTGGAGACCACGGACCGGCAAGCGCAGCGTAGGACGTCCACCAACAAGATGGGATGATGACCTGGTGAAGACCGCAGGTCGACGGTGGATGCAGATCGCTTCCAACCGCAATAACTGGATATCCATGAGGGAGGCCTATGTCCAGCAGTGGACGTCCTACGGCTGAAATGATGATGATGATGATGACTATAGTAGATCTATACTATAGTAGATAGTATTTATTTGATGACCATGACTTGGATCTATTCTGCTCAAGCGTTAATTCAGCCAGATAGCGGTTGAGCGTGAACTATTTCGATAATAGCCTAAATAAAGGTGACTAATATTAGATGATAGTGTATGTTATAACATCAACGAATAGATATAAGTAAGTAATAAGAGATAAAACTATTAACAGTATGCTTCGAACACAAAAACAAGGTGGAAAATAAATACTATCTACTATAGTAGATCTATTGTAATATTAAAATATAGTAATATAGTATAGACTAGCCGCACTCTGCGGTCATCCACGTAGTTCCCGTTCCCGTGGGAATACGGGGATAAAACACAGCCTATGTTACTTGGGGATAATGTAGCATTCTAATAGTAAAATAATTTTGAAAATCGGTCTCTAGTTTTGAGTTTATTCGCTACAAACATACAAAATACAAATCTTTCCTCTTTAAGAATCTGTCCAACACCGAACAAAGGCAATGTTGACAGTTCAATTGTGTCAGTCCAGCTGTTTACGAGGAAATAGACGTACGCCCGTGCTACTACTATTATTTTTTTTTTCGCGAGAGTTTTGATTTTGCTATTGATTTAAATCACCAACCTATATGGGTAATTGGAGACACTATATGAGTTCATATAGAACATATTTATACTCAAGATGTTAAAAAACTTATTTGGATACATGTTCAGGCCATGTTTGTTTAAAATGGTTTCTATGAGTTAACTATAAAAAATAGACAATGTTGTCGATAACATTTTTGTAGAACTTTTAAAGAGAACAATTACTTTATCATCACTTGCACTTAAATTGTTTACGCGGAGCACGCCAAAACAAGTCCCAGTCGGATAAAAAATCCGACATGTTCAACTATTATCATCATAGTTCAGTTAACTTGCACCAAATCTTAATACATTTTAGCTAAAAAGTATTCCTTCTTAATTAGTCTAGCTTTTAATGATAACCGCACGAAAATCCTATTCCTCTCAACAGACAGACGCGGCGGAGGACTTTGTTATATGAGTACGGATTAAACGGATCTGTCGGTACGATTACGTACAAAAAATATGCTTAAATTTGATAAAACATTGTAAAAAAAATTGGCTAATCTGAATAGATTACGTTTACGAATGTATACATTGTATACGAAAGTATACAGCGCATTCCATCATCGTTAAACATGTAGAGTTGATCCGGCAGGAATCATTACTTACACAGCCTAACTTAGGCTCGACTTAAACCTGCGACGCACAACTAAGATAAACACACAAATACAAAAATAAATAATAATAAATACACTTACAAAGTTGTGCTAACTTAAAAAACTACTGCCTAACTGCATAGCACTTTTACTATAATAACGATCGTGAATAATCGTATTCGTGTTATATATGGATGGATATATTATGTGTTAGCGACTTCGATAATATTCTGAGTTATTTAAATTGAGATCTTGTTAAAATGTCACTGTCTATTTGATCTGGTAAACATGTCAAAATCAATGTTGAAGTTGTAAAGAAATGAACATTCGAAGTGAGGGTAGTGAGACGAATTGTAATAACAGAGTAGATCGGAAGATATTGAGTAAAAATAGTAAAGAAACAGAAAATTACTAACTGATATGCGATTAATCAGTGCTAAATGAAAATGAGATATTGTGGGTATATTACTAAGTACTTTTAAGAGGCTTGAAGTAATAAAGGAGCTATCTTAATATGAATACCTGAGAATCATTGAATAAGCTCTAGGAAAAGGAGAATCTAATATATTGATATTATAGAGGTATAGGAATGTTCACGTACTTGTTAAAATGGTGTAGACACCAATTGTTATCGAGCAGTTTGGAAGTAAATCTCCCTATTTTAATAGTTTTTCAAATCTACGCTTTTTCACGTTACTTGTTTATTTATTTATTTATTTAAATAAATAAGTAACGTAGACACCAATTGTTATCGAGCAGTTTGTTGGAAGTAAATCTCCCTATTTTAATAGTTTTTCAAATCTACGCTTTTTCACGTTACATATAATCAAAGTCCAAGTCGATTAGTATTTATTCTATATAGCAAAAAGCTACATAGTTATAAATATCTATTTAACAGCCCAGATAGGATAACTTTTCTTGAACACGTGTTTCTAAGGTTAAGTCTACCACTGAAACCCAGTGTCGTCCGTCTGACTCAAGCCAAGGCTGCCTGTCAACCGGAGCGGAGCGGAGAGGGAAAAACGGAGAGGACCAATAGTATTGCATAAAAACTCCGTTCCGAAAGTTTTATGCAATTCTATTGATCGGTTCCCCGCTCCGTCTCGGCGGACAGGCAGCCTAAGTCGCAAGTCTACGCCGCCCTGTAATGATATGCCTGTTACTAATAAATCCACCTCCGCGATGGTTATTGATGAGGTACCGTCCGCAGAGCCATTGGAATTTGTGACGTAATGTACGTGAAAAACGTCTCTTTGTCGCTGTTTTCTAAAGGTCTCAGAAGACGTACGGCTTTTTGTAGAAGTACAATTTTTTGTGAAGAGCTCACCCGGGGAAGTTCATCAGATATGAGGTGAAAATAGACGACTTGAGAATCTTATCCTTTTTAAGGCTCCGCACCCAAAAGGGTAAAAACGGGACCCTAAGACTAACTAAGACTACGCTGTCCATCTGTCTGTCTGTCACCAGGTGTGTCTCATGAACCGTGTTAGCTAGACAGTAGAAATTTTTACAGGTTTGCAGCAGGCAGACGCTTGAAATGATCACAGAATATTTAAATTGTTTTGCCAAATAATGGTACGGAACCCTTCGTGCGTGAGTCCGACTCGCACTTAGCCGATTTTTTTAATTGGTTAAAGTAGTTTTATCTCCTTGTATGTTCTTACTGCTTTTTGTATAAGCCTAAGGTACGAGAAGGTATGCGTAGTTTCTGCCAGAAACAAAGTTGATTGTATAATTCAACCTTTTTCTGCGGACTTTACCGAAACCCCGTGTTTGTTTCAGGGCGTTTCAGGTATCAGTAGTTGTAATGATACCGGTAAAGTGGCGGCGAAAAGCGGTGTTCGTGTGAAATAGCACTTTGCAGCGTGCGGTAAACTGTTTATGTGTTCCTGTGTTCATAGTGAGCTGAACAGCCGCTGATAAGGGAGTTTTGGAGAAAGGTCTGCTTTTAACTACAAACTTATCCAACTTCGAGAAAGATTGACCTATTCGTCGAATCCATCTCGGATGGGCAGCGTCTGGAAAACTTCGCAACGTCTTTTCGTCCAACATTCCTCAGTACCCAGACGAAAGTCAGTGTGTGTTTGAAAAAGGAGAGAAAATTTTTAAAATTGTTTTAGGGACTCCAAATTATCATGGCGTTTAGAGCAAGCCGTACTCTCTAAAACTGACCATAAATAATAATCCAGCGTAAAATTAAATAATTTAAGTAACCTCCGAGGGTACACATATAATATTTAGTTTTGCAGTCTACACAACATTCCCTTTCATTTGATACCACACTTGGCTATATTTAAAAACATTCGATTGGTCACCCCTACACCTACTTTCAACTGCCATATATTGTACATTCTTAACCGATTATGATATAATTAAAAACTACCACGAGAAAGCGTGCTTTTAAATAAAAAGCAAATACCACTCGTTTAAGAGCTACGCTGCCACAGACAGACACACATCATAGCGGTCAACCTTATAACACCCCTCTTAAACATATACCATATCTTATTCTAACAAATAATTAAATACAACAATGAAAACAGAAAGAATATGTGATGTCAATTATATATTGGATAGAATTGAATTAAATACCTATTCACCACTAATCCGATTGTACAGGTTGTCCCAAGTTCTGTCTAGTTATTTCTAGTGCTATGTTATGTTTTCTTTCATTCTAGCATTTGTTTTTTTACAGGAGATGCAAAGAATAGTAGTATGACTCCCAGCCATGTTTGTCCTGGTAGTCATATTGATACGACAAAATAGTATGACAACTCGGAAGTAGCGTTCTTTTTCTCGGGGGTTAAAAATTATTAGGAAAACTCCAAAATACATTTCGTTACACGATCACACCCTGCAGTGTGATACATGATATATACATATACATACATACATCACCAGTCTTAAGCCCTAAACTGAGATTAACCATCTTATTACGATGCTCATTAGCAAATCCGTATACAGGGTTGCGTTACACCTGGTATAAGCTGATGAGATGGATAGGGGCTTACATTTTTATGGTGAAGTAATTCCATGAGATTACATGAAAGATTGTGGAGGCTTACCGTGGGGTGCCGGCAGTAGAATATTGCCCCTCCTCTCTTGCTTGTGAAAGCAGTAGGTACTGCCAAGGGCTACCTCCGGAATATGGGCAGCAGCGTCTTTCCGTGTATCAACACTGCGCCAACCCGCTTGCCAAGCGCAGCAACATGATCCTCCTCCGAAAACCTCATGATCTTGGATATTATCGTACATAGAAAAATACCCTTTATTCTGTAAATTTGATACCTCATGATCTTGGATATTATCGTACATAGAAAAATACCCTTTATTCTGTAAATTTGATACTTTAAATAGTTCTATTATTTCCCTTCTTATTTAAAAACCTTACGATTTAACTACATTTATCAATCTCCCCATCACCCTGTACATCGGTTACAATGCCCATCTCATTGTGGGCACCCTGTGCAGAGCACAAAGGAACCCAGCTCAATGCCTTTTCATTACTGACAACAATAGCCTTTATTACGTCGCTCTACGGTCGCTATTCATGTGATGTTTATAAAGTTATAACTTTTAAGGTGGTATTTTAACGAAATTCTTTACGGCAGTTGTTTACAAACCAGTTTCTCCAGTGTGTCTATATGAGTTGTCACTGTTAGATCGCCTGCTGTTACTACAGCAGTAATCACATAACACTGTAGGTCTACCATGAGTTTTCAGTTTATACTCGCTAGCGATTGTAATTAAAAAAAATATGAAAACTTTTACAGCGCCTCTAGCGGATAGTTTGGTACTAAAATACGCAGTAAACTACACTACAGCGACTGTAGTTCGGGCTTCATTTGCTTAGAATTTGGTACCATAAGTTACAAATCTGACAGATGTCATAGTAACGTACAATTCTCGCTTACCTTATATGTATGTAAAAAGGTAAGTAAAATTTTCAAGACCTTACCTCCCGCGCTAGTAAAAAACTCTGTTACGGCAAGGTTAAGTCTGTCCAATCAAGAAGGGAATGGCTACAAACATTAGGTTACGAGGAATTGGAAAATATTATAAAAGTAGTTTCATAACTGACCTAAACATACACACACACACCTCATACGCACACGCACACACACACACATACATACACTCTGACACGCACGTATACTAATTTTTCTTATTTATTTCATATTCAAATCTCTGCTATCCATATACTTAATGTGTTTCTAATAAGTGTTAGTATTAGTTTGTCTGCATAAAATATACCTTCTTTTGTACACTTAATCATAATGTTTCATAAGTACCGAGGAAGAGCGAGGTCTCCTAGCACAGGTATATTATACATACTTAAAAGGAGTCTCATACCACTGAAATGTACATATAAGATTGAGTTATTGAAATAAATCATTTTTCATTTTTAAAGCAAACATAATATAATACCTTACGAAGACCGCGTAAGTCATACACTCTAAATTCTACTGCCGGCACCCCAAGGCTCTCAATAGTGAGAAAACAAAACTGGAGTGTTGATTAAAATGTTAAAAGCTTTTTAATTGAGTCGCCCTCCCCAGAATCTGAATCAAGAGCCTCGCTTTAAGTTTTCTTTGTGCGAGCCAAACAACGTTTGTTATATCGGGTTCCGTAGAATTCAGAGTTCAATGCGAATGCTGAATAAACCACTAAAGCTTTCATGTCAGCCGTAGCAAGTCCACTGCTGGACAAAGGCCTGCCTCATGCATCACCACGATCATGGGAGGTTGTTGCCATACTCACCACGCTTGGCAAGCGGGTTGGCGAGCGCAGTACGGGATCTTGATACAAGGAAAGGAGCCCATCTTGCGGAGGTAGCCTTTTGCAGATTCTTACTGCATCCACGGGGATGCAGTAAGCATCTGCAAACGGCTACCCGTGCCTATGCACGAGAGGAGACACTACCTTATAAATAAGATATTGCTGCCGTGGGGTGCCGGCAGAAGAATGTTACCCCTCCTATCATGCCCGTGGATGCAGTAAGAGCCTGCTAAAGGACCTCCGGAAGATAGTCCGCAGCGTCTTTCCGTGTATCAACATCCCGTACTGCGCTCGCCAACACACCTGCCAAGCGTGGTTAGTATGGCAACTACCCTCATGGAGATCCATGAGGGAGGCCTGTGTTCATCAGTGGACGTTTTATGGCTGAAATGATGATTATGAATCCCAACATCAGAACTGAGCTTTGAACCTTTTCGAACTCGAAAAGAGTTTTCCTAATCAGTTCATAAACGACGGAGTACTGAGGTACAAAAACGACTCGAAAACCTCACCCTGTTTTTGTTAATTCGGTTTAAAAATAGCTAATTTTTAAATTAAGATAAAGGAACATCTCTTTACTTTTACAGTCACAGTCGTTTGGCAGGCGGGTCGGTAATCGCAGTATGGGATGTTGATACACGGCAAGACGCTGCTGCCCATCTTCCGGAGGTATCCTTTAGCAGGCTCTTACTGCATCCATGGGCATGTGAGGAGGGGTAACATTCTACTGCCGGCACCCCACGGCATCCCACGGTACCCCACGGCACGGGATCCATAATAATAATAATATTATAATAATCAAGGGAAATATTCATATGTAATAAGCATACGTTTTGAACTGTCAACAACAATTTGGATTTTATGATTGAAGACGATTTTTTTTATGAAAAATTAAAAAAAATATTTTCAAGTGTCAACCGACAAGGTACCTACTTATGGTACTTATCATAATTTACAAACAAAAATTGAGACGTCACGGGACGCCTGGCAGATGTGAAACATTTTCACCACCGTCGCCATAGTCGCCACAGTCACCACAATCGATACTACTGTATCAATTGTGGCCCCAGTTTCCATAGTCACCACCGTCGCTACAGTCGTCACACTAGCCCCAGTCGCCACAGTCAACACGATGGGAACGATGGACGAAGGGCAATCGCCCTTGTTACCAGTGATTTATTTGTTAGTGTACCTATACTCATACACAATGTAATTGTTTTTGAATAAATAAACTGAAACTGAAACTAGGGCAGTCGCCCTGGTAACTCACACGTCTCCAAGCGTCACTCGTCACCTCTCGTCCAATCGGTTTAAGCCCCGCAAAAGATATTTAACATCAAAAAATTATCATGTTTCGTGCCACTTCCGACAATATTACGTAAATTTTTCCATATATTTTTTAAAGCAAACAACAGAACGTATGTGACGTATGCGGACGATTTTCATAATCCTAAAATATCAGAACGAAGCGGAACGAAATAAATTACATAATACCCCGATTCGTCAATTCTTACATGTCCTGATATATGTGTTCATTACGTGGTACACATGATGTATTATCTGATACAATTACAGTATACACGCCTTGTATTGCTAAAATCCTTTCACAATATAAATAGATGTTGATAAATCATCTTAAAGCCACAATCAATGTCCCAGGCACTGGCCTGGGAGTTTTAGTTCAAGATTAGGTGATGTAGTAAGTACTGTACAGTTAAAGAAATTATTTTAGGGGGCAAAAACCCCTATTATGCATAGCACTGTCTGTATTTCTGTCTGTCTGTCAGTGCATGAAACGATTACAACCGAACGCGTTGACCGATTTACATGAAACCTTTTTTGTTAGCACTGTCTTAATAAGAGAAGGGTACTGATAGATCTTGGTGACCCTAGGGTCACCAGGGACCGGAGTTATTGTGACCTCAAAAGGTCAAAAATGGCATTTTTCGGAAACCTTCGCCCCTTTTCTGGTACCCCCGTACCAATGCTTGTTCCTTGTGTCTAATGTCCCAGGAACTGGCCTGGGACATTGATTGTGGCTTAAACTTGTGGATTGTATCAAAACAAAAGGTTACAGTAAATACTTCGTGGTAAACGAGGTATGATTAAGTATTTACTTTACTTTAACATTAAATGAAAGATTTCTGGAAGATTTCTCTAAAGACGGTCAGCCCCTTGACCGACCAGACCTTACGTGTATGGGAGGTACAATTAATTATGACATCAGCATTTTTTGTAGCGTTATCTCAGCGTTATTACTTTATATGTCCATGCAAAAAAACAGCTTTCTTGGACTAATAAATAGTCGGACAGACAGACAGAAAAAATAAACAAGGGTTTCTTGTTTTACTACGAAACCTTAAAAAGAAACCCTTTTGGTGTGACTTTGTCTGTCCGTCTGTCAGTCATAGCTGTTTATCTAAGAAACTACAAATGCTATCAATTTAAATTTTAGAACAGATTTTAACAAACTTTGTCGACATTCAAATAAATAAAACTGGGCAAGAGCGAGTTGGACTCGCTCACCGAGGGTTCCGTGCCATAATACAATATAATAATACGATAAAGGCGGTTTATATTTGTCGGAGAACCTTAACAGCGCCATCTCTTGTCTGATAGCGGAACTTATGTAGATTTTTTTATACTTTCGATGGTTTCTAGAAAACCATGCAAATTAGAGATTTCGCTATAATTATCGTATATACTTTACATACGCTTCTATTAGCTATAAAAGTTTCCCGGGTTTATCTCTGCAAACTTTGGAGATAAGAGGGGAAACGGTCGTTTTTTTCTACATTTTTGTAAAACACTCGGAAACAATACGGTTTAAAGGAAAAGTAAAACTGTTTATTGATGTGCAAATGAATATTATATGATACCCCACACGACCTAGTAACTTCACTTAAAAATTTTGAGATCCCCTATCCGCCCCCTGCAATCAAAATAATAATATTTTTTTACATTTTTATTTATGCTATAATTAGTAAAAAAGTGTTATCTTAAACCTTTTCAAATTTCAAGTCGATAGCATCAGTAGTTCTCTAGATATCCATTTCTGACAGACGGACAGACAGAGTGATCCTTTAAGGGTTACTAATTTTTAAGGTTAAGTGGAAAAAATATCGCCCTCTTTAAATTGTAGTTTGCCCTACACAAATAAGGAACAAAAATTGGTACGGGGGTACCAGAAAAGGGGCGAAGGTTTCCGAAAAATTACATTTTTGACCTTTCGTGACCTTTTGAGGTCACAATAACTCCGATCCCTGTGACACTAGGGTCACCAAGATCAATCAGTACCCTTCTCTCATTAAGACAGTGCTAACCAAAAAGGTTTCATGTAAATCGGTCAACGAGTTCGGTTGTAATCGTTTCATGCACTGACAGACAGACAGAAATACAGACAGTGCTATGCATAATAGGGGTATTTGCCCCCTTAAATAATTTCTTTAACTGTACAATTACTTACTACATAACCTAATCTTGAACTAAAACTATAATGAATGCCTAATAAATATATAGGTCACCACGCACACATACATATATATACATATAAATATGTTTTAATTTATTATCTTATATTGAATCACATTAGAATCACATTACTTCATCATCATCATCATCATTTCAGCCGTAAAACGTCCACTACTGAACACAGGCCTCCCTCATGGATCTCCATGAGGCCATACTCACCACGCTTGGCAGGCGGGTTGGCGAGCGCAGTACAAATGTTGATACACGGAAAGACGCTGCTGCCCATCTTCCGGAGGTATCCCTTAGCAGGCTCTTACTGCATCTACGGGCATGAAAGGAGGGGTAACATTCTACTGCCGGCACCCCACGGCAACATTACTTATTTTGTTTTAAATCAGGGGAGAGGTCATTGCTCTCCGAAATACAATCTTATGATTAATTTGCATCCATGGGAAACACAAATTATTTGTTAACACTTCTGTCATAAAATGAATTTGAATTGAATCCACTCGTCCACCAGTTAGCTTCCAACTTTAAACTACATTATTCACTATGGAACCAAAATAATATTTCTAATTATGTAGCGAAACATTAATATAATTAACGCGCAATTAAGGCACTTTGTGTTAATTCAGGCCTTGACTGCGCTGAATATAATTTTAGTTCCAGAGGAGATACGGGCTGTCTAGGACACCTTTAATAACATTTTAAATACTAATATTTTTTTCACAGCTGTTGGACGTCTAGACGTCTTCTACTCTAGACTAGTCTTCTGCTGGGCATAGGCCTCCCTCATGGACTTGGACATTCAAGTACTGATCTGAGAGCTTGCTCTCATACGCACCACGCTTGGCAGGTAGATTGGCAAGCGCAGTACGGGATGTTGATACACGGAAAGACGCTGCTGCCCATCTTCCGAACATGTCCCTTGGCAGATACTTACTGAGTCCCCGAGCAAGAGAGGGGTTACATTCTACTGCCAGCACCCCACGGCACGTTATTATTTATGCATTATTAAGTCTGGCCCCTAAAACCTAAACTAAGATCTAAACATGAACACAATAATTAAAGCTATTCCTAACTGAGAATCTGAATGCGAATTTGAGTTTGTTTGTTTTACCGCTTAACATCAGGTGGGCCTCCGGCTTGTCTCGTCATTAAATGGTTTGAAACAAAAAACCGTATTTCCACGGGAACAAGAACTACGTGGGTGAAAAATCGCAAAGCGCTTTTAGTTTGTTTATTTGTCCGTGGCAAGTAACCGCAACTTCACTACTTATAATCGTCAAAACTACCCCCCTTCCATATAGACGCTGAATAAATTTCATAATTTCAGCCGTGAAACGTCCACTACTGAACACAGGCCTCCCTCATGGATCCCCTTGAGGGGTAGTTGCCTTACTCACCAAAAGAGTAAGGTAACCACGCTGTTGGCGAGCGCAGTACGGGCTGTTAACTGTTACACGGAAAAACGCTGCTGCCTATCTTACGGAGACATCTCTTAGCAGGCTCTTATTGCATCTACGGGCATGAGAGGAGGGGTAGAAATTATACTGCCCCTCACGGCACTGAATACCTAAACCTTACGGAAATAATTCGATTTTATGACAGTTTTTTTTATTTACTGTCGATTACTGATTAGCATCTAGAAGTAGGTCATTATCAGCACACCTAGATTCCAAAGGGCGCGCTGTGCGCCTCGCTGCCTGTTCACGGCTCATCGGCTACATTCAGAATATGGGCCTCGTTATAAACACGTCATGTCAAACTATATCCATGCCAAAAGCATAAATGGTAAATATACCTATGCTGTTGACACGATATTTTACTCGCATAATATTCTGTGTTCATCTTATTTGTTTATCGTGTTGAGCTGTTGGTTGCTTTTCAACAACAATTTACATTCGTGGAAATCTCGATAACATTAACATATTAATTATGCATTTTGCCCAGAACACATTATCTACACTAATATTATAAGGCTAAAAAGTTTGTCTGTTTGCTTGAACGCACTAATCTCAGGAACTAATCTTAATCATTTATTTCGTAAAATACAGGATTTACACGTCACATAGTTAATAAATGAAGTCAAAATAAATCAAGGAAATAGATGAAGCATATACATTGAATTTGATATACAAATATTATTTCGACATAAATAACAACAATCAATTAAACAAAAAATATTAGATACATTTAAATTAATAATGCATGTTTTAACTTTAAGCATTTTTATATCCTTTTTATTGAGCAAAATAAATTATTATTATTATTATTATTCCACATCATTTATTTGTAAACTCATAAAAATACATTTTTTACTATAAAGAAATACAAAAACAAATACTCTACAGTAAAAAATATATCAAAACGGTGAATCACCGGCCGCGAAGCAAGGCTCAAGCGGTCGATGACTAGGGCTGCAGGGAGAGGAATCTCCTTACTATACGTGCCGAGTCCAGGAGTACTGCCTTTTGGATCTGGCTCTTGATCCAACTGCCTAGCGAAAGTCTCTCGAGATGTTGATCGAGACTCTTCGCTATGAGTCCGTTAACGGAAACGACTATCGGAACAATAGTCGCTGAGTCAACATCCCACATGGTGGCAATCTCGTGGGCTAAATCAAGATATTTGCTGAGCTTATCTTTCTCGGCTTTGACGAGATTGGCATCATGTGGAATGGTGACATCAACGAGTATTGCCTTCCGCTCCAACCGATCTATCAGAACGATATCAGGCTTATTCGCAAGAATAGTCCTGTCCGTAATTATAGATCGGTCCCAATAGAGCGTGGCAAGGCCGTTTTCAAGAACCGGCTCTGGTGCGTATTTATAATACGGAACTTCAGGGCCCGTAAGGCCATATCGAAGAGCAAGTTGCTATTATTATCGGGACATTTGTTTTTCTCAGTCGTCTGACTGGTATAAACTGCATTACGGGTTACAAAAACCAAGTAAATGCAGCCGTATATTTGGGTGTTTCAATTTATTGGTGTGGATGATGGGTCTATCTCCATGAATTTTCTGACTATTGTACACGTATTGAGAATGGCTGCTTTTTGTAGAGTTGTGTAAATGAATGCGTTTAATCCTAATATCTCTATACTGCGATGTAATTGTTTTGGTATCACTCCTGTGGAAGAGAGCACTATAGGTACAATATATACTTTATTTTGTCTCCATATTCCGATTATTTCGTCTTTCAGGTCTACGTATTTTGTAATTTTATCTGTCAAAACTATGTCTGGTCTGTTATAGTGTATGGTACGGTCTGTGAGTATAGCGCGATCATAGTAGAGTTTGTGTGTTGTATTTTCTAATATATTATTATTATTATTATTATTATCGGGACATTTGTTTTTCTCAGTCGTCTGACTGGTATAAACTGCATTACGGGTTACAAAAACCAAGTAAATGCAGCTGTATATTTGGGTGTTTCAATTTATTGGTGTTGATGATGGGTCTATCTCCATGAATTTTCTGACTATTCTACACGTATTGAGAATGGCTGCTTTTTGTAGAGTTGTGTATATGAATGCGTTTAATCCTAATATCTCTATGCTGCGATGTAACTGTTTTGGTATCACTCCTGTGGAAGAGAGCACTATAGGTACAATATATACTCTATTTTGTCTCCATATTCTGATTATTTCGTCTTTCAGGTCTACGTATTTTGTAATTTTATCTGTAATTGTTTTCTGTATGTTGTGTGTGTTGGGCACTGCAATATCAATGAGGAAGGTGATCTTATTTATTTTATCTGTCAAAACTATGTCTGGTCTGTTATAGTGTATGGTGCGGTCTGTGAGTATAGCGCGATCATAGTAGAGTTTGTGTGTTGTATTTTCTAATATGTTATTTGGTGTGTATTTGTAATAGGGGGTATGAGTATTTTGAATGAGGTTGTGTTTGTGTGCTAAGCTTTGATGAATTATGTTTGCTATTTGATTGTGTCTGTGTGTGTAATCTGTCTGTGTCAGTGTTACGCATGCTCCTGTTATGTGTTGTATGGTTTCAGGTTGAGCGTGAAATCTGCGGCATTTGTCGTCTGAAGCTAAAGGATCTTTAATGATATATTTCCTATAGTTCTTGGTGTTTATTATTTGATCTTGAATAGCTATTATAAATCCTTCTGTCTCTGGGAATAGGCTACCTATTTTTAACCATTTATTTGATGCCTCACTATCAATATGTGTTTGTTCTATATCATGGGGATGACGTCCATGCAGTACTTTTTTCTTCCAACTCTCTATCCTCTGTAGTTGTAAGTTGGCAGTGATAAGGTTTTCTGTATGCATTGCTCTAGTTAGGTTAAGTGGTGTGTAGTGAATATCGTTGTCAACTATTGTTTTATGTATGTGACTAGTTTGGGATTTTGTATGGAAGAAGGTGTGTAAGTTATGTACTTGTTTTAGCCAGAGATGGTGAATGTCTATCATTCCTCTACCTCCATTTTGTCGTTTGATAGTGAGTCTTTCTATAGCTGATTTAGGGTGTAAGTGTTTATGTTTTGTTAGTGTGGTGCGTGTGGTTCTTTCAATGTTCTCAATATCTGTTTTAGTCCATTTTAAAATACCGAAAGAATATGTTAGAATAGGAATTGCATAAGTATTTATAGCTTTGATAAGGTTTTTCCCAGAGAGTTGAGTTTTACAGATTTTAGTAATTCGATTTTTATATTCAATAGATAAAGTTTGTTTAGTTGCAGTATGATCTATTCCTTTTAATTGTTTGTATCCTAGGTACTTATAAAGATCATTTGCTTCCATTGATGTGATAGTATCGTTAGAATCTATTGTGTAATTGCCTGGTTGGATTTTCCCTTTGATTATATGCAGTGTTTTACATTTATCTATACCAAATTCCATATTTATATCTCTACTAAATTTTGTTGTTATATCTATTAGTTTTTTCATATCTTTATCGGTTCTTGATTATTATTATTATTATTATTAAATCACAGTAAATCAAGCAAATATTTATATTAAAAAACGTATTAAGTTCAGTCAATTTACACATAATAATTTAAATATAATTAGAGTAGGATGATGTCAATTACAATTATTAAAGACTATGAATTCCTCATAGCTGTAAAAGCTGTTGTCAATGAGCCAATGCTTGAGTTTGTGTTTAAAGGACGCCATGCTTGTTGCCTTAGTAAACTTTTCGGGCAGTTTCCCTTTAAAAATTAACGTGATTTATACTAATCATCGCGCCGCGCGAGCCTCGTGTCGTTCGGCGCGAGAGGAAGCGCGGGACGTAGCGCTTGATGTGCTTGCGCTGTTGCAGGCGTCGTTGTTGGTGTGGTGGTGCTGGCATGTGTCCGGTGCAGGCTCATCATCACTACTATCGTCTCGGCTATATGTGGATGAACAGAACACGCTTACTGCATCCACATTGGATATGAAAAAATCTGTTATAGCATATATCTATCTTTTAAGGTTGACCCACTATAACCTTTTTTACTGTAAAAAAATTTGTTCTGAAATAATGCATTCTGAAAGTGTTTTTATTAAGAGAGTATTAACTTGATGCAGACAAACAGAATATTACGTTGCGTGGTATAGCTAGTTTTTACATAAAGATGGATTGCACCAGCCGTAGTCTTAGACCTTATCTTCGTATTATATTAGTCTTAGCCGTAGACTTTATAAATAAAGTCAAGCTTACTTAATGTTACTTTCGAATTGATCTTTTACTTTTGCAACCATTTATTCATATTTCACGTAACAGTACTAAACATACAAGAAGAGTATCGACATATAAGAAGAGTTTGAGCTTCCGTCCAAAAAGTTTAGCTCAAATGTTAATTACCTTTGTATCTGACAGCTAGAAAAAGCTCAAGGTTGCTAACATTACATTTGAGCTGTCAATAATGATAACGCGATGATTGCGGCTACATATACTTTTATCAAAAACGCGGTAAACTTCTTGTGGATCATCTTCATCTCAGCCGTAGGATTTCTGTCCACGTCCACTGCTAGACATAGGCCTCCCGATGGATTTCCAAGATAAGTTTGTTGCCATACTCGCCGTGCTAGGGTACGAGTGCGTACGAGATGATGTTACACAGAAATATGCTGCTATCCCTTCTGCTGCTGCTTGATGCCCATCTTCCGGAGCTATCCCTTCGCAGATTTTACTGCAACCATAGGTAGAAGAGGAGAACAACATTCTACTCCCCGCACCGTGTGGATAGTAAAAGGATTATTTATAATTTGCTGAGCTATTACGATGTCATCTAACCCCTATTGAAACCAGCCCTCAGCTCCCCCTTATCTAAAAATACTTAAGCCTTTGTTACTTGTCACCCCTGTAACAACTAGCCCTATCTCCCCTACTAGAGCTCTTAAAAGTACTATAACCTTGCATGGATCCTCGTGAAATTACATTTTGAAGAGAGTGCTAATTTTGCCGTCGCCTAGTTGCGATAATTATGAAATGGACTAGGTAACCCTATTTTGAGCTAAAAATATATGCAGCTGAGATACATTCGCAACTTGATGAACATTTCATGAGGAAACCAGATGACTGATAGTTTACTACATTTAATATTACTTTATGTAGTAAGCCTTTTTTTATACTGTTCCTACTGGGCAAACAATAACTCTACAAGGCAAAGGCCACCCGATTCTCTCCACTGGAATAGGTCTACATTTATTCAACTAATGAACATATAATTTTATCCACGGAAGAGAGGATTGAGAAAAATCAAAGTTAGTGTTTACTAATGTGCTTTGGGCCCAAATTAATGAACACTTCTTGAATTTGACTTATGAAGGAATCATGAACACGTTGGCCATGGCAGAGGCACCTGAATAGTAAAAGTCGTATTTCTTTAAAATGTGTATTATATTTCACTTTCAAAAATAACGTGAGATATACTATTCGTTTTGTAAAAACGGGAATCACTCACGTAGTATTGTCAGTGTCATGTTGGCCCCACGCGCGGATGGGTATTCAATCCCATGATGATGATTTTCTTGAAAAATCTAAACGTGTCTGAATCTTCGACAATACAATACTATGTGAGTAATTTCCGTTTTTACAAAATTAATGTGTGTACTCTAAGATCTGTGCTGACTCAAATGGCCCAGGTATATCTCCGTATCCTCTACTTCCAAGAAACAGCTGGCCGCGTAACCTCTACTTCCTTAGAACAGCTGGCTTCCAGGAGATATCACTCAGGCCGTGGAATTGCCGCTTCATGCCCTGTCCGTCAGCCCACTTGGAGTCCAGGTAGCGATCATCGTCGTCTTGTTCGAGTTTCTTCCATTCCTCTTGTTTTCTGAAATATAGTAATATTTTTACATCAACGAAGTCAATTTAATACCTTCGGAAGATGGCAGCAGCTTTGCGTGTGTCATTATCCCGTAATGAATGAATTAATATATATTTATTTCAGATGACAATAATCCATATACAATTTGGTAAGTAGCACACAGTAAAACTTACAAGTCACCATTATCATTCATTATTTCAGCCGTAAAACGTCCACTGCTGAACACCTCCCTCATGGATATCCCATGAGGGGTAGTTGCCATACTCACCACACTTGGCACTTGACGGGTTGTTTATACACGGACAGACGCTGCTGCCCATCTTCCGGAGGGACCCGCCTGCCAAGTGTGGCAAGTATGGCAACCTCTCAAGATCTTACAGATCCATGAGAGAGGCATAAGCCCAGTAGCAGTGCACGTTTAATTTTAAGTTTAAAATGTCATCAAGTTGTTTCAACTACCCCATTTATGAAAATTTCCTTATGAACATTTTGTTTTCCAATAGTATGCTATTTATAAAAGATGAAGAAAGAATTCTACCTGTAGGCATGAAGCATGAGCTGCTTCCTCTCCTCCTCATTCATCACGGGTTCCCTTCCCGGCGCACCCTCAGAGTTGGAGCATAGTTTGACGGTCACCTTGCATTTGTTGTTCTTGCCTAAAACAATCGATAGATACTTGCCATCAAGCCATTACAGCCTATCCTTTCACATCCAATATAAATGATTTATACAGTGTCAGATACTGGTAGTCGTGCAGTACGAGATGCTGCAGCTCCTGGGAAACTGACAGATAGAATGGGTTTTCCCAGCTCCTTCCTATACCTCATACTTGTGGTGTCTTCTTGACTTATGTGATCTATCATTGGCCACATTGTCGCCTGCCATTAAGAGAAGTTGTGGCCAAAATAAATCTAACTAAGGAAACCTCACGCAGTTGTATCAAACATGTTACAAACTCAAACTCAAAGTTATCAAACTGCGTGAAACGAAACGAGAAACGAAAGAAGAAACTGAAAACTCAATAACTGCCTGCAGTTATTGAGTTTTCAGTTACTTTCCTTTTGAGTATTTGAGTAATTTCCATAGTTAACCATCTTGCCGTGGGGTGCCGGCAGAAGAATATCACCCCTCCTTTCATGCCCGTGGATGCAGTAAGAGCCTGCTAAGGGACACCTCCGAAAGATAGTCAGCAGCGTCTTTCCGTGTATCAACATCCTTACTGCGCTCGCCAACCCGCCTACCAAGCGTGGTGAGTATGGCTACTACCCCTCATGGAGTTCCATGAGGGAGGCCTGTGTTCAGTAGTGGACGTTTTACGGCTGAAATTATGAATGATGATCTTTGTCATTTCGCATTGCATGCCATAAAACGGCGTAAACGAGACTCACCCAAGTGATCACTCAGCTTATTTCCCGCCAGCAACTTCTTCCCACAAGCCCAAAGGCAAGCCCTTGACGGGTCAATGACTTCGGTAGAAGCGTGAGTACCAGCCAAGTCTTCCACATTATCCAGCTCCATGCGAACAGGGTCATGGGGCGGTAGGCCTGCTGGGAAGACGATCTTGGTGGCTCCGAGGAGTTCTTCGAGTGCTCTAGCTACGTCTTTTTGGGTCAGGGGCTTGCGTAGATCCACCTGTGAAAGAAATAAAGATATCTTATCTAATTTTGGTCACAAACAGCGCAGTAAGTAGAATTAAAAACCCGTGCAAGAGCGAGTCGAACTCGTGCACCGAGGGTTCCGTGCCATCATACAATATAATACATGATAAAGGCGGCTTATATTTGTTGGAGAACCCTGACAGTGCCACCTCTTGTCTGATAGCGAAACTTATGTAGATTATTTACACTATCGATGATTTCTGAAAAATTAGAGGGTTCGTTATAATTTTCCTGTAGTTTTTACATACACTCCTATTAGCAATAAAAGTTTCACGGGTTTATCTCTGCAAACTTCGGAGAGAAGGGGGGAGAACGGTCGTTTTTTCAACATTTTTGTAAATAACTCGGAAACAATACGGCTTAAAGGAAACATAAAAACTGTTTATTAATGTGCCTTAAAATGCCTTTCATATGATACCCCACACGAACTAGTAACTTCACCTAAAAATTTTGAGATTCCCTATCCGCCCCTGCAATCATAATAAGTATATTTTTTAACATTTTCATATAATGCTATATTAGTAATGAAGTATTATCTTCAACCTTTTTAAGTCGATATCATCAGTAGTTCTCGAGATATACAACAAAGTGATACCATAAGGGTTCCTTTTTAACATTTTGGTCCGGAACCCTGAAAACGATAATGAAACATACAAGCAAGTGCTAAAAAAGCACATAAATGATGTTTCCTTAAAAAAAATAAGAATGTTAGAAGGTCTTACATGTTTTTTGCTGATAAACTCCTTAGCCGCCTCTGCAGCTTTCTTCAGCACTTCCTGAAGCTTTGGTGGGGGCGCCCAGCCACAACGGCGCCCCATGTCGTCCTTCATAAAAACCGCGTCCTGGGGAGCACAGCGCTTCGCCCAAGGGTCTTCGAGCTTCAGCTCTTTTATCTGGAAATTGGTAGATAAATCAAAGCAGACGAAAAACTTCTTGTCAGTCTTATTATGCCTATTGTCAAATTTCATGTTAATCACCACTAATGAACGTATACCACCACTGAAAACAGCGTATCATCTTAGCTTTGCCAGGTGTGCCCTGGCAGACCCCAACCCAGCTTTGTATGCGTAAAGCTGAACCCTTTTACCAGCCACTTCCTCTGTTCTTCTTTCTCAGTGCTTCCTGTGTGTGTATTGCTATTTTTTGCATTGTTTGTTATAATGTTTTGCGCGTGATAAATTAATGTATTTTCATTCATTATTTTGCCGTGGGGTGCCGGCAGTAGAATGTTGCCCCTCCTCTCTTGCCCGTGGATTCAGTAAGAGCCTGCTAAGAGCTACCTCCGGAAGATGGGCAGCAGCGTCATTCCGTGTATCAACATCCTATACTGCGCTCGCCAACTCGCCTGCCAAGCGTGGTGAGTATGGAAACTGCCCCTTATGGAGTTCCATGAGGGAGGCCTGTGTTTGGTAGTGGACGTTTTACGGCTGAAATGATTCATTATTTAATCAAGATCTGGTTTTACCTGCTCATCAGTCAGTCCTTGCATCTCTTCAGGCAGGGATGTACCATGCTCCTGAAGCTCACCCATCTCGTTGCAAATCCGGTGTACCTGGCACAAGTCAAGGAAGGATATATACGAGTAAAACGAATCGAGTTTTGTTATTACGGTCGCTGACTGATGCTGGATGCGGCAAGCCGAAAAAAGGGTGAAATAGCACAGATTCGAGGAGGCCTGTGTCCAGCAGTGGACTTATATATGATAATGCGTACTGTTATTAGTTGTAATGGCGCAATGTTATCAAAGTTCAAAACACGTTTTGAAGAAAACAATCCAAAAAGTTGTAAAGTAAAAGTCCAATAAGCAAATAGGTAACTCGTGCTTTGAACAGAAGCTAGGTACACAATAAATAATGCCATACCTTCAGTCTCCCGTTGAAGATCGCCGTGATATCCATCACCACTTCATCAACGGTCTGATCCACATCTGTATCGTACAGGAACTGGGCTTCATCACCCCTCTTCACTAGGAACACGACCATTTCACCAGAACTTGTTGATGTTTCACTAATTTCCCCTCTGATTTATATGATTTTCCCTGTTTTTCTTAGTGGTGATTCTATTGTGCCTAAAGTGGACGAGAAACTTTCACAAATTGATTAGACAGTTCCCGTTGCCTTGGTGATCGGGTCGTTACTATGGTTGCAGATTTGTTTCTGTATGTTTGAAGCTTTGAATATAGACAGATATATACAAAGGTTTGACGTAGTACGATGTGGAAATAATATTTATTTATTTATTTATTTAACATGGACATCCAACGAAAAAATCACAATGAAAACTTAAAATAACAATCATTGTCATAAAAACTATGTGTTTCTTCATTTATAGGACGTCACAGCGTGCACTACAAAATAGATTCAATCTAAACAAAAGCTTATAGTCTAAAGATGAAATCAAAATTAACTTATTAATATATATATATATATTTCAATTTTTAAAATTATTCACTATTAGGTAAAATGTAATAAAGTATGAGAAAAAACAAAGAAAAGAAGAAAAAATATTACATACGAATATTAGGTAAATAAAGAGAAGGTCATTCCTTTAGGGTTCTTCTCAGATTAATCTTTTAATGCTTATCTGAAGGGTTCTTTGGGTAAATTGAAACTTATGTAACTTGAAAAAGGATTTGTCCGTTCGTTTGTTAGTAGCCTACTATGAAATCACTTCTTACTGCATCTGAAAAATGTTTCATCATCAACATCATCGTAACCGTAGGACGTCGTCGAATCCTGACAAAGGCCTCCCTCATGAATCACTACGCACTGACCTTGAGAGGTGGTTGCCATACTCACCACGCTTGGCAGGCGGGTTGGCGAGCGCGGTCAGGTTGTTGATACACGGAAAGACGCTGCTGCCCATATTCCGAAGGTATCCCTTAGAAGATTCTTACTGAATCCAAGGCCAAGAGAGGAGGGGCAACATTCTACTGCCGGCACACCACGGCTTGTTTGCTAGATATTAACCAATTAACTAAGTTTAACATTTATCATCAAATCAGAAACATCTCGTAGTTCTATATTGCATTAGTACATTAATCTTATCGCAATCGCACACCCGAGCGCTCCTTCCGATACATTGAACAATAGGCTTTGCTTGTTTAACTAAGTTCTAGACTATTCTAGAACAATGAAAGTGTAAATGCAATGAAAGTGTCGCTAATTCTGTCGCTTACCATACAAAGCTATCGAAAACGTGCTATGTGGTAATAATTTATATATAAGATTGACGTGTTGTATATAAAATAAGTCGCTTAATGGAAATATCACTCAATAGATTATGACAGGTCGTGGTTCCATACCTATATCCACAAAACACAGAGATGACCATATTATCTTTTTAATCATTTGTCCAAATTATATGCAGTAAATGAGAAAAGTATTTTGTTGTTACTGTAATTTGTGTGACAAAATAAACGTATCTATATCCTTATCTTTTAATCCCAATAAAACACGAGGTCTCAATATTCATACAAAACCTCAAACCAAGTGCCTTGTAGAAAATATAGAGCAATACTGGAGAATAAAATTGCTTATTTGTAGAGAAAGACGAGAAGAGAAGTAATGTCGATTCTGTTATGCACATCCTAACGCTTATTATAATAAAAGTTTTGGAGATTAAAATTCAGAACTTACAACGTAAAATTAGGTTGAATCGGTCCGATTTAATTTTAGAACACCAACGGAATAGCTTTGTAATTTTAGTAAATTTAAAATTAGCTATAGTTCAGAAAGGGGTGTCAATTCTGTTGGCACACGTCCTAACTAAAGCTATCAAAATCTGCGTAAAATAGACGAAAATGAAGTAAAGTTGGTTAGTGCCATTCTAAAATTAAATGGGAACAATTTTACCTTATTTTATGTTGACAGCTCTAAATTTAGAAACGTCATATCTCCAATTATAAGTAATTAGTTTAAGGAAGTGCAACAGACGAATCGACACCAGTTTGCCTACAGACGGGTTGAGAACGCCCTCCTTTTTTTGAGTTGGTTAAAGGCAAGCATTAGCTGCTACTTATCTTAGTGCCTGGGTACTATTTATTACCATCAAGACGCCAAAAAAGCGCCTGATAGAAAACAGCGAGCAATATATCATTCGTACGTGTTTCGCAAACGCTAAGTGGAGGCGAATAAACGATTGTCTGCAGAGAATCTACAATAGCTCGTGAAAGAGCATTGATATATCGATCCACTTATTGCCTTGTTGCTAAAATAAAGCTTTTTACCTCTGCATAGTCTGGAGCTAAATGATGCAGTGTAGACCGTGTATCATCATCATCATCATCATCATCATTTCAGCCGTAAAACGTCCAATACTGAAAACATGGATCTCCATGAGGGGTAGTTACCATACTCTTATTTATTGTTAGTGGACGTGTCTATGTTATGTAATTTCAAACTATGGAAATAAATTAATGAATTTTGAATTTTGACTCACTACGCTTGGCAGGCGGGTTGGCAAGCGCAGTACGGGATGTTGGTACACAGAAAGACGCTGCTGCTTATCTTCCGGAGGTATCTCTTAGTAGACTCTTACTGCATCCACGGGCATGAGAGTAGAGGTAACATTCTACTGCCGGCACCCCACAGCCATGTATAGCCGTGGTCAAAGATTAAAATCGGTAGATGTGCCCTGCAAAAACTATGGCATTGCTTTTTTTAATGTGTTAACAGTAATGCCGAGGCGCACACACTGGTTTTGCCAAACCAAACTTTTATTGATACCATTTAAGGCTCGAGCAGACCGGATGCGTATGCGTAGACGTGCACGTACCACTGAGTTGTAATGTATGGAACTGTATGAGACAGGACACACCGCTTGCGTAACGTAGACGTGCGCGTCGTCATGCAGTTCCATACATTACAACTTAGTGGTACGTGCTCGTCTACGCATACGCATCCGGTCTGCTCGAGCCTTTATTGTGCAATCATATTGCACGAACTTTCGTTAAATAAATAACACACTACGTTCGGCTAGCACTATTTGTAGGCACACTGATTGATTAGAATGAGCAAGATATCTCATTTCGTTTGAAAGCACGATCTCATTACGGTAAGAGCGTATGTATCGGTTTTAATCTTTGGCTGTGGTAGCCGAGTGGTATGTAGTGTCAAACTCAAATTAAACATCGGGGACCTTTAATTCTAATGTCTGAGTTTGATTTTAACGAAGGAAAACATCGTAAGAAGGCCTTAGTCAGCTTTAGACGTACCTACTATTGTTATTTCGTCTGTACATAGACGTGCCTTTAAGTTTAAAGAAATTACTTGTAAAGTCTAGGTACAATTAAATTAAAATGAGCTACAGATAAATCGTAATCATAATTTGACGAGCTCTGTAGCGCAGCGGGCGAAGGTCCGCCTGCGACGCAAGAGGTTACGGGTTCGATTCCCGCCTCGGGACGAATGTCTGTATGATCTGCAGATTTAATAATTTATTTATTTACCAATTTAGCACATATAAAGTACAATTTAGTTTATATTATACTAAAAGTCGCCCGCGGTTTCACCCGCATCTTTGGTTACTGTTCCGCTCCTGTAGGTCGTAGCGTGATGTTCTAAAGCCTTTCTCGATAAATGGGCTATCATAATTTTTCATATCAGACCAGTAGTTCCTGAGATTAGCGCGTTCAAGCAAACAAACAAACAAACAAACTCTTTAGCGTTATATATTAGTATAGATAACGTGCAATTCAATAAAATTATTGGTAACAATGAGAATATTACTAAAGAAAAACACAAAAATAACAATGTGTATGGCTTGGGAAAAATCTAAGAGAGATTTACAAGCCCCTACACTAAGTCCTTACGGACTTGTGCTGTAGGTGACCCTTCCAGATAATTGTACTGTAAATTATATTAAACGAAGCCTACATAAAGAAATTTGGATTTGGATTGTATTACCTTTTAAATATTAAGATACAATTAAACTAAAAGTAAAATAAACTAAGATTATGTTTGATACATAAACATAAAAGAAAATTAGGGTGAGATTAAATTATTTTTAAATACTCCAAAAGATAATAATTGGTTTCAAGGTTTGTATACTAAGTGTATGATTATAGATTATTATGTGTACAGATTGCGTATGTGTATGATTTTTGTATGTCTGTGCCAGCGCTTTTCGAACTGAACTTTCAGCTTTATAATATTAGTAGGATATACCTTTTTTTTACGATGGGAAAATGCATGTTATGCGTCCTCTTCTGTCCGAGGAGAACCGAAGTTGGACTCACCACTGCTACCAACAAAGTGTTAGTGGACAAAGGCATACCAACTAAAAACCCATCGTTGTTCCGCCTTTCACCTTAGCGCCAGAGCGTCGTCGAACCATTCGTCACCGGACGATTCATTCGTCGGCGCACTAGCACTTGATAGGGTAGCGGGTTCCCGGTTGGATTCGACCGCTAGTAGGATATACCTATTGCTAATACAAGCTGGTAATGATTGATGTGGCGTAGCCGTGTACCCTAATTATCAAAATAGGTTATGCCCTGCCGTGTCCAATGATGAATGGATACCTACAAATAGACAAATACCATTAATTTCGAGGGCTCGTTTATGTGGGTTGTTTTGGAGATAGCATCGCAGCTGTTATAATGTAATTTATTGTATGAACGATTGTATTTGAGTTTGTTTAGTTACTAAATAAAAGCGCTAATGCATTAATACCTTATTGCCGTGAAAGATCTTAAATTATGTACTAGCCGCACTTAGGCGCACTCCGCGGTTTTATCCGCGTAGTTCCCGTTCCCGTAAGAAAAACGGGGATAAAATATAGCCTATGTTGCTCAAGGATAATGTAGCATTCAAATAGACTTTGACAATTTGTAGTTTTTTAGATTAAACATATAAAATACAAATCTTTTCTCTTTATAATATTAGTATAGATAAATATTAGAATCTTTGTTTATTTCATGTACCATATCATATCATGAACGTACATTATATTGAACTCTGATCAATAAAAGAAATATGTGAAGCTGACTTACTTATTCTTAAACATTAATCATAGATGGAAAAAATAAATAAATAAATAGATGGAATTTAATTTTAGTAAATGCCACGTCATGACTTTTGTTCGAATGCGGCGCCCAGTTAATTTCTAATACAGGTTGAACTCTCTCAAGTTGATCGCTCTTTAGCGATAAGGCCGCCAATTGTCACTTTTTTTTTTTTTTTTTTTTTATTCTTAATTTTATGACCTTTGAACTACAAGTTCATGCCGGTCAAATAATGTTAACAACATAGAAACAAGATAAACCTATAAAATAACTCCTAAAAAAGACAAAAAACAAAATTAAACTATAAAATAACTCCTAAAAAAAAAAACAATAACAACAAAAGATTAGGAAGTAGGTAAGTACACACTAATTGCCCATCCATTCGTTGAATGGTTAGGTATGAATGTGCACTCACACAGATTACATATATATTTAGCACACTCAGTGCATGATGAACCAGTCAGCATTAAATGTTGACTAGTTCGTAAATCATTTTGGCTTCAGTAGATGTGGGACAAGATAGTATATGGTGAAATACCCCGACGTTAACAATATTGAGCTTAAGCTCGTCCAGGACCTCTTGCCTATCGGCTTGGTTCCGGGCACATTCCATCAGCACGTGGTACACATCCTCTGGTTTATTGCAAGTTTCACAGTTAGGTGATGGTACCTTGCCCATTAAATACGCAAATTTATTTAGCGGCATGTGCCCGGAACGAAGCCTGTGCGCAGTAACTACCTGTTTCCTGTTTACGTCACCCATAAACCAGGGTAAACGAGGAGGCTGACTCTGTATGATTTTATACCAGATCCCTTTAGCTTGTGATCGTTCGTCAAAATATTCGCGCCAATAATCATAACATAAATTTCTGAATCTAGGTAATAAATCTGTATAATTGGGTAAAATGTATATATCTGATCCGTCTACAATCGCTGATTTTGCTAAACGGTCCGCCTCCTCGTTCCCGGCAATACCAATGTGTGACGGAATCCACTGCAAAACCACTTCAATATTAATATCATTCAAATACACAAGTTTACGGAGGATGCTAAAAGCTAATGATATACATCTAGTTCCCTCATTACAACTTTTTAAATGTTGTAAAGCACTTTTGCAATCGCTTAGTATAACAACTTAATTGTCACTTTGTTTTTCAGTGTTTCTTGTTATTATGTTTAGTTTTAAGGTGTGCAATAAAGTATTTTCTATCTTTTATCTATCTATCTTGAACATCATCATCATCATTTCAGCCATAAAACGTCCACTAATGAACAAAGGCCTCCCTCATGGGTCTCCATGAGGGGTAGTTGCCATACTCACCACGCTTGGCAGGCGGGTTGGCGAGCGCAGTATGGGATGTTGATATATGGAAAGACGCTGCTGCCCATCTTTCGGAAGTATCCCTTAGCAGGCTCTTACTGCATCCACGGGCATGAGAGGAGGGGCAACATTCTACTTTATTTTTCATTCTATCTTGAACAACGAACCTATAAACAAAACCATCATCATGAAGGACTTGAGAGTTAGATTCGACCAAAAGCTTTCCTTTCATTAGCACAAGTTCGTTATCTAACTAAGGAGCCAACTATTGTCAACTAAGGCGTTACACGCCTCGGGCTTGTTCTCAGTAATGCCCGTGACTTTGAGAACGAGCATGTGGTTCGCTTAATCTTTTCGGCACTTGTTAGGAGTACGTTAGAGGCAGCGCTTGTGTGTGGAACCCGTATGAGGTTACTTTTACGCTCATGCTTCTTTCCTCCGTCTACCGAGACATGTTCTCGGCTTGCCCGTTGACGAGCTCACCGCCGCTAACCCGGAGGTGACGTCAACCCGTCCCACACTAGCTGCTAGGCACATATTCAAAAACCGATCTCGCCGGCGGGGCCGAAGAATACACTCTTCCGTCTTAAGGTGCAGTTTTGCACCTGGACGTTAATCATCAGTACATTCAAAAATCTGGCAACAGTCTAAGCCGTGGTTCGAACCTGAGTGGTGCCCTTGAGCTTGTTGCCCCAACCTAACTTTTGCGGCTGGGCGCCTTCTGCGCTCGCCATAGTCCGGTAACGTTGTCATGGCCATCTGCGGTCAACAACATATATTGTCAATTCGAAAAAAATAAAAAAGGTTCAGAAGGCGTTCCTGCGGTTCTTCTACAAGCGCTGCTACGGTTACTATCCCTTCCTTTACCCTTCCAAATTTCTTTTGGGATGCTTGGGCTATAATTATCTTGAAGTGAGACGTGTCTGTGACCAAATTACCACGGTCTACAAATAATTTCACAGCAAAATCTACATTTTGCAGCCTAATTTTACTACGCCTTGGACTTGAGTAGGTGAGCGGTGTCAAGAAAGCGTAGGTTGTTTGCTGTGCCGTCGCTTCGTACGGCAGCGCGGGTCTGGTCACCCATCCCGCGAGTACTCACTGCCCTCAACAATCCTGGATGATACCCCTGACTTCTATTCGGGCTGAAATTGTTTTTGCATGTCAATTTTTTGTGAACGTTATTTTTGATCTGTTTTTTATTTTAAATTAATTATTTTAATCAGTTTACTATTTTACATGACTTAAATTATTTGACATAACTATGTTAATATTTTAGTTTTTGACTGGTTTGTCTGCATTTAATTTAATTTATTTTTTATTTTTTCTATTGCAATTGTTTTGATATAATGTTATATTATGTAAAGTGACATATAATAAAATTAATTTAGAGGTTCCTATCTTTAATCAATGCAACTGGTTGTGCCATTTTAATTAAAGTAAATAAATAAATAAATCTAAATACTTCTGGCAAATAAATAGTTCCATTTCATGTCACTTCTCTCCCAGAGTTTTCCCTGTATCGACACCTAAAATGTTACATTTGAGCAAACAGTTACCCAATCTAGTCTAAGACGTTGCTACATATCTTCTGGAGGTATCCCTTTGCAGATACTTACTGCATCCACGAGCAATAAAGGAGGGGCAAAATTCTATTTCCGGCACCCCACGCCAATCAAAGAAAAAACGCGATAAATTCCCGTGTCATTGATATTTAAAATGTATTGTAATCGCGAAAGATAGAAAGTTTTCCATGACGCAAAAAGGGTTCCAGGGAAGCCCCTGGAGACAAGTGAATGGAAGGGGTTGCTTGTCAAAGATAGAGTCAATAAACGTTTAATTAAAAGAGCAAAAAGCTACATAGAATAGTCAATTGACGACCTCTGTGGCGCAGCGGGCGATGGTCCGCCTGCTACGCAAGAGGTTGCGGGTTCGGAACAAATGTCTGTATGACCTACAGATATTTGTTCAGGGTGTTCTGGATGTTTTCTATATAATAAAAAATATCTATCTATGTAGTATATTGTGTTAAGTATATCAGTTATCTAGTACCTATAACACAAGCTCTGCTTAGCTTGGGGCTAGGTGATGCTGTGTGAATTGTCCAGCATTATTTATATTATTATTTAATTATTTAATTTACAAAATAGAACAAGACATATAAATTGAATAAAGCATATAATTGAATTCGCTCACTTTATATAACTTTTTTCCAAGTGAGGGAATTGCACCCGTTAGATCGACAAGAGTGAAACTCTTAAATAAGATGTCGTCTGATTTAGAATCTTTTGTGTATAAGCTTGAGCAGTGTTTAAACAAAGTGACAGCTAACAATAATAAAACAGTTATAGTATGTGGAGATTTTAATGTTAATTTCTTAAGTGATAATGATAAAAACCATAATATTATAATAGATCTTATGGACAGTTTTCTATTAAATCAACAAATATTTGATTATACAAGGATAACTACCTCATCAATGACATGTATAGATAATATATTTACAGATACTTGTGACATTAAAAATGTATATATAATACCAGGTGTAAAATCAGATCATTATGCACAGATCGCTACTATTAAAATTAAAACTGACACTTCATATCAGCCCAATGTTAAATTAAGACGAATAAATAAATTTAGGATTGACAATTTGAAAAAACTTTTAGTTGAACCTCACTCCAACAACATGTTGTATTATGCTGACTATGAGAAACATTTCGAGTACTTTTTAGATAGTATAAATAAATGCATGCCTATTGTGGAAAGATGTCCTAAAGTTTCCAACAAGTGTTATGAATGGGCTACCAAGGGTATTCTTGTATCGAGAGAGCGACTATTTGATTTATATGCCCTAAGAAGTTATAATGATGACCCTAATTTAAAATTATATGTTAGTAAATATAGTAAAATATTCAAAAAAGTATGTTGTGTTGCTAAGAAAAAACATATTTCTGAGAATATAGAAAAATCTGATAATAAAATAAGATCTGTTTGGAATATTATAAAAGAAGAGACAGCAAAAGAAAGTGGCAAAAATCGAACTATCTGTGATAAAATTTACTGTGATAATAATAATAAATTTATTTATAACAAATTTGACATTTCAAACTATTTTAATAATTATTTTATAAATAGATAGATAGATAGATAGATAGATAGATAACTCTTTATTGTACTTAATACTAACACATGACATAATATAACAAAGAAAGAAAATTACAAAATTAAAAGTAGAAGTACAATGTTACAATAAATATTGCTAATAATGTGACTTCCGATCTAACTTGTTCTGTAAAGGATTCGCTATCATTTTTAAGTAACTTTATACCAGCGTCTAATTCTATGTTCAGTCTTAAACCAGTCAATATGCAGAGGGTCATAAATTTAATCAGAAAAATGAAGCCAAAAAAAACAAATGATTTTTGATATATCACACCCTACTTATTAAAGAATCTAGAATGTGTTATTGCTGAACCCCTTATGAATATTATTAATAATTGTATTGGAACTGGTATTTTCCCCGATCAAATGAAAATTGCAAAAGTGGTGCCAATTCATAAATCAGGAAAGATGACGTTATGTACCAATTATCGACCAGTTTCTGTACTGCCTAGCATAAGTAAAATCTTTGAAAATTATTTAGCAGAAGAATTGGTCACATTTCTGCTCAATAATGATTTATTGAATTGTAGACAATTTGGCTTCCAAAAAGGAAAGTCCACAAAACATGCTATAACTAGGCTTATTGAAGATGTATTTATGGGCCTGGAGAAATCGCAAAAAACGTATGGAGTGTTTTGGGATCTTTCCAAAGCCTTTGACTGCGTTTCTCATGACATTCTACTTAAAAAGTTGGAACACTATGGTGTTAAGAATACGGAACTAAAGATTTTTAAAAACTATCTGTTAGACAGAAAGCAAGTCACTGAACTAAATGGTTGTAGATCCACTGAAGGTGTTATATATTTAGGAGTTCCACAAGGATCAATTCTGGGTCCTCTTCTATTTTTAATTTATGTAAAAGATGTATCTGTAGTATGTAAGGAAGTTGACGTGATATTATTTGCTGACGACACTAGTTTAATTATTAAGGATAAGAGTGACGAAGCTGTAAGTGACAAATTCATCAAAGTGATACCTGACTTAAAATAATGGTTCTCTGCCAACAATTTAGTACTTAATATTGATAAAACGCATATTCTAAGATTTTTTTTAGGATCATCAAAAAAATTGCCTCAACCTTTTGCAAAAAATGCTATAGACAAACTGTCGTTGCCATATACAGACTGCATAAAATTTTTAGGTATCTGGCTAGATTCA